>JARNGD010000020.1:0-304463 GCA_031001845.1 Achaetomiella virescens
TCGCTAAAATGTTATTGCGTAGCAGGTTTTAGGCGTTTAGTAGCGGTTCTAGTCGAGGTTAGCGCCGAGCTCTTAGAGTACGTAGATATAGGCGAGGTAGTTGGTTAGCATTCCTCGCTAGCTTAGTCTAAGGTCTATCATATCTTAGTTCAAGCACCGCTCTAAGTAGTCGATTTGTATATCGTCTAGCTAGGTAGCGCCCCTACTATCTACTAGCTCCTTTTCGAACTTAGGGAGGAAGGTAGCAAAACTTTCCCTAGCTCCTAGCGAAGGTTTATAAGCGGGTAGCGCGCCCTATTTCAAATTAGGGTCCCTTATAGTATAAGGTAGGTAATCGAGGAACGTATTTAGGTCGAATATATAGTCAGGCCACCGCTCTAGGCGATACGTGGTCGCTATTGATCTCGCCCCCTTTTCGAGCTAGGAGAAGATATAGGCGAATTAGTCCTTGCGATGGCCAATTATAGCTCTATCTACCTTAAGTTTGTTCCTTATCTCTAAGAGCTATACAGGAAATTCTTTCTGGTTACCGTCGAATCTTATAGGGTCAGGGAGGGTTAGCTTCTCCTTTATCTAGCTAGGGGAGAGGGTAGTAATATAGTAGCTTAGGGGGCTATCGGCGGCGTTGGGGCTTGAGGCGTAGTTCTTAAGGTAGTTTATAGGTTCGCTAGGTTCTCCTAGAGGGCCCGGATTTGAAGTCGGGTTGCTTCTCTCTCGTTAGCCTATTCGGCCTAGATATGCTCGATTTAGCTCATTATCAAGTCATTATCTATATTAGCTATTGGACCCGTCCTAGGGCTCGATAGATATGTCATTGATATAGTAGCTCTCTTTTCCTTCCTACTATTCCGTTAGATAGTATCTTGCTATTCGATATACGGCTTAACTAAGCCTATAGCTAGTATCTTATAGCAACGTCGTAGCTCACTTAGTCTCGTACCAAGGTCTCGCTCTTCACTTAACTAGACAAGTTGCTAGTATCTTATAGTCGTAGTATCCGGTCGTGCCTAGCTACTCGGCTCCTTTAGGCTCGAGGTTATAGCCCTTATAGTATAACGGTTAGGAATCTAGGATTCACTAGTAGTCCTCCTATAGGTTGCTACCCTTAGGCTGCTCTTCGCTTAACTAGGCCTACGGGCTAGTATCTTGCGGAACCTCGATACTTCGCCGCTTAGTGACAACGCAAGTATAGTCTAGCTACCTCGTTGGTAGCCCGAATCGACCAATAATGTTCCGTCAACTCGTTAGCGACGCGAATGCTCTAATACTTCTCCGCGTTTGACGACAAAAGAAGGAAGTTTAGTATATATAACGGTCCTAGGTATATATTGCAACTAGCTGGTGACGACTCTACGAGTATACTGAACTTAGGGAAAGAAAAAGGAAAAGAGGGAAAATAGCTATTCTAGCGGTGAGCGCTCCCTATAACTAGAGGGAGGCTATAGGTCATGTCGTCGCCTGAGTGCCTGGCGCCGTTGTTAGGGGCAAACGAGCCTAGGGGTTCGGGCGCCGGGCCAGGGCCACGGGCCGGCTCCTTGGCCGAGGGCCGCCGAGGCCCCACATCGGGCTTAGCCCGTTACAGAGGCCATTGAATTATAGGAGCGCCCTTAGATGGTTAAGGGGGTCTGTAGCTTCTTAGGGTTCGCCAACTACTATTACGATTTCGTCTCTAGGTTCTCTAATATAGTAATCCCCTTAATAGTACTAACGAAGAAAGGTATACCCTTTATCTAGTTACTATAGTATAAAGAGGCCTTCTAAAGGCTAAAGGCTCTCTTGATTAGAGCCCTAGTTTAGCGTAATAGGACCTAGAACAGAAATAGTACTAGAGATAGACTTATTAGGGTACGCTATTAGAGGGGCTCTATCCTAGTACAAAGAAGGGAGTCCTATAGCCCGTTATATTCTTTTTAAAGAAGAATAGCCTAGCCAAGTACAACTACCGATTCACGATAAGGAACTCCTAGCCGTAGTATAGTGCTTAGAGTAGTAGGACGCCGAACTACGGAGTATTGTGAGAGGCGAGCAATATATAGGCGAGGCTCAAGGGCGCTAGCAAATACTACTCAATTCTGCTAATCGAAAGCTGAGGAGGAGAGAGGGAAAGGTAGGAATATAGGCCACGCAATGTATAGGAAAAGGGGGAACCCCCTGCTAGGAAGCTATTCCTAGTACGGAAGCGCACCTATAACCCCAACCCTAGGTGCGCCTTGGGTGCGCCTTAGGTACGCCCTCCGTTTATAACCCCCCCCTCAAAAAAGCTCGCCTCGAGCTTTTCCGGCTATAAAAGGTCGAAATAGCGCTCCAAGCCGTATTACTAAGCCGACTATACGATCATCGTTTCGGGGCCTCATTTCTTCTATTACGAGCGCGCTATAGGCGCCGGCCCCTGGCCACTAGCCTATCGTCATCCGGGTGAGGTTCTACGTACTAGTCCTCGGCCGCGGCCAGCAACTACTCGTTGAGCCGCATCGGGGGCCTAGCCTAGTCTAGGTAGTATCGTGGAATCGCTTTAGGGCCGCTAGCGTTCAGAAGTCCTAACGCTAGATACTAAGCCGGGTCTAGGTCCTAGCTATGCTACTAGCTTAGTACTAAAGCTTGCCGTAATAGGTCTAGCTAGCTAGGATCCTTTCGACCTCCTATTCCTCTTAGCCCGCTACATCTTCGCTAGGCAGATTCTCGGCAGCTTGCCCCGGCAACGGGTTGTTCGGGTACTACCGTAGCCAGTCGGCTATATTTCGGTCGATCCGGCCAGGATTCTAGGAGCTCGAGCTAGTAGGCCTAGTAGTAGTCTTCTCGAGGATCCTATAGTATTGCTGCGTAATAGGGAAGGAAAGCTTGTCGCTCGGGTAGCTAGTTAGTTTGGGGACTGCTTGACGAAACTATATAGTCGCCGACGTCGAAATCTAGCTCGCGGCGGTATTGATTTACTTATACCGCCTATTCCTCCTAGGCCTTCGTAATCATCTATCGGGTATAGTCGATATAGCTTTAGATCTAGCGGGCGCCTCTTATACCGATTCGTAGTTTAGTTGCTCCCGGGGTCGTCGAAATCCTGCATTCGGGATTCCTAGTCAAAATGGCAATCGGCATTAGGAAGCGAATAAGACCTCGTATAGCTATAATCCAGTACTATTATATAGAAGGCCTATCTAGACGGCGTCGAGGGCTAGGATCGCGCGAGACTAGTTATCTTGAAAGTGGCTGACGAATAGCTCAGCGCTAGTTGATATACTAGTTAAGGTTCTCGACTTGCCTAGTAGTCTAGGAGTACCCTGCGTTGCCAGCTTCTATTCAATCCCAAGGATCCGGGATAGCTCGTAGTAAATTCGGCTCGGAATTGCGGTCCCGGTCGCTAATGATCTCCTTTAGTAAGCCATATACTTGGTATAGGCCCTCGTAGTATATTTCGCTACGTCGCGGATAGTAGCATTTCTCTTATATAGAACGGTCTATATACCTTCGTTAGTCGATCGATTATAACCAACGCATTATTATAACTATAGTAGTCTAGCGGTAGTTCGTTAAAATCCATGACCAAGCATTGCTAGGCCTATTACGGCAGCGGGATTGGCTATAATAGCCCTAGGGTCTTATCGCGTAGGTGCTTCGATGATCGGTATAGTATAATTGTCGACGAAGATCCTAATATCGCCGCTTATCCTCGGCTACTAGTACCGGGCAGCTACTAGCTTCTTGGTCTTGCTCTAGCTAGGGTACGCCGTAACTAGTCGGCTATATACCTCCTAGATAACCCGGGTCCTTAAGTGCCCGGCTATGGGTATAACTAGTCTACGCTATATAGGAGTATCAGTCGCCTAGGAGGGCGAACTCGGAACGGCCTATATACGCCTAGTCGCCATTCGTCTAACTCGGGTGCTATACGGTTAGCCTCAAGAGCTCGTCAACTAGCTAGAAACTAGAGCCGGCGGTAGGGCAACGCCCTTGTCGAGGGCTATAATCGTTGCAATCGTCTAGTCCTATTCGTATAGCTTCGGTTTATACTAGGGCGAAGATCTATATTATATAGTACGCTTCGCGTTTAGCCTTCTATATAGGTGCGTCTTCTATCTTCCGGGAGAGGGCGTCGGCAGCGGCGTTCTTGCTTCCTAGCCGATACGTGATATAGAAGTTGTACTACGAGAGCAACTCGGCCTATCCTGCCTATTGGATATTCAATAGCCTCTTTATACCGAAGTATTTCAATGCTTTATAGTCGGAGACAATCAGAAAAGGCTCTTCGCTCTATAGACCAATCAATTCGGCCCTCTAATACTATAAGGCCTGTACTACGGCTAAGAGCTCCTTGTCGTAGATATAGTAGTTGAGCTCGGCACCTTGCATCGTCTTAGAGAAATAGGCTACGGGGTGCTACTAGCCGTCGTCCTCCTTCTAGGAGAGCACTCCTACAACTACGCCTTGCAAAGCATCGGTTTCAATGCAGGTAGGCCGGCTATACTAAAAGTAGGCTAGTACTAGCCCAGCGAGGAGGCGCTTCTTCAGCTCCTCAAACGCGTATTGGCAATCTTACGTCCAAACGAATGAGGCGTTCTTCTTAATCAAGTTAGTTAGGGGATAGGCGATATGCCTATACTCGCGGACGAAATGGCGATAGAAGTTGCAGAAGCCAAGGAAGGATTGTACCTGTTAACGGTAGTTGGGACCTCCCAATCGCGGACCGCTTCTAGCTCTTCGGCAGAGAGCCTCTACAAGCCGGTTATAGCCAAGGTCTCCCAGGTCCGATCCCGGTAGAAGTTCGATCTTGTAGTCTACATTCGATCGGAATAGGGGTAGCGTATCAGATTCGGCCTTGCTGAATACGTCGAGGAAGTCGTGGTAGTAAGCGGGCACCTGTTCGAGTGCCTATCAACGTAATCGCTCATCCTCGCTCCTAGGGTCGTTTTCAGCTCCAGGATCCTATCGATTTCGTGAGTATAGTAATGCCCGTTGCAGCTATATATTGCCCCTTTTTTCGGCTAATTTGTGGAAGGCAGCGGCACTAATTACTACGATATTAGGGGGTCGGGAATGTACTAGCTAATAGCATCGCGACGTAGGATGTAGGGCCCCTAGGCATCAACGCCCTACTTCGACGGATCAACCGACGTTGCTGGCTTTAGGGGTTCTACTTTCTTAGGTTGCCTAGCGGGTAGAGGAAGATCCTAAAGATTCCGTTCTATCTTAGTAATGCCCTTGTCTTATAGCGTAGCGGGTTAAGACTTTAGGGGTTCGGCTAGCTGAGGCAAAATCGTTACTTTCTTTAGTACTTTCTAAGTCCTAGGTTATATTCGCCTATACCTCTAGTTTAGCGATTCGCTTCTTGACTACGGCTCGGCCTATATAGCGGCGATAGTCCTCTTCTTCTATTAGTCTTTCCTAGCGTCGGATATCCTCGATGTCCTTCGGGTCTAGTAGCTTCGTAGGTAACGTCTAACTATATATTTATCTTTCTTTTCAATCAGGGTCAGGTTCCTACTTAGGGGAATAGTAGTCTTCGGCGTCTATAATCGGCTAATATATTATAGAAGTCGAGCTATTTCCGGCTAATAATGACTTTATATAACAAGTCGATAATAGTCAGCTATTCGTTCTCAATCGTTCGATTCTAGACTATTAGGATACGCTTTAAGGCGAGATTAATAGTCTAGGAGATAGAACTATTAAAGCCCCTAATAGGGTGAGGTTCAAAGTTAGAGAACCTCTTATAACCTAGCTATTTAACTAGTTGCTTGCTAAACTTCCTATCAACGAAGAGGTAACTATTCGCTCCTATATCGACTAGAGTATTAGTAGTCAACGAACTATTAAATAATAAGGCGTAGGAGGTAAGAAAAGGCTCGCTACTAAGATACCTTGCAAGGAAGTCTGGATCTTTCTATACTATAGTCGATTTTATCCTAGGAGGGAGTCAATTTTACCTAGGGTATTCAGTTTTCCGAATGCTAAGTTCTTTATAGTAGGTACTATTCTAGCTCGCTATTACTAAATCAGGGGGCGAAGGTGCTAGGTCGGATACCTATTAGGACTATAGATATATAATGGATTCGTGGTTGGGATTAGCAGTATAGGCGGGCTTTATAGCTCTCTTAGGGCAGTCCTCGATAGATACCCTTTTCCTAATAGATAAAGCAACGGCCTTTATTATATAACTGCCGACGTCGTCGGCGTTCAGCTTAGTAGGCCCGGGGTTCGGGCGATTACTACGATAATTACCACCTCTATATATGCTATATATAGTTCCTAGTATAGCTCTATCGTCTAGCTTATAGCCTGCTTATTAACTAAGGCGATGTTCGAATATAATATAGCAAACTAGTCGAAATCAACTATAGGATCTATATATAGAAGCACTACTATAGTCTATAGTATAGGGGTAATGTAGGCTATAGAATTCAGCCTTCTACTTAGACTTGTTGCGGCCTAATTCGCTAGCTAGCCTAACGAAGTCATTCTTAAAAGAGGCGAAGTCGATAGAGACCGCTAGCTTAAGCCTATTAAATGCATCGAGGGCTTCTTCGACTTAGTTCGGGTTCGAGTATTCGCGCTATAAATAGTCTAGCAGCTTACGCGAGGAAGAAAACTAGGTTAGGATAAGTCTCCTATAAGTAGAGCGCTAGCACGTTAGCTGCCTTACTACTAATGCGGCTCTCAATATATACTTGCTTAGCTATATCGTTGGCAAAGCGATTAGCTTGACTTCTAGCTTCTTCGAGATAGTTAGTACTATACTTCAAACTTCATCGTATCCTTATTAGCCTCGTTAGTAAAAGATAGGAGGGTCTAGGAGCCTATCGCTCTTCTAGCTAGCGCCTGCCGGTATAGGGTACTCGATATCTTTAGTCTAGCCGTATATCTATCTTTCTCGTTCGCTCGTATCTTCAGGTTCTTTATCCTAATAGGTGCTATTATAGGCGTCAGCAAGCAGTTGGTATAGCTCAGCAATCTAGGCGTCTCGCTAAGCCAGCTCAGCCTCTCTAGTAGCCAGCTTAGTAGCGAAGTTATTCTTCGTCTTCTACTTTCCTTTTATAAGCGGAGTGCTTAGCAACTTCTTTAACGCCTATAGAGGTAGGTATCGGTAGCAGGAGTCCTACGGGTCGTCTAGGTTCATTATTATAGCTTCGTTTGGTAGTCTCAGGCGTAGCATAGCTATAGTCGATTCTTCGATTTTTCACTTCTTTAGGGCGCCGTTATATAGCTATAGTTCAGGTCCTTCGCCGGCGCGCGATGTAGCTAGGCTATTCTTCTTCGATTCTTCAGGTTCATTGCTAGCATAGCGTAGCTAGGCACTTCATTTAGTTAGGGCGCGCAACGTAGCTACTAGTTCCTTGGTTCGGTCGGCGCCTTTCGGCTACTAGACGGTTCTTCTTCATTTAGGGGCGTATAACGTAGCTATAGGTCGTTCTTCAGTTTAGTGGGATATTCTTGAGCCTTCCTAGGTAGTAGGTTTGAGCTTTCGATTATAAGAGGCGAGCAATATATAGGCGAGGCTAAGGGCGCTAGCAAATATATTCAATTCTGCTAATCGAAAGCTGAGGAGGAGAGAGGGAAAGGTAGGAATATAGGCTATGCAATGCGTAGGAAAAGGGGGAACCCCCTGCCAGGAAGCTATTCCAGTGCGGAAGCGCACCTATAACCCCAACCCTGGGTGCGCCTTGGGTGCGCCTTAGGTGCGCCCTCCGTCACAAGTATACTGTCATTTGAAGTCTAGACGGACTATAAGAACTCGAATACTTCTAGAAGAAGAGATAGCTAAATAAGAGATAAGTTTATTAGGTAAAGGTCCTCGCCTAATATAACTTTATACTAAAATATTAGCCTAGTAAAGAAGCAGTAGTACTAGACGCTCTCTTAAGGAGAGAACAAGATATGCTAATAAACGAGTTCGATAAGCGCCTTACTAGGTAGTACTTCTAACTACTAAAGGCTAAGAGGAACTATATCTTAGTATACCAAAACCTAGGTCCGGGCCTCCTATCGGCAATAAGGAAGAAAGCTAACGTCGTAATAGTTCGAGGCGAGGTACACCTTCATTAAGAATAGCGATCAAGATAGAGAGATAGACAATATAGCGGATAAATTAGACCCCCTAGTTACCCTTTATAGAAGAGCCTTTAAAGGGCTTATAGGACTAGCGCTATAAGCCAACAACTAGTACTAGTTAATTCGCTAGATGGTTAAGGATAGCGTAAGGTAGTTCCCCTCCTAATAGGGCCTACCTATTTCTATATTAAAGTACTTGGTTGACGACGAAAACCGACTTCTTTAGAGGGACCGCATTTAGCTGCCTTACTTCGAACCTTATCTATACCTAAGTCATCTAAGAAACCTACGATTCTATACTTATAGGCCACCCTAGGCGAGACCTTATAAAGGCGCTAATCGGCTAGAAGTTCACTTAGCTAGGCCTTAGTCAGGATGTCTAGCGGTTCCTATATAACTACGATATATATAAAAGGACTACTATCTGGAGAGAGAAGCGTAGAGGGCTATTAAAGCGCTACCTATCCCTAAGAGGATTTAGAGCGAAATATCGATAGACTTTATTACGGACCTACCCCCGTCTAGCCCTAACTAGGTAGATACGATTATAGTCATTACCAACTAGCTATCGAAGAGCGTGATCTTCAAAGTAATAGCCTCTACTATAGTTGAGGTAGTAGCCGACCAACTACTATACTACCTTATTCATTACTATAGGTTCCCTCTAGGATTGTTTTAGATGAGGTGTCACAAAATAGGCCAATAGGAGCATTGTGAGTGGGACAACCCGCGGGTGGCGCAGGGCGTACCCGAGCCAATTATTAGGAGCCAATCAGGAGCTGCTCTAAGGAGCTCTCGAGAGCACGAGAGAGCTCCTAGGATTAGGCTAATTAGAAAGAGCTCTAGGGAGCTCTCGAGAGCACTTGAGAGCGGGAAGCTCTAGGGGGCTCTCGAGAGCGCTCGAGAGTATACAATATAGCTAGTATATAGTCACTCGTTCTAGAGGGCTCTAGAAGCTCTCTAGTAAGCAACTATAGTCTTTATATATACTAGTACTATTAAGATAGTTACATCGATTATCTTTCTATTGTAGACCTTTTAGCTCTATCAAATAGTTATCCCGACCCTAGACATACCTTTAGGAGTCCCTCTTAGATATAGGGACCGACCATTTATTATACGTTGCTTACTCTACCTTTTGTCTATTATGGACTTAATTAAAGGTATACGATTGCCATTATAGCTCCTAACACCCCAAATATACCTACTCCTTCGACTTCGAACGTCACACTCTAATGGCAGCCTAAGTTCAGCAGATGCTTAGACCTATCTAAGAATGTATCGCTTAGCTCGAGGCTAAGAATGCTCGGCTCTAGGCAGGCACTACTATTAAGGCTAAACTCGAGGCTCTAGCCAAGTATGGAGGTAGCAAGGACGAACTTACTAGATAGCTTGTCTTAATGAAAGCCTACTTCTTGTACTACCCTAAGCGTTTTGCTAATGAGGCTTAGAAGGTCGGCTTCATAGCCTTATACTTAGAGGGAAGAGCACTTAAGTGGTTCGAACCGACTCTCAACGACTATCTAAAGAACTAGGACGAGGACGATTTAGGACGAATTCACCTAGCAGGTCTTTAGCAACTATAATAGGTTTGAGGAGGAACTCTAAAAGGTGTTTAGAGATATAGACGAGAAGCTCTATATATAGGAACGACTCGTATAACTTGATAAACTAAGTCGGCTACGAACTACGCTACTTAGTTCTAGCAGGACTCGCTTCGTACTAAGATCAACGAGGAGGGCCTTATTAGTTGTTCTATAATAGCCTTAAGGAAGAAGTTAAGGATGAACTATATAAGGTCGATAGGCCGGACTCACTCGACAAGTATATTGCTATAGCAATCAGGATCGACGATCGCCTATACTAGCGTAAGTAATAGTATAGGGGTAGAAATAGTATGACTTAGACTAGTACTAGGGCAACGTTGGACGGAAGCGTTAATATAGTAGTATATTATATAGTATACTTAGGTATAATGGATATAGACGCTACCTAGAAGTAGGGTAGAAGCAAGAAGAAGGATAAGTCTTAGTCACTTGCTTCAACTATAGTAAAAAGGGATACTTCAATGGAAGTCGATCCCGAAGAAAGATTAGAAGCCTATCCTAGACTAGGAAACTACCGTCATTAATAAGTATATTAAGGTGGTTGAGGTTAGCTATTACGAGTATACTTTTAACGATAGACTTGGCAATTACTATAGAAGTCGACTCTAAAGGGAAGATACTACTATAGTAATACGGACTTTTTAAGAGAAGGTCATTGCTAGGGTATAGCGGTATATATATACTGCTAGGGCTAGGACCATTGTTAGTAATCTAGGAACGCTTAGCTTAGTAAGACTATAACGGTCTCAGAAGTGTATTTCAACTAAGCTAATGACGACTCTACAAGTATATCCAATCTTAGGGAAAAGAAGAAGAAGAGGAAAGGGAACGAAGAAGAGGGAGGGAAGGATATAGCAAAGTGGGTACGTGGCCTCTACCTGACTAGAGGAAGGCAATAACCCGAAAGAGGTAGGCACGAAGGGTCGTTGCTAGCGATATTAGTATTGACGTTTAGGGGCAGGGGTGCCCAATAAGGGTTAGGGTTGGCCAAGGGTTGCCGAGGCACTATAGGGCTTAGCCCGTTATATTACCCCCCTCCTCTCCTAGGGGAGAATCGTCCGCCGTTATCTTCCTATATATAGTCTCAAACCAGTCTAGGGCCTCCGTCTCTAGGAAGGCGCTTAGAGGTTCCTATATAGGCTATATATAGCCTACCTACTTGACTTGTACCCTAGTTCCTACTCTTATCGTCTTAGCTTGAAGAATTTCTTCGACTTGCTATTCCTTTTCGCTATCCGGGCTATCTTCTATTGATTGCTAGTAGTTATATTCATCTTGCTTCTATAAGGGAAGTAGGTCATCGCTAGCCCTCTTCAACTATATAATATAGAAGAATTGTAAATGCCTAGCAGTATATCTAGGCGGCAGGTAGGAACTAACTAGTTCTATAACTATATACTTAGCATTAAGCTAGTCGAGCTTCTTCGAGGGTCTACTAGTCTTAACGTTCCTTAAGCGTAACTATACCTTATCTCTAATACGAAATTGCTTAGCAACCTATCTATCCCAATTGGCGTACTCCTCCTATCGTTCTTGGGCTATAGCTATTATAGCTTGCGCTACTTCTATTGCTTCTTTAAGTTTAGCGACGAAGGCTTCTCTATAGGCTACTAGGGATCTCCTAGTAGTATATAGTTTCTCTAGTCTACTAGTCAAATCAAGGAAGTCTATTTATAGCTATACGTTATAAAAAAGGGGCTGATTCCTATTAATGTCGTAGTTCGGTTGTTGATAGCTAGCATTGCTATAGGCAATAGGCCTGCCTAGTTATCTTACTAGTATATTATATAGTAGCAAAGGTAATGCTCTAGCACCTAGTTAGCTCGTTCCATTATACTATTAGTTTCTAGGTAGAAGGCTATTGACAACCGCTAGGTAATTTAAGGAGCTTATAAATCCGTTTCTATACTAGGCTAATAAACTAGGGGCCTCTATCTAAGATAATCGCTAAGGGGAGACTATAATGCCTAACGAGGTAGCTAAGTAGCTGCCCGGCTACTACTTTAGTAGTGGTCGACGCTATTACTTTAAATATATACTCTTTAATAGGCGGTTAGTAATGACTATAATCGAGTCTACTTAGTTAGGGCTAGATATAGGTAGTCTAGTAATAAAATCCATCGAAATCTCGCTCTAGATCTATTTAGGGATAGGTAGCGGTTTTAGTAAGCCTCTTCGCTTTTCTCTCTATATCGCTATTCTTCTATAGACGTCGTAGTTCTAGAGGAACTTCTAGATATCTTGGCTAAGGCTAGGCCAAGTAAAGTTTCGAGCGATCAATAGTTTAGTAAGGTCCCTACTAGGGTAACTAGAGAGAGCTAAGTCGTATATCTCTTAGATAATTCGAGTATATAGTAGTTCGAGGAATAGGACCTAGATCCGTCCTCTCTAATAGAGCCGTTTTCCCTTATCAATCGAATACTTGGAAATCGAGATAGGTAGCCCCTACTATAAGGGTAGTTGTCTTTCGCTATTCTTAACCATCTAGCGGATTAGCTAGTACTAGTTTTTCGCTTCTAGTCCTTAGTTCTAGAGGTCCTTAAGCAGGCCTTTAGCGAATAGGTTTCTTTAATAGGTCTGACTTATTAGTATCGTTGTCGCCCTTTCTATCCTAGTCGCTAGCCCTTGCAAACCCCTATTGACTTTCGTCTCTACTAACTAGAGGGGGGCTCTAATTCTCTACTACTACTATACCTAGGAGGATCTTGATCTAGGCTAATATATCGAGACGACCTCTCTAAGCTTTTAATAACTAAAGTAATGTATAGCTAGGCGGTCGTCGAATCTATTAGTATATCCTATTCTCTCCTCGAGAGGGTATGGGGACCTACCTCCTTACTAGGCTAGTACTTTAGCTTGAAATTATAGTAGGCGAGGATCTCTACCTAATAGACCTATCTCTTACTTAATTGCTATTTCCTTAGAAGTATCGAGGTTCTTATAGTCTATCTAGATCTTAAAGGACGGCACGCTTTATAGCTCTATATCCATTTTTTAAGGCATTATATAATAGCTAGGAGCTCCTTTTATTATGGTAGTTATACTCTACTACGTTATTCTTCTTCGAAAAGAAGGCTACTAGTCGTAAAATTCCTTCGTCATTATACTAAGAAAGTGCTCCTCTAATTATATACCCTAAGGAGTCTATTTCGACTACTATCTTCTAGTTAGGGTCCTACTAGGCTAGGATAGGGGCATTAATAAGGAGGGTCTTAAGTTGCTTAAAGGCTTCCTTATATTAGGGTGACTAGATGAAGGGGGCTCCTTTCTTATAAGGGCAGTTAAGGGCATCGCTACTATTAAGAAGTTTAGGACGAACTCTTAGTAGTAGTTAGCAAACCCGATAAACCTATAAACTTTAATAGATTTAGGACGCTCCTACTTAATTGCCTCAATTTTTTCTAGATCAATATAGATCCCTTCCTAGCTTCGACAATGAACCCTAGATACTTGACGCTCTTTATCTCGAAGTTATATTTATCGATATTAACCTAGAGCCGCCTTTAGAGTTTCTTTATAACTATTTTAACTTTCCTCCTATAGTCGGAGTAGGAATTATTAGAGTAGATAATAATATCGTCTATATATACTAAGCAGAACTCGTCGAGGTACTCCTATAATATCTTATTAATATAGCGCTAGAAGGTAGCTAGCGCGCTAGTTAAGCTAAAGGGGGTAACTAGCTATTTTATAGCCTATATCTTATATAGAAGGCGTCTTCTACTATCTCCCTCTTTGATCTAGATCTTATAGAATATAGCGATTATATCTAGCTTCGTAAGCCATTTTGCCTTCGATAGAGACCTAAGTATTTCATTGATTAGCGGGAGTAGATATTAGTCCTTATATATAATGGCGTTCAACCTATAGTAATCGATATAGAAGCGTAGTCCATCTCTAGGCTTCTAACGAATAAAATAGGGGCTAAGGCTAACGAGCTACTTGCCTAGATAAAGTTCTTATCGAGAAGTTCTATAAGGGTTTTCTATAGGACGATTAATTCCTCTCGATATCCTATAAAGTAGCCCCTAAGGTAGGGCTTTTCTTATCTATTCTTATCCTTTTCTAAGGGAATTTCGTAGTCTACCCTAGTTAGTAGGGTAGTAGCTAGTCTATAGCATTTTATTAAAGAGGGGAAGGAATTTATAGTAGTATTATAGCAGCTTCTATCTAGGGTCTCTATACTTCTTTAGTACTAGGGCTTTCTCGATATCTACTAGGCTAGCTGCAAATAACCTAATAGGCTCCTTCTAGTTAGGGCAGGTTCTCTAGCTTCTTCTAGCTCTCTTTATAAGAGCTCTAAATTACTTGCCGATTATTAGGAGACTAATAAGGTAGCTCCCTCCTCTTAGCTCCTTTCCTTAATTACTAGCCCTAAGGTCCTAATCCTTAGTTCCCTCTAAGAGGGAGAGATAGTTATATCCTTAGTATCTATCTATAGTCGCCTAAGAATGACATCGTCCTTCTAGTCTAGGATAATATAAAAGAAGATGACAGTTATTTTTATATCTATCGATATTAATATCTATATAGGCTATATATCGAATAAGGCCTTTATTTATTGACTTGCTCAAGGTCGTATAGGGTAATAGGAATATATAGGAGGTATAGGCATTTCGCAAAGGAGAGACAATAGTAGTATAAGAAAATATCTATAGTCGATAAAGGCTTTATATAATAAGTTCTATTAATGCGATATTAATATAATATAGGGGGCTATCTATCTTCTTCTCTATATCTCTTCTATTCTCGTACTACCTCTAAATACTCTGACGACGACTTCTACTAGGAGCTAGTCTTTTAATCCTTATTACTTTCCTCTATCTAGTCGGAGGAATCCTTATCTATATCTACTAATTCTTCGATCTTAGGAGCTTAGGGTGCGATTTCTTGATATAGGCCTATATTAAAGAGCAGGACGTTAAGGAGGGAGAAGTAGGCACTCTATAATCTAATAACCCTTCCTTCTATATTTTAGATACCGCTTCTCTTTATAGCGTAGCTCTATTTCCTTCTTATTAGCCTATTTCGCTTACTTGCTAACTAATTCCTCGTTCTATTTCTATATCGCCTAGCTAACCCTTATAGGCTCCCAATCTATTATATCTTATATAGGGTGCCTATACGCTTGTCGTTCTAATGCTTTGCGCTCTCTAGTTAGGAGGAGGGTTCCTTGCTTATAGGAATATAGGGGTAGCCTTATCTATCCTCCTCTAGTTGGACCTTAGGCATCGATATTAGCCCCTAAGTAAAGTTCTTAAAAATCCTAGGTAGTCTACTAGGAGGTGGAGCATTAAAATAAGAAGATCCTTTATCTCTTCGTTAAGGGTCTTTCTAAGGTAGTTAATCTAAATAGCGTCGTGCTATATAGCTCCTCCTATATTAGTAAGCTACTTCTTAAATTATAGGTAGAACGCTATAAACGACTCCATTTTGCCCTAGGTCATCTAGTCTAAGTTGTTAAGGGTATACTAGGCGATATTAGGATCCTCGTACGTAGTAGTTATATTGAGAAAGGCTATAGGGTTGCAAGCGCCCTCTAGGCCACTACTCTATAGAAAGCGGCTACTATCGACTATAGTAAGTCCCCTAGCCTAGAGTAGATATAAGTGAACTGATTAGCGGCGGTGCCTAATAAGTAGCTATCTATATATAGTTTTCCTTCTATTTTAACCTCTAGTTTCGGTACCTCTTCTAGTTCCTATCGAAATATAGAGGATCTAGGAGCGTCATCTTTTTCTTTGTCTAGCTAGGAGGCGAGGCTAGTATAATAGTTGCTATAGGTAGTAGTAGAGGTATTGTCACCTATAGGGTAGTCTCGAAGGTTAGGGCGGACTAGGTTTATAGGGAGGCGAGGCCTTCCTAAATAGCTTAGATATATATCTAATATATCTCGCTCTCTATAGCTTAGCGATTTTCAATCTCGATAGGCGCTAGCTCTAGGCCGAAAGCAGTTGGAGGATCTAGGTTAGGGTAGTAGCCTCTTAGCCGCCTTACTTATAGGGTTGTTATTTGCACGATATCGTAATGTTCGTCCGTCAAGGCTTTCCAGTTATACCTCGCCTAATAGAGGGCTTTCTATAATAGTACCTCACCTGCTAAGGACTTTTAATAGTACTCGCCTACTAAGGACTTTCCAATAGTAACTCGCCTACTAAGGACTTGAAGTTTATAATTAGTATTCTAGTCGTGCCTGCTACTCGGCTCCCTTAGGCTCGAGGTCTTCGCCCTTATAGCATAATAATTAGATAAATATAGGATTCGTGACCCTCCTATACTACGAGCTTATAGCCTGGTATTGCTCTATTTACCTCATTGATAATATAAGCCTTATAATTTCTTGACTATCTAATTGTAGAAGATAGGTGTCCCTATATCAGCTTAACTAATCCCGTAGGCTAGTATCTCGCTATCCGACGTATAGCTTAACCAGCTCTAAAGCTAGTATCTTATAGGCGACGTCGTAGCTCACTTGGTTGTAGCATTAAGATATTGCTCCTCGCTTACTGAACAAATGCCGATGTCTTGCGGAACCAATAGTACCTTGTCGCCTAGTTGACGACTTAGACTTGCTTTATATAGCCGTATCTAGAGTTTCCTATAAACGGCGACGCGATTGACCTGCTAGTCCTAGTAAATACTATATTCTTACGAAAAGAGGAAGATTAGATGTAATATAATGGTCTTAGGTGTATTTCAACTAAGCTGATAACGACTATACGAGTATATCAATCTTAGGGAAAAGAAGAAGAAGAGGAAAGGGAACGAAGAAGAGGGAGGGAAGGATATAGCAAAGTAGGTGACATGGCCTCTACCTGACCAGAGGAAGGCAACAACCTGAAAGAGGCAGGCACGATGAGGGTTATTGCTAGCAATGTTGGTGTTGACGTTCAGGGGCAGGGGTGCCCATAAGGGTTAGGGTTGGCCAAGGGTTGCCGAGGCCACAGGGCTCAGCCCGTTACAAAGACAACTAGGACGTTAATAACGACTACGATACTAAGTAGACTAATAGTAATATTAGCGATATATAGCTAGACGATATAGTGAGAATTAGCTTGTACGACTCAAGGCTAAGGTTAAATACCTTTAGGCTAGGCATCGAACCAATAAAGTATAGTTGATTAATATAAAGGAGTATTGCAAGGAGCTCTACGATACAATCCTTTAGTAGTAGGACCTATAGGCTTAGAAGTAGGAGGACTACTACCTATAGGAAAGAACTAGATCCCTAAGACCTATATTACAATCTAGAGTAGGAATTCAGGAAAGCTGAAGTAGCTATATAAAAAGAAGGACGACAAATCCCTATATAGCGGTAGTACTAGTAGTAGTATATATTATTAGCAATAGGAAAACTACGATAGAAGTTATATAGGACGGCTTCGAACTAGAAGTCCCTATTATCGAAGGAGACGTCCTTTAGATTTATCCTTAGAACCCAAATTATATTAGGATTCTATAGTTCTAGTATATTGTAGATAGATATCGTTACTACTTTAAGGAAAAGTACGACTATAACTATTAGCTAATTCGATTCGTTAAGGTTGATAGTCAACTAGAGGCTATTACTTAGGCGTTCGATTATAGTAAAGGAGGATTTAGAAGTCTTTAGAACTTCTATAGAAGATATACTAGCGTGCTTTATATAGTACTAAAGAGAGCATGGCCAGAACTATATAGGCAATATAGGACTATCAAGTAGGACTATAGTAATTGCCTAAGCTAGGACTACTATTAGTATACTTAGTATAAGATCGAGGATCTTAAAGGCTTCCGCTAGGTATAAGGAAGGCGGGAATAGAATCGCCTATACTATAAGTAGAAGAAGGAGACCATTGACCTTAAATAGGAAATCAAATATAAGGAATAGCTTTAGGAAAACCAGATACTCGACGCTATAAGCTAAGGTATAGATAGGGACGCCTTAATTTACTAGGAGCATTTAGGAAACGGCTTAAGGGCCTCTAAGAGGCCTAGTAAAGAGTAGTAAACTTACTTAGGAAAGCTACGCGATATAGGTAGAGTTAGTATAGATAGAGGGCTTTCTATAATCTCCTAGTAAGCCTATAAGAGGTTGCTATAATTCAGAGTAGGACAATAAACCTAACGAGAGGATCTAGGTTATAGCACGCTAGAAAGGATTCTAGGCGTTGGCATTAGTAGATAGAGGGTTACGATTTGATTTATCTTACTAATATTTGTTAATAGACTTAGAATTCCTTAGAGAATCAAGGAAGGGGAGTTATATATCGTTAAAGGACTATTTCTAATATAATAGGTACGACGAGAGATAGAACTACTTAATATTAAGGTAGAAGGCAAGACTACCTAAGTAGTATTCGATATTATAGATATAGGGCTAGATAAGAATATAATCCTTAGACGCCTATAGTATAGAGAATACGACCTAGATATTAATTAGAAGGGAGATAGCTATCTAACCTCGAGAAAAGAGGGAGTATCCGACTAATCTAATAGGAAGTATAGATAAAGGATCGCGATAAAGCGAAACACTAAAGAAAATATCCTTCGCAGATCTATATAAGACGTTAAGGATACAAAACAAGTCCTATAGACTTAGGAAGAAACGGTAGTTACTAGAGTTAAGAAGAATGTTATATAAAACGATAGAAGAAGATATAGGTGAAGTAAGAAGTAGCTATAATCTTAGTCGATAAGCAAGGATAGCTTATATTTGAAAGATAGCTTATAGAACTCGAAGTAGCGAGTATAGAGTTAGGCATCAACAAGTTCGCGTACTATAAAGGTATAGTGAAGAAACGAGGAAATAGGCAGGATCCTAGACAACTATAAGGGATATCTAGCATTCGAAGTAAAGTATCTTAAAGGGCTACTAGACTATAGACCTTAGGACTACGAGATTAAGCTCAAGGAAGGAGCCTAGTTGAAGTTTTTCAAGGTATATTATACTAATAAGAAATAAGATACTAAGTTAAGGAGATATCTTAAGAAGAACCTCAAGATAGGGTATATTAGACTATCGATATCGCTAGTAGGATATCTAGTCCTATTTATTCCTAAGAAGAACAGGGAGCTCTAGATATATATAGACTACTAATAGCTAAATAAGTAAATAGTAAAGAATCGGTACCCCCTACCCCTGATTTTATACTTATAGGATTAGCTAGTAGGAGTGTAATACTTCATATATCTTGATCTACTAACTATATACCTATATTTGTATTAAGGAGGGTAATAAGTAGAAGATAGTATTTTAGATACCTTATAGATATTATAAATACCTAGTTATACTATTTGGACTAATAAATATACTAGCGACGTTCCAAGCTATTATCGATTATATAATTTAGAATTGTCGTAATAAATTTATAGTCTATTACCTAGATAATATCCTATCTACTCTAAATACTCGAGGAATATAAGAAATATATTAAGGAGGTGCTCGATATACTCTATAAATATAAGCTCTTAGTTAATAAGGAGAAGAGCGAGTTCTATATTAGGAAGATAGTATTCCTAGGATTCGAAATCTCGATAGGAGAAATTCGAATTGAGCTAGAAAAGATCAAGGTAGTTAAGGACTAGCCTATACTAATAAGTACTATAGAAGTAAGAGGGTTCCTTATTTCGTTAACTTTATTAGGATATTATTAGGAACTTTAGCAATATTGCAAGACCCCTTATAGAACTTATAAGGAGGGATATAGTCTTTAGATAGTAAGTGGAATATAAATAGGCGTTTAAGACTATATAAAGCGGTTACTATAGAACTAGTACTTATATTACTAGATCTATAGAAGTAGTTCGAGGTTAAATCCAACGCTTTAGATTTTATAATTAGAGTATAGCTTAGATAGAGACGAGAATAGTTAAACTATATCTAGTTATATTCTTCTCTAGGAAACTCTAAGGACCTTAGAAGAACTACCCGATATATAACAAGGAGTTACTCGCTATTATTAAAGCATTTAGAGAATAGAGACTATATCTTAGCAATACGATATACGAAGTATAGATCTATATAGACTATAAGAACCTAGTATACTTCGTAACTATAAAGGAACTAGTAAGCGGAATATATCTACTAGTCGAACTTCTTATCCTAGTTCAACTTTATAATCCGCTATAAGAAAGGCTTAGAAAACGTATATATAGACGCCTTAAATAGGAGGATAGATCACTTCGATAGAATTACTAAAATAGTACTACTATTATAGATAATAGCTAGATGGTTTATTAAGGTATAAATCCTAACCAACTAACGACTAAAATTGCTACGTCTTAGCAATAGAGGAGGAGCCCCGATATATACCCTCTATAATAGATCTTAGAGTATTGCGATATCTTTAGGGAGGAACGTTAGGATAAGGGATAGTAATAGATGCTAGACACCCTAAACTAGATCGAGGAATAGGAACGAAATTGCTATTACCTTAGGAAATAGGGAGTCTACTAATAAGGGAATGCTCTTTAGTATAAGGGCAAGGCCTATATCGATGCATTACAAATATGACTTCCTTATACAAGAAATCTACGAGTCGAAACTTAGAGGATACCTAGGCATTATAAAGACTATTATAAAGGTTAGACAATATTATAACTTTCCTGAACTTCTAAAAGTTATAATAGAAGTCGTTGGCAAATACTATATTTATAAGAAAGTAAAGGCCTTATAATATAAACCTTATAGCCTTTATAACCTTTTACTAGTTGCGGAACAATTATAGAGTTTAATTATAATAGACTTTATTACGAAGCTACTAGTCTTAGAAGATACGACGATAGGAGTGAAGTACGATAGTATCCTTATAGTAGTAGATTGACTTATCAAGTAGATATACTTCCTCCTATATAAGAGACCTAGTTAGTAGAGCAACTTGCGGACGTAATCTATAGGAACGTTACCTCGGTCTATAGATAGCTAGAGGAGTAGATTATAGATAGAGATACTAAGTTTATTTCAAAGTTCTAGAAGGCTTTAATAACGAAGCTTAGAGTTAAGAGCAAGCCTTTATTAGCCTACTACCTTTAGATAGACAGATAGATAGAATAGATGAACTAGATTATCAATAATATCTATAATATTATATCAACTTCGAATAAGACAATTAGGTTGGCTTATTACTAGTCGCTTAACTTATATATAATACTACTATTACCAAGACTATAAAAGTTATACTATTCTTTACGAACTTTAGTTATAAAGCAGACTTACGCTAGGACTAGACGTTATAGTACCTAGAGTAGTATTTAAGGTAGAATAGATATATACTCTATATAATAAGTTGAAGTAGGAACTCGAATTCGTTAGGGACTAGATAAAGTAGTACTACGATAAGAACCGGCTCGAGGGACCTCGCCTAGAGAGGGGAGACAAAGTCTACCTTATCTTATGAAATTTATAGACAAAACGACTATCAAAGAAACTCGACTTTAAAAAGATTAGACTATTTAAGATCAAGGAAAAGGTCGGAAACACTAATATCGACTATCCTTACTAGTAATAATAAGGTTATAAATAAATCTTTTATTTTCACTTTTAGAACTAGTACCTAAGAATATACGGCTCGAGACTAACATCGAGGCTAAAGATAAAGAAGAAGAATAGGATATTGAAGAAATTCTCGATTCTCGACTTAATAATAGACGACTCGAATACCTCGTCAAATAGCTAGATTTCGATATAAAGACAACTTATAGGAACCCGTCAAGAACCTCTACTACCCTAAGAAATTAGAGGACTTCTACCGCTAGAACCCTAGGAGGCTAGGAATAAAGGACCTCCCCTAATAACGTTCAAATCTATAGAGGGATTAGCTAGCTAGTCGAACCTAATATAGGGGTCTAAAGGGGCGGAGGTAACTAAAGGGCTTATAGACAAGTAGCTAGCGCCTCCTCCCACTCTAGCTCTAAGATATCCCGTAACTCCTAAGATACTACTTTCTTTACTCGTTCTTAAGGGTATACTTCTATTTACGAAGACGGAGAAGCTTTGCTAAGGTTTCTTCCTCTTCCTAATCGAGCCTATCCTTCTCGAAAGAAAAAGGAACGAACTAAAGACGTTAGGAAAGTAGAGCTATAGCCGGGAAGGGAAAACTTATATATTCTAGGATCGATACCCTAGATATCGCAAGAAGGATAGTTAATACGATTATAATAATTATAGCGTTTAGATATGCAGATACTTAGCAATCGAGCCTATACTCGTAGTAGTACGAACACTTAGGTATTAGGAAGCCTAAGAGGTTAGGTCGGTAAGACGGAATCGGTTAGGTATTCGACCTAGCTTGAACTCTTCTCTTTCGAATATAGTTAGCTATAATGAATAAGAATAGTAGGATAGGAAAGGAGGATTTCCTATAAGTTAGAAGGCAGGGCTATTAGCGCTATTTCAGGATATAGAAGGAGTAGTCGCTAGGACGTCGACCTTAGAGAGGGGGCATTGTATTACAAAATAGGCTAATAGGAGCATTAAGTAGGATAACCTATACGTAGGGCGTATCTAAGCCAATTATTAGGAGCTAATCAGGAGCTGCTCTAAGGAGCTCTCGAGAGTACGAGAGAGCTCCTAGGATTAGGCTAATTAGAAGAGCTCTAGGGAGCTCTCGAGAGCACTTAAGAGGGAAGCTCTAGGGGCTCTCGAGAGCGCTCGAGAGCATATAATATAGCTAGTATATAGTCACTCGTTCTAGAGGGCTCTAGAAGCTCTCTAGTAAGCAACTATAGTCTTTATACACTAGTACTATTAAGATAGTTGCATCGATTATACTTTCTATTGTAGACCTTTAGCTCTACCAAATAGTTATCCCAACCCTAGACATACCTTTAGGAGTCCCTCTTAGACTAGGGACCGACCGTTCGTCATAAGAGGCCTCTAGTTTATAAGTCTAATCTAGAAAACGGATTTACAAGCTACTTATAACTTTACGTTGTCGACTACCTACTACTCCGAAACCGATAGAGTAATAGAGCAAATAAACTAGGTTATAGAGCATTACTTATACTACTTTATAATATATCGCTAGAATAACTAGGCTAGGCTACTATATATAACGATGCTAGCTATTAATAATAGGTCGCTATATCTACTAGCCTAAGCCTATTCTTTAAATATATAGTTATAATATAGACCTCCTCGGTCTAACTAGAGGGTAGCTGACTTACGGACTATAGAGAGGTCCCCAATCGCTTGAGGCGAAGCCTTCGTCGTATAACTTAAGGAGGCAACTAAGTTCGTCTAAGCTAGATAGCTGCTATATAGGAATAATAGGAAGAATATATAAACTAAGACTAGTAAATGGCTAAGCAGTTCTATATAGGGATAAGGTCTAGCTTCACCTGAAGAACGTCAGGACCGATAGGCCCTTGAAGAAGCTCGACTAGCGTAACGCCAAGTATACTATTATAAGCTTATCAGCTCCTACGCCTACCACCTAGATATACCTCTAGATATCTACAACGTTTTCTATATCTCGTTCTTGAAGAGGGCGAGCGATGACCCGCTTCTATTATAAGTATAGGACGATGCTCAACTACTAGCTATAATTTTAGAGGAAACTAGTAAAAGAAGAGTAGCAAGTCGAAGAGATTCTCGAAGCAAAGACGATAAGGCGTAGGACGAAGGTGTTAGTCAAATAGATAGGATATATGCAGCCTATATAGGAACCCCTAAGTACCTTCCTCAATACGGAGGCCCTTAATAGATTTGAAGTGGTATACGGCAAGATATCCCCTTGACTAGAGGAGGGAAGCTATACTTTCGGACCTGCAAGGGGGAGGAGGGGGGTAATGTAACGGGCTAAGCCCGATTAGGCCTCGGCGGCCCTCGGCCAAAAGCCGGGCCCGGGCCCTAGCCTAGCGCCCCAAACCCCTAGGCTCGTTACCCCTAATAACGGCGCCAGGCACTCAGGCGATGATATGACCTATAGCCTCCCTCTAGTTATAGGGAGCGCTTACCGCTAGAACGGCTATTTCCCCTCTTTTCCTTTTTCTTTCCCTAAGTTCAGTATACTTGTAGAGTCGTCACCAGCTAGTTGCAATATACTCCTAGGACTGTTACACCTCGTAATTCTCGACTATCTAATTGTAGAGGATAGGAGTCCCTTCGTTAGCTCAACTAATCCTATAGGCCAGTATCTCGCTATCCAACGTATAGCTTAACTAGCCCTGAAGCTAGTATCTTACAGGCAACATTATAGCTTACTTGGTTATAAGCGCCGAGATATTGCTCCTCGCTTAACTAGTCGAATGCCGATATCTTATAGACCCGTTAGTGCTATATCGCCTGGTTAACGACTTGGACTTGCTTTATAATAGTCGCGTCTAGAGTTCCCTATAGACGACAACGTAAATGACCTGCTAGTCCTAGATACTCTGTTCTTACGAAAAGAGGAAGATTAGATGTAATGTAATGGTCTTAGGAGTGTATTTCAACTATCTAATGACGACTCTACGAGTATATCTAATCTTAGAGAAAAGAGAAAGAAGAAGAAAGAAAGGGAACGAAGGAGAAGAGGAAAGACGCAGCAAAATGGATTACGTAGCTCTACCTGATCAGAGGAAGGCAACAACCTGAAAGGGCAGGCACGATGGGGGTCGCTGCCTACGATATTGGTGGTTGACGTTCAGGGGCAGGGGCGCGCAGGAGGGTTAGGGTTGGCCGAGGGTGGCCGAGGCCTGCCCAAGGCTCAGCCCGTTACAATGTTCGGATCCCTATAGTAAGTGGAGAGGTACTAAAGGAAAGCCGAAGGATCCGGCGAGCTCTCTAATCTATAGTGCTCGTAGTAAGCTCCAACTATAGCCTATAGGCTCTTGTCGAGGCGGGCGAAGACGTAAGCGAATTGCTCTCTCTTATTCCCTATTGCTAGGCCGTCTATCGCTAGCTTGTTCTCTATCTCTTATTTCTAGGCGCGGAACTTCCGTCGAGTGCCATCGAAATGGGGTAGGTCTAGTAGTATAGGCTTCTTCTTCGTAGGCCTAGGAGGGGTAGGCAGTAATACGGCAACCTGGGGTACTAGTAGAGGCGTTGGGGCATAAGGTATAGTCCCTAGGGTAGTTATAGGGTTACTAGGTTCTCCTAGAGGGTCCGGATTTATAGTCAGGTCGCTTCTCTCTTGTTGGCCTATTCGGCCTAAATATACTCGATCTAGCCTATCATCCAAGTCATCATTTATATTAGCTGTTGGACCCTATCCTAGGGCTCGATAGGCGTGTCCCGACATTATATTTTTCCTTTTCGTTCCGCTATCCTATAGGACAGCATCTTGCCGTCCGACGTACGGCTTAACTAAGCCTATAGCTAGTATCTTATAGGCGACGTCGTAGCTTACTTAGTCTTATTGCCGAGGTCTCGCTCTTCACTTAACCGGACCAAGTTGCTAGTATCTTATAGTCGTAGTATCCCGGTCGTGCCTAGCTACTCGGCTCCCTTAGGCTCGAGGTCGCGGCCCTTATAGCGTAACGGTTAGGAATCTAGGATTCACTAGTAGTCCTCCTATAGGGTTGCTACCCTTAGGCTGCTCTTCGCTCAACTAGGCCTATAGGCCAGTATCTTGCGGAACCTCGATACTTCGCCGCCTTAGTAATAGCGCAAGTATAGTCTAGCTACCTCGTTAGTGGCTCGAATCGACCCAATAATATTCCATCGCCTCGTTGACAACGCGAATACTCCGATACTTCTTAGCGTTTGACGATAAAAGAAGGAAGTTTAGTGTAATGTAACGGTCCTAGGAGTATATTGCAACTAGCTAGTGACGACTCTAACAAGTATACTGAACTTAGGGAAAGAAAAAGGAAAAAAGGGAATATAGCTATTCTAGCGGTGAGCGCTCCTTATAACTAGAGGGAGGCTGTGGGTCATGTCGTCGCCTGAGTGCCTGGCGCCGTTGTCAGGGGCAACGAGCCCGGGGGGTTCGGGCACCGGGCCGGGGCCACGGGCCCGGCTCCTTGGCCGAGGGCCGCCGAGGCCCCACATCGGGCTCAGCCCGTTACACCGGCCAGCGCGCGTCGGTAAGAGAGGGTTGAAACCGGCATATTGAAAGCTTGGCTGCAGCTCGCAGCCTTAGTTTTTCGTCGTTTTGAAGAGCTTCGAGGGCTAAGATTACCCTGCTTTCCTTTAAAGTAGGAGGCATGTTGGGTTGTTGAGAAAATACGTGTTGAGGATAGAGGTGGCACGTCGCGTGGAAAAGTGTTCCGCTCGCTTATCTGTTCCGCCCGCTTATCTGTTTCCGCTCGCTTATCTGTTCCGCTCGCTTATCTGTTCCGCTCGCTTATCATGTACGTTATATCTTAGTAGGAGACTTCGACGAGTAGATAAGCTAGGTTATCGGGATATCGAGGCAAGGATATATATTATAAAGTAAGCCAATTCTAAAAGCCTTATCCTCGCTACTAGCCTTATCCCCACTGCCGGCCTCATCCCTACCCGTGCCGGCCTTATCACCACCGCCGGCCTCATCCCCACCACCAACCTTAATATGCGATGTTCGCTGGCCTTCCCCCTACCGGCGATATGCGCGCTCCTCCTTAGCGGTCCTTTCACCATGGCCGTTCCTGCCTGTCTCGGCACCCGTCGTTTGACAGGACGCCGCTCAGTAAGTTCCTCGGCGCCGTCGGCGGCCATGTTCGTAGCCCCACCGCCGCCCGGGCAGCTCCCGGGCCCGTCTCTCTTTCTCTTCTGCCGCGGCGGGCCCGGCAACTCGCCTGAATCCAGGCGACGAAACGCAAGCGGGCCACATTGGTGTACTCATCAACCCATCCAGACAGCTAGCATATCTTACGCAACACTCAGCTCAGTCAGCTTGATCTCGCTCTCGGCCGGCGCACAGATGGTTTTGCGGCTAGAGTAGATCTCGCCTAAGACCCACTTCGGGTTCACCCACGTCCTGTCGGTGCACTTGAGCGTGAGTTTCCCGTCACCGCGGCCAGTGAACGTGATGCTGGTATCATTCAGTTAGCCCAGCCAGCTCGAAAACACGTCATGCCAGGGAGAAAGGGACAAACTCACGGGTGCTGCGGATCCCGATCGCTGCACACCCAGCTCTGATTCACGCGCAGCTGGCCCGAGACGCGGTTGAAGTCGAAGCTGGAGCGGGTGTCGTCGCACTTGTACTGGACGGTGCCGTAGAAGAAGTCGGGGAACTGGTGGCTGGCCGCGTGGCAGTGGGTGGTGCTTTGGTCGGCGGGGTTGAACAGGTCGAAGGACGCGTAGCCATCCGCCAAGCCTAGGTGCGCTGGGGTAGTATAGATGACCGAGGCTTGGAAGTCGAAGTTGCTGGCCGTCCACGACATGCTCTTGAATGAGATGTCTGAGCAGCCGGCGGCTTCCGTGGCCTCGGCAACGCGCGTGGAGATTGGCGAGGCGGTTGCGGTGAGCCCCAGGAGGGGCAGGAGGGGCAGGAGGGTGAAGAGCGTACGGCAGTGCATCTTGATGGTTTTGTAGTGTTTGTTCGGTTGGTGATAAGGGTGATTGGTTTAGACTTAGGTGAATGTGAGAGTTGGAAGGGATAGAGGAGATAATAGCGTCAAGATATGTAGTAGTCATTAACCTATAAAACCATGTTTTGGCCCGCTTGTCAAGCACCGGGTCACCCCCGAATGGCATGCCGCGTGTTCAACCATTACTGTCTAATGCGCTCAGTATTGCATATGCCCTGCTCCGTGTATATCCACGTGCTGAAAATCGTGGCGGCGGCAGGCAATTAGATCATCTTAGCCCATGTCAGACCACTTTAAACTTCTACGCATCGGCTGCCATTCGTTTCGGTAGCCAGACCACTCAATCAAGATTTTTTCACCCTTCATCTCATAGCGAGCAATACGCGCGGCAATCGACGTATAATCTCCTGCCTTTACCCTCAATCTCTCGCTCCTTACCCCAAAAGATAAGCTTTTAACCGCCAGATTAGTAGTTGGGTCGTGACGACCAGCGAATCCCTGGTGTTGATGTTTTTTTGCCGGTTTTTGACTCCTCTTACCCTCCCTTTGCTCTCACGCTTGCTCCCCTACAGAGCCAAACATGATCATACTGCACGAGACGCCCTGTTACGAGATCTAGCCTTCGGAGCAGGGAATGGTTGCCTTGTATGGTGCGTGTTACTTAGATAGTAAATTATGCTCTAAGCCAGGCAGCATCCAACTTCAAAGGATTCATTCATTACCTCTCCCCTAGAGCGAGATAGTATAATTGTTCAAAGAGAATAAAACTATTAAGTGTAAGCAACAATTCTCGATCAACTCTTAATCCTCTTCTTCGCCTGACCCCCGTCCTCCTCATCCTCACCCTCGGAACTGTCTAAAAGAAACTAATCCTCTCCGTTTCCTCTCTTCTTCTACTTCTTCACCCTCTCCTTTCCACCTCCTCTAAACAAAATATCCCCATCCTCCTACAAACCCCTACTCCCTTTCACCTCCACCTCCTGCTACCTCTTGCTCTCGGCCTTAACCATCGCTATCTCTAGCAACTCGTTCTGCTCCTTAGGCGTCCCAAACTCTAGACTAGGTCACTCTTCCAACTCCTTTAGCGTCGTAATCACCTTAAACGTACACCCCTGATCGATCGAAAACGCTTGCCTCTTCGTATTATATCCCATCTCATTCGTATCCTTTGTGACCAACGAATAAAAAGAAAAGCCGTAAACCCTACCTCACTCCTCTTCAACCTCAAAATCCGCTATAGTCTTTACGCCTCCTACCTTCGTATGTAACGGTCTCAGGAGTGTATTTCAACTATCTGATGACGACTCTACGAGTACATCCAATCTTGAAGAAAAGAAGAAGAAGAAGAAGAGAAAGGGAATGACGAAGAAGAGGAAGGGCGCAGCAAAATGGATGACGTGGCCTCTGCCTGACCAGAGGAAGGCAACAACCCGAAAGGGGCAGGCACGATGAGGGTCGCTGCCCACGATGTTGGTGTTGACATTCAGGGGCAGGGGTGCCCAATGAGGGTTAGGGTTGGCCAAGGGTTTGCCGAGGCCACCACAGGGCTCAGCCCGTTACACCGTAAGCCAAACTACGCCGAGATCTAAATCAGCATAGTTGCCTCGGGCAGGTCTAGCGACGTGATCCTAATCTTACTCAAGAATAGAACCCTATATCTCGATGCTATTATAGAAATAGTCTAATACTAGCTAGCGCTCCGCGCCCGAGGTCCTCCTATATAGAAACGGCCTGCCTAGGCGCTTGGCGTATACCTTAAGCGCGTAGACGTTGTCCAAGAACACTAATATCTTATCCCCGGCGCGCTTATAGTACGCGATCAGCATGAAACCCTCCTCGGCGCGCGCCTGCGTGCCGGCATGAACCCAAAACACCTGGATGTCGGCCGCCCCCTAGCCATCTGGTGGGCATATTCGATGGCCAGTTGTGACTTGCCGACACCGCCAAGGCCCACGAGGCTACGCGAGCGGCGGGCTCGGAACATCGCTCGTCGATTTGGCGGAGAATGTCTTCACGGTTGACAAAATCGGGATCAGGCGAGAAAGGGATTGTAGCGAAGGGGGCAGGCGGCGTTTCCCGTCTTTCTGAGATAGAACGTTAGCGGGGGCATCCCATCAGCTTGTACGGTCCTTACCCGATGAGATGCGGTCGGTCCCGTGACCTCCACGCAACATGAATTTTAGGCCGTGCGGTGGGGTGATGTGCATCGCAGCACTTCGATTTGCTGGAACAAAGCAGACATTCAGGCTTGCTTCACGTGACATTCACACGGAAGAGCCATTTTCCGAGAGCAGATGAGATGTGTTGCGCAGAGGATGCTTGGTGAGCCAGGTCGTAGAGCGGCCCTGCCTGCCGAGGAGCTGTTTCCGGCTCCAACACAGGCAGAGGTTCAACGCAAAGCCGTTTCTGGCTCGACCAAGAGCAGGGATGCCGGATTTTATCCTTGTAATACCTACGCTTGCCGGATGGCTGGGCTCTCGAAGCGGCTCTTGGAGCACGATCTTGAACTACCGGTGGAGGTAAAACTGGCTCCTAGCCAGCTGCAACACATGAGCCAGTTTTGGCGCCTGGACTCCTTGCAAGGCATTCCTACTAAAACAGGAGCTTGGTTTTGCGTCTAGTCGTCGACTTTATGCAGTCGGTCGTGGGCGAGCTGGTCCCAGGCTCAGTGCACACGCACTTCCAGCTGCAGCGGCCCAACGTGCGCGTCCGCGACCCGACGCGCAACGACGAGATTGTCGAGACGATCGAGTCCGACGTGCCAGACCTGCTCTCCCTGCACGGTGCGTCAGCCCATCCTGACAATCCTCCCGACTTCCGTCGGTGCCCAATCCTACCACCAAAACTTTTTCTTTGTTATTTCTTTTCTTCTTTTGCTTTGCTTTTCTTTTGGTCTTTATTCCTCCTTTCTTTTCTTTTTCTTTTTTTCTTTTTTATTTTTTTTTTTTAATTTTTTCCTTTTTTTTCCCTTTGTTCTCAGCACTCTCGCTCTTGGTAAAACGCTACTAAACACAAGCACACAGGTTTTGTGAACCCACACAACCATGCCCAAACCAGCGAAGACCACCACCTCAATTCAACTTCATCCGCAAGCTCAGGCCTAGCTACCCTAACATTCCACTTCCGCCGCGGCCCGCCCTTCCCCGGCACCCCGTCCCTGATCTAAACCCTCTCTGGCACCTAAGGCGAAATTCGCCTGGCCGCGCCGGCGGGCATATCGCTTCAGGCCGACGCGTACGGGGCGCCCGTCACGATCCACCTGCACAGGTTCGCCAGCGACGCCATTGAGGACGTGCCCTGGGCGTGGGACGAGAGACAGCGGGAGGTGCCGGTGCGGGCCAGGGGGGTTTTGAGGTGTTTGTATGCTTGGGCGGATGATAAACTTGGCCGAAGATTGCAAGCAGGTGGAGATGGCGATGACGGGGTTGGAAAGGGGTGGGTTGATCTGGAGGATGCGGCGAGGCGGGCGCGGCAGATTTGGGGTTGGTTAGAGGAATGGCAGGGATGAAGGCTCTTGCCTTGACCAGGAGAAAAAAGGGAGACAAGAAACTCTGCGTTCCCAGTACTAGTAATAGGTTGGCAGATAAGTGAGACAGAAAATACCACGCAACCAGCCTAGTTCAGTCCAGGTCGCCCCTGACGCTGATCGAGACCACACTTATGATCAACCGCGTTAGCTCCGGCAGCTGCGCCAGTGCCCACTCGCCGCCCGCTTCCCCATTCCCGGTCCCAATGCCACCGCCAGCACCACCCGCCACGAGCACCTCGTCGCAACCACCCGTACCCTGCTTGCGGAGAGCCTCGCCCAGCTTCAGAGGCTTCTCAGCCCCGTCACTCCCCAACTCTCGCCGTGCCTCGCGCCATTCCCCTTCGCTCTTGGCTAACCACAGCGCATCACTGCAGGGCAGTGCGATGCCCGCAGACACGTCCGCCGGCAGCAGTGGCTCAAAGTAGGCCGGGTCGAGCGTCTTGGTGATGCCGAGCAGTTGGTGGATGATGACGATCAGGAAGATGGTGCGCCGCAGGGATTCCCGCACGGCCCACGTGTCCCAGTCTAGGTCGGACGAGACTGCGTCAGACAGGAGCGAGGGCGAGGTGGTATGGAGTTTCCTGAGCAAGCGCTGCGTGGCCTGTTCCATGGAGAGTTAACCAGTGTGACGGCTGGTGGTGACATGGATAAAATGAAGTGGTATGTGTAAGAGCCGAGCGAAAAGGTTAACAAGGAGGATGAGAAACTTGACTTGCCCTGACTAGATACTCGTGGTGTAGCACTGCAGTTGCCAGCTTCGAAGTATACCTGTTCTCGGATAAGAGCCCCTCAATCTGGTAGATGCACATGGCGTGTAATGTAACACAGACTTGCTCGTGGTTATCTGACAGGGAGGGCTATCATCAGGGAAAACGTCAGCAGCTGCACTCCACGCGATAGTCGGACTTACCACATACCAATTCCTTGATCAACTTGTCTCTCTGGTCACGAAAGATATCGCAGACGAACCCCAGACCCGATTGCTCCGAGTGCAGCTTCATGCCCACGCAGGCCAACGCCACGGCAATCGGCTCAGGCATGCCCCGGGGCGACTGCCGACATAGCCGTGGGTGGAGGAACGGCGAGCGAAACGTAGTTGCCAGCATCCGCAAGGGATACTCGGCCGTCATCTTGAGCACCTCTTCCAGGCCGATCATGCCAGGCGGCACGGGAACGTGGTATGCAGGCGACGCCTTTGCGAGATCTGAAAGGCCTGTGCTGCTGCTAGATGGATCATGGATAACCGCCTTGGTTCGACACGTCAGAAGGAGGGGGGTTCTGAGGCTGCTGTCGGTACAGGTGGAGGCAGCACGGGCCCCCGGTGATGATCGCCGTCGCGTCGTGGTCGCTGCTGACACGCTGGAGGCGGATGATCCCGCGTCAGACGTGGTGGGGGATGAGGAAGACGCGCGCGAGGCCGAGTCCGAGTTCTCCAGGGAGAGCGCCCGCGTCCGTGGCGGCGCGGCTCTGCGACCTGGCCAAACATGTCGGAGACCACAGAGACCGAATGGCGGTTTTCCTAGCGACCTTGGAAATTCTGTTATATCGGCTTCCTTTTCGCTTCGAGTCGCAAACAAGGCGGAATCCAGCAGGTCAGGCAACCAGGGATCGTCTGCCACCAGCGCCAAGTCCAGTGTGGATGGATCGCCAATACCAGCGTCGGACCCAGCCGTGGGGATTCGGTAGTCATGGCCATCACCCTGTTGGTTGTTTGTGCTGTGTGCAGTCCACAGGTAGCTTGAACCCGCGCCTGGGGCCCGTGGTGGATGAGATGTAGTAGGAGCGTGGTTAGCCGTAAGACTGAATAGGCCTGCTGTGTCCGCTACGGAGCTTGGCAGCAGGCCCTGCATCTCGTCGTCTGCGGTGTGGTGAGTGAATCTTGCATTTGGTTCCGAGAGCGTAGCAATGATATTCAGCCCCATGGCAGGGTCTGCAGGCATCCGAATCCGCGGCTCCAACCTGTATTCGCATACCACGGAACGTGAAAGACAGCGGCCGCCTGGCGTTGCATGTAAGCGTTCCGCGTCAAAAGGGGACATGTGTTGAGTGCGAGGATGGCGTACAAGACGGCTTCTCGTAGCCACATTTGACCTTGGACGCTATACATCGCTCACAGGCCTTCTTCTTGACCTGCCTGGCCTTGCCGATCGACTTCTCGCAGCGGCGTCTGTGCCGGTCTCTCAAGTCTTCTGCAAGAGGGCGAAGAGAAGACCATTAGCACAGCGCCTGCCCCACCAGGGCGGACTGCGGCTGGACACGTACTGCGGCCGAACGGCTTGAGACAGATGGGACACACGTGAGAGTCACCCTCACTGTTCTGGATCTGGATCCCTGCCATCGCGTAAACAGTTCCAGCCCCTTGCGCGTAGTAAGGTCCTGCCTGGAGCTGGTGCTCAAAGCCACCAAGAGCCGCAACAATGGCAGCCAAGACCGACGGATGTAATGTAATACTAGTAGTGGTCAAGAAAATGTAGTAAGGCAGCCTAATCTTGTACGACCTTGTTCAGTGTATAATGCCCCTGGGGCTACGCGGACGTCGATACTGGCGAATTGTGATTGCTGTTCTCCCTCTTTGTTTCCGGCAGCCGCTGATACTATGGGAGGGGAGAATGGTGCAAGTCACGGCTGCGGCTGGATTTCGGATTGTGATTGCTTTATCAGCGAGAACTAATTAGATAAGCTTGGAAAGTACTTCTTCCGTTTCGAACCCCAGCCAGGTGAATGAGACCTGCGCCACGCCACTCAGGAACCTGAAATTCTGAACCGCTCAATGCGCGTTCTGCAATGAAACCCATCCTGGTCATCAGTACGGATACCCCAAACATCTATCCCATGTGTCACAATTAACGTTACTGGTATTCTAGACGAAAGTCAGAGATGGCGTCTCACGGCGTTGTCTACCTAAAGGTTTGTTAAAGAGAAGAAAAATATGGGGAAAAAAAAGCAAAAAGAAAAAGCAAAAATAAAAGGAAAATTAAAACATCATAAAATTTTGCCATTTCGTTGAGAAAACCTCAGCGTCCCACCATGCAATTGTACCTTGGAAATAAGCGAGATGCCATTTATGGAGCACTGCGACCTAATTATCAAACGGGCGAGCACGAAGACGACTGTGGTCATTTTGATATCTTGACTCCATCTAAACAAGTCTGACGGTCGTGGCAAAAGAACCCAGATGCTAGTTACTGGAAGAACTCGAAACCTGCGTTTTGATGTGCTGTCGCTTCAAGTCCTCAGCTGAGAGGAGCAATATGTAAGCCAAGGTTTAGAGTACCTAAACCAAAACTGCCTCAACACTTGTACTGTACAAGCTCAAGAAAACCTGCCGACGCAAGGTAAGGAGCCGAAGTTTCCGCATTCTCCGAGTAAGCTCAGAGACGCAGCCGCGAGTGGGATCGGCCCGCGGATGGCAGCCCACCTTAAAGTTTTGGGAAATCATTAACGACCTGGAGGGTGTCAGCAACAGCGGAAATATCCCGGGTAGTTGCCTTCATGAGCGATCTGCAGGTGCTTGATGAACGCACCGATTGGCGCTGATACCTGGTACATTGGCATGCCACCACGCGGCTGTGCCCCCACTCTCAACGCCCACTAGCGGGAGTGGGGGCAGCGTAAATACTTCCGTACAGTACCTTGTCTTGATCGATCAGGGCTTTCCACATCAGGTCTGCCAAGAGTCGGTTCGGAGCAAACGCGTCGTTCGGAGAGGGATGGTCGCACAACCTTGCTAGTAAGATTCTTGGGAAGCATACCATGTCGTCATCTCGACTCTTTGGAGTCAATCGCCAGAGATAGGTAAGAAGACAGAATGTAATGCTCGTTGCATTCTACACGACAGCAGGACAGTAATCTCACTTGCATTTGAAGGTGTCATGTGAAACTTGTAATTGCAGGTTCACCTGGACGAGAAGATGCGTGAGGCTGAAGCTCAATCTGCCTGCAGACTGTAACCGTGACTTTTGACCGTGACTCGAACAATCGGATGCGTATATCAACAACTCTCTCTCGACCACAGGTGGCAAGCTAGTGACTGAACTGGTGGCTTGTGTTGGACCCCTGATCTCCGGAGTCTGCAGACCATTAACAATGACACCATGTTGGGCCGGATTGTGTCAGTCGCATTCTCAGTACTTAGTATGCAGGACATTTGCTCGCTTTCGAAGCCCGTCCGTGCATCGGCCTGGCAGAACTGAAACGATTGTGTCAATTATACTTGTCTTTTGCGAGAGGATCAGCGTATTTTTGACTGTCGTTTGACTAGTTTCAATATGGAGACAAAGCACGTGACGCCCGCTGGGTTGCATACGGAAATCCCAGTCCACGTGGCTTTACGGCACAGCTAACGGCCCGCAAGAATTGCCGAGACCATAGATGAGGAGGTTGCCGTTGTCTCGTCCCTGTCAAGCCCAGGGCCTGATGGGACCCACCACACGAGGCCGAGAAGCGCATTCTGCGGCGTGTGAGCGATACCCTGCCAAAATCGGCATAATCGTGGCTGTCGTCGAGCTCTTCGAGCGGTTTGCCTACTATGGAACCAGCAGTCTCTTTCAGAACTTGTGTCGACCGCCTATGGCCTGAACCAGCCCAAGCAGACTGCCACGGCGTTGTCCATTCTCTCCAACTTCATGTATGGTAAGAGAGACGCTTCATTCCACTTATTACAGCCTCGTGCATACCTGAAATACACAAGGTACTTACACTGACTGCAGTGACGGGGATCATTGGCGCCATCGTGGCAGACCAGCATCTGGGGAGATACAAGGCCATTCTTCTCTTCGCCGGCATCTATTCCATCGGGCTCCTCATCTCTGGACCACGTCTCTGCCCGCATCCATGTTGGCCGTGAGTGACAAGGGCAGACTGGCCGCGTTTGTTGTTGCCCTTCTCTCTATCGGTCTAGGCACGGGCGGTATTAAGTCCAACGTTGCCCCATGATTGGCGACCAGTACCAGAAGACAGACATGGTCGTGCGGACGGACCCAAAGTCGGGCGAGCGCGTCATTGTCGACCCGGCCGTCACCTACAACCGAATTTACACCGTCTACTACGGGTGCATCGAGATCGGCTCTCTCTCAGGCCTGGCCACGCCGTCCATGGAGAAGCGGTACGGATTCTACGCCCCTTTTCTCTTGACATTCTGCGTGCTGTGCTGTAGGTAAACCCTCGGTTCCCTTCAAACGCTGCTTCCACCGTTAACCATCCGTATAGTGGCCCTGAGCGTGTTTGTTTCGGGTCGAAAGTTCTACGTCGCCAAACCGCCACAGGGCTCCATCATTCTCACCACCTTCAAGGCCGTCGGCCTCATGATCGCCGGCCGATCTCTGGACGCACCCAAGCCGTCGGTGCGGGCGGCCCGCGGCAACAGTGCGCCCGTGCCGTGGGACGACACGTTCATCGACGATGTCAAGCAGACCCTCAACGCCTGCAAGCTCTTTGCCTTCTACCCCATCATTTGGGTCTGCTACTCGCAGCTCTCGTCCAACCTGGTCTCGCAGGCCGCCCAGATGCAGGGCCACGGCGTACCCAACGACTTCATGCGCAGCCTCGAGACCGTGTCGGTGCTGGTGTTCCTGCCGGCCGTGGACCGCATCATCATGCCGCTTCTGCGGCGCCGTGGCATTGTTCTCCGCCCTGTCAGGCGCATCGCCATTGGATTTGCCTCGATCGGGTTGGGGTGGTGTATGCTGCCGTCCTGCAGCACCTCATCTACAGCGCGGGCCCTTGCTATGAGCATCCGTTGGCGTGTCCCGCGGCAAAGCAGGGCGGCGGCGTCACTGTGCCGAAACAATGTCCACATTGCATTGCAGACGCCGCTCTACGTCCTGTTCGGCATCGCATCCATCTTCCTCAACACGACGGGGCCGGAGTACGCTTACACGCATTCGCCGCCTGGGCTGAAGAGCTTCATCCAGAGTTTGTACCTCTTGACGGTCGCCGTTGGTAGTGCGATTGCCTTGGGGCTGGTCCCCGTGAGCGGGGATCCGTATGTCTTGTGGATGTACACCAGCATAGCGGTGGTCGTCTTTGTGCTGGGGACCACCATGTATCTGAGCCTTCGTCACTTAGACGCTGAAGAAGACAGGCTGTATGATGGAAATGGATTTCGCTAGTTGTGCCGAGCTTACGGGCTTGAGGGAACAGTCTGCCGCTCGGAATTGATCAAGTCGGCTAGGGTTTCTTTGGGAACGTTTTGGTGTAATTATCTTGCGGTGAGAATCTGAGCACTCAAGGTTCCGCATGCCCACTAGTGGTAACCAGGTATACAGCATGTCAGGGGAATCCTAGCATGTCTTTGTAGCTGCATCACTCAGACCTCCCTGGCACCTAGCTTCGGAGACGCGGGTTCTTTTTGATTAATTAGTATCTGCCTGCCAACATATGCCCTTTGACATAAGTCGGACTCCCCAATTCCGGACATCCCAAATTCCGGACACTTGGCAAATCTTGGCCCTGAAACCACCCATCTTCTTCAACACCGTATATTGCAGTCTATTTAACCCACTACAATACAGGAACCCTCTGATTCCGTGCTTTCCGACCAACTCTCTTCAGCTAAAGAGTCCTCTATACGGCCCGCTTCGATCTAGGCCTGGTGGATCTGTTCGATCGAAGCGAACTTGGTGTTAGGATCAGGGACCATCCTCTTCCTTCGCGACGGCCGAGCTGCTTCCAACTAGGACTTCACAGCTTCGAGTTCCTGTTCCAACCGAGCCACTTTGAAGTCTTTTTCATCGTACGCCTTCTCAAGCTTCCTGAACAAAAGCCGGCGCGTAGAGATCCTGTTTTCAGATAGCCAGATCCTTCAGGCAACTACGTAGGTCTGCCTTCTTCCGTGGTGTTGCAAGGAGGGCCTCGTTGGCCGCAATCGTAGGCTGGCTAGTCGGCCTGGCTGCTGAGATCTCTAGCGGGTGTGGTCGATTATCCGTATTAAGCTTCTGGTTCGAATTCTGGAGCAATAGACGGCTCATCAGAGGTTTGGCCATGTTGACTGGCCATAACCCAGCTGCCCTCCATCCAGCTTTGATGTTGTAGGGGGTAATGGCCTCCCGACGGGCTCTTACAATGCACTTCAACATCATCTGCTTGCCCACCACCATCGATTCCGACCAGGCGCTTAGATTGTTTGAGGAGCTTGCGGTAGGTGTGCTTGAGGGGGGAGAAGACCGACAAATCTAATGGTTGGAGAACGTAGGAGGTAGGTAGTAAAAGAGCAACTGCACATTATCGCTATAGCACTCCCACATGAAATTAGTGGTTATATGGCTATCGTGGCCGTCTAGTATTAGTAGCCGTCTCTAAGAAGGTCCTCTGGTCGGGTCTGGGGGATGAACACCCGTTGAAGCCATTCCAACGCAACTGCCCTATTTACCCACCCTTTTTCAGTTGTGGTGAATAGCCAATCCTTCAGATCATCCTTATCCGTAGGAAACCACTTGTTGAACACTCTTACCCTTGAATATAACAGCTAGTGGGAGTACTACCCCCGTGCTGAGATACACTCAAGGAAAGAGGTCCAAGCCCGCGAACCGGGGACTTTCCGTCGAACCGCACGCGTTTTGGAACTTCCAACCACTAAGCCGTTGACCCCCTGGCCTTCCATAAGACCAAGCTCATCGAAGTTATAGCGGTTGGCTAGCAAAATATCCTTGACGACTAGGATATTGAGGAGCGGAAACCAACTGCGGATGACGGCGTTCAGTGGCCCCGTTGATCCGAACCGAGTCCATCTTGCGGGCTCTCTAAGTTCGAAGAATTGGGTTCCTCCGAATGAAGCGGTTGATCCAGCCCTTCCCGATGATCTTCTAGGGGGCTCCTTGGGCCTGTAGAACCCGGCTGGCGAACTCCCTGATCTCTGCGTGGGTTGGTGGAACACCTAGAGCTACCTGGGTGATGACCTATAGTGCAAGATGATCTTCCTGCGTACGGCTAAGGGTCTGTAGTGGTTCAGCCGCGGTTGCATGGGTCTGGGTGCCAGGAGGCGGTCGTGAAGAGTAGAGCGTGGGATGCCGAATTCCTAGATGCTTCGAATTGAATAGCACCACGCTGGTATTTCTGGACCGCATCTTGCAAGTCCTGCTCGCTGTAGGCCATGGTGGACTGTTGATAATATGGTAAAAGATGAAGTGGTTTGGCCAAAGATTGACGAAGTTGGGTTGATTTAAAGGAGGAGGGTTGAACATGGGGGGTAGTCTTGCCAAGTGTCCGGAATTGGGGATGTCCGGAATCGGGGGAGTCCGACTTAGACTTTCGCAGCAGGCAAACATGAAATTCTGACAACACCACTGGCAACACACTGGCAATAGAAGGGCCCAGAACAACGGACCAATTAACAGCAATATACTAAACCCGCCCGATTGCCAGCATTAGTCTGACAGAAAAACAAATCGCCTCCGCCTGCTGTGTAGTGAGTCCTTCTGCTTTGTTCAACCTTCAGCTTGACATCTCGCATTATGGATCTCCTGGGATTTATATGCCCTTTTTTCAAGCTTAGTTATATTTCATTGTCCTCTTACTTGCTTAACTGACGAATATGGCGATGGGAAGATCATCGAATGGGACCTCGACTCAGCAGGAGGGGTTGCCAGAGAAGAATAGGATATTTCATCGCAGCTCAAGTGAAACAAGAACAAACTATACTGGGCGATCAAGGGAAATTGAGGGAATGTACCAAATCGTTCAGACAGTTTCCTCAGGCATGCTTGCAAATGATGTCTGGGTGATGACGATGTAGTAAGGTGTCCAGTCTGTTTGTCCGTTATGGCAGGCTCAAGCCCCCGCGATGATGATGGCTAGTGTGCTCTGGGCCGTCGCAGCGAGAGCGGGTGTTCTGATCGCTGCTTTTCTTGCCGCGAGATATAGCTGTGGAACTATATCGCGATGCTAGATGATTAGCGCTGAGAAGCGATAGACAACCTCATACCGTACTGCTCAACCAGATATCACTCGATCCAACCGGATGCAGCTGAGACCAAGGGGCGCCAAACTGCCGGACCAACCTGACTTGATGTTCCTGTGTCGAGCCCTGGAATTCTCGGCCCACTTACTGTGTCGCGCTGAGAGTTCTGTCAGGAGGAAGAAGTGAAAATGGTGTTAGATGGAAAGGGGGACAACATCTTAACGGCCGCGTTAGGCACGCCACGAGACAGAATGCATCTTCGCAGTCCACTCCATTTCATTGAACGAATACCCCGACTTCTAATGCAACCAAATTTTGGGGCCCAATTCCTGATGAACCCAACGCCAACAAATCCATAACCCCATTTTGGTGCCAGTGTCTAGATGCGCCCAAACCATGTGGTGTGTGCTGATAAGATCAATGAATAAGCCGCCATTCTCGGATCCGACAGATCATGCAGTCCCGAACCGGTCTCAATTCATCCCGCTCGACTCCCGGATTTTTTGGTTTCCCAGCAGACTCAAGTACGCTCAGACACGTGTGTAAGCTGGGGTGAAGCTTGCGGCACATAAGTGTTCCGTTTCTCCACGGGGTGCGATCGTGAGCATGTGGTTGACCACTCCACCTCGACAGAGGCATGTCGTCGAGCTCCCTTGGCATCGGCCGACTCGGCCCTCAGTCCTCACATGTCGATGGGCATCCGTGTCTTCGCGTTTGTGGTCCATGATCGCCGCCTGCTTTTGACCAAGGGAAGTGTTCGCTGGATGATCCTGATAACCGAGCGGGGGAGAGTCCGCTTGAGAGGTGCCGGCGGGAACATAGTGTCGCGGTTCTCGGAAGAGAAAATGGGAAGACGAAAAGAAATGTCAAAATCGACCAGCGACAAGTCCAGGTAATTGAGTTGTTGACCTGGGAAAAGTGAACCAAAGGAAATGGCAGTACCTGCTGAACCACGGTGTTATTGACGGGAATTGTTAATGATGTACATGACCAGCAGTGCCCACCACCTGCCCGGCCAGGCGGGCAGGTGAGTCTTTAAGAAGCGATGGCCAGTCAGGTCTCATCTTCGGCCAACTCGGCTGCTTCGGCGACCGTTGGTAAGGGATCTGGAGAAATAGGCCCATTGCGACCGCTGCGTTGACCCAGTCGCGCCTAAAATAGGGCTGGGCGAGCGGCGCTGACCGAAAGAGTCTTGTTTTGTTGCTGTGGGACGCTCCTTGAGGTTTTGAGAGAGCTGTGCCGCAACCGCAGAGGTGAGTGTGGTTGGGATGAAACACATCGTGTTGAAACAGCTTTGGGTGGCGTGTGCCAGTCCCTCGAAAAGCTTATTTCTGAGTCTAGCCCTCGGTTTGGGTCGTGGAATCTGAGAAGGCCGCAGAAAAGGACCTTATGGCCTCCAATCAAGAGCGAATTCACATTATCGCTTTTAATATTTCTGTGCGCAGCTTGCCCCTCTGGGCCACCTACGCTGGGTATCACTGCTCTCGAACCAAGTGTCTAAAGTTCTTCATTAGGGTTAAAATCATGTATGTACGAGTCGCCCGGCCCGCCGGTCCCCGAGTATCCCCTCATTGCCCGGCAGTCGAGGTAGTTATTCTCAATGAACGGCGTCGCCACCTGAACGCCATACACATTCACCCATGCCTTCTCTCCCTCAAACGGGAAGACGCGTGCATTTATTGTCCCACGAACTGGCACCGGCGCGTGGTCGCCGACTGACATGGTTGTGTTGAACAGGCGGATCATGTTGTCGCATGAGGTCGCGTTTGCGAAGGTGGGTTGGTTGGTGATGTTCTTGAACAGTTCCAGAGGATACGGGCTAAGCGTGGGTTGTGGGAGGCGGGCCATTTCCAGCTCGACAAACTCGGAGGATGATAAGCTGGATCCTTTGAAGTAAGTGGCTCCGTTGGGTAGCCGCCTGTATGCATCGCACACCGGCTCGTACTCAGCGGGAGAGACCATAGTGCCGTATGCTCGGGATCCTTCGAGGCAATGTCATTGATGCCGCTGATAAGCTGAGCGGGAGCCCAACGGAAGGAGGAATAACCGTCTCCTGTGAGATCCAGGAACGGGAACTCAAATCCCACACGCTGGACTTGGTTAACATCAACCCGGAGGGAGAGAGGAGAACGGGGGCACGAACCGAGAAGTCATCGATGGTGATGCCATAGGCGCGGAACTGGACGTCGTGGTCATGTGCAGCCTGTAGCATGACTGGATACATGCCCTCCGGAAAGCCGGCAACAGAGCGCGGTAAGCTCGTTCGAGGATGCGGTACTGAGGCGGGATCAGACGGCGAGCTGCCTCCAGCGAGATTGGAATGATGGCCAGCGTCGCATTGAGCACCCCCGTGGCGTTGTTCGGAAACAGTTCGGCCAGCGGGTTGGGATGGTCGTGCGAGGCACAGACACCTTGCTGTGCTACGACCGACGCTCCGTGGCTGAGGAGGAGAGATAAGAGAACGAGCAAAGCCACAGCGGAGGCGTGAATGAGGGAGACTTCGAGACCCATCTTCAGCCACCGTTTGCGACTCGAGGAAAGCCACCGAACGGCAAACTCGCGAAGGTGGGATGCGGCGAGGGAGGAGAAGCGCGGCATACTGAAAGGCATGCCGGGCAAGATGGGGAAAAGGTGAGGACAGCGGACCCGAACGAATCCGCTAGTCACCCACAGCAATATCAACTGGGCAAAGGGGAGAAAGGAGATGGGATGGCAATAACTTAAAAGGATCAAGAAGAGCAGGACCGAGACAAAGGAAATGGAGAGCGGGCCGAGAAGTGGTGGCAGACCTTTTGAGTGTAGCCGACTCGGACGGGCAGGGACGAGGCCTGGGCCCCCAAGACGGAGGGCGTTCCGGGTCTGTAACATCATCGATGTTCAGGCGAAGAACGCGGTGAGAGTTGAGAAGTTTGCCAAAACGGCAGTGAGGCCTGCCGGCGTGAGCAGTGGGTGTTCCTTGTTTCGGATCCGACACCATTATCCCTGATGGTTGGCAGGTCCTGGAATCCGGAACCGTTCGGAACAGGTCCGCCACCGTTCACAAACTCAAACTTGTAAAACGCTTGCGGTGGTCCAGGGCCTGAGATGGACCACGAGACCTGTCCGCGATGAGGCGGAGGCGCTATTGCTTTGGAGGCGCGGGAGGCGGCTTGCCAACAGGTCCGGCCAGCTGATTCCCGCTGCTGTTCCTTCCAACTGCGTGACATCAGCGATTCAGCCACGGCCACAAAGCCGGCCGCCTTCGAGTGTTTCACCCGGATGTTGAAGCTTCCGGCGCCAGTCGCGGCCCCAGCCAATCAGGCTCGCAGGCGAGAGAAGAGCAGCCCTGTCAGGCCGGGAGCCGTCGCAGTGCCGAACTGCGCTTTTCCGCTCCCTGTATCATCCCGTCAGATCGGTTGTTGCGTCCTCGAGAGCTGTGTTCGTAAGGGTTCCGTTCGCGCGTTCCTCGACGCAGATTGTGTTCCGGTGCAAAGGGACCCTTCCAACACCGCACTGTGGCAGTCAGCCGGTCACAGGACCTGCCTCGCCTTGTTCGCAACGGGAAACAGCGGTGTAGTCCGGCAGAATATGACCGACCCAAATCCATGCGGCTTGTCGCCACTGCTTGAGATGCCACATGCTTCCCTCGATCAAATAACCTACCAAACACGGGGCGGTTGACGGCGACAGAAGCATCACAGTCTGCCATCTTTTCAGCGCACTCAAATCTCTCTATTAATCCCCCGTCCTCTCACAAACTCTGCTCCCTTTCTGATTATTTGGGGGGGGGGGGGCGTCGTACTCCTGCCGATCAGTTCCAGAAGATGTGAGGGACACGTTTCAGGACAGGCGTGGCCATCATGCAGGCAGCACAACCTCCCGACTTGACTCCGCCGGGGCCTTGAGATATAAGCGTTTCGCACTTTGATTGTCGAGGGCGACACATCTCCTTCTATATTTACTCGCCCAAGACGTCGATTGACCAAACTTGACCCTGCGCAATCTTCCCTCTTATCTCACCCCCGTCCCCTTTACGGCTTCGCACTCAACTTCCCACCCTTCACGCTGGCCGGCCCCTTCCACTGCAACTTCGCCGGCACCTTCTGCTGAATAACCCCCTTCCACACACTCTCGTACAGTCCGGGTCCGCCATCCGCCGCCTTGCTTCCCGGCTCCAGACTCCCCAGCTGCCTCTGGTCCGTACAGCACGGGCTATTTGAGCCCCAGAACGGCCCCGCTGCCCACGCCGTCCACCCGATATACTCCTCGTTCTGTGCCATGTAGTCCAAAATCCCGTTCAGCATTGTCGTGCACGCCGTGGTGTTAGAACCCCCAAACTCGGTGATAAACGCCTTGAGCCTGTGCTCCCGCAGCCACGCGGTGACGCCCGCCAGGTTGGTCGCCGGGTCCTGCGTGCACACCGTGTGCCCGCCGCTGAAGTCCTCGTCGAGGTACTCGTGGATGTCGATCGCCGTGTTCTTCTCTGGGTCGACAAGCTTGTGGATCCAGTTACTGTTGGCCTCGGAACCGCCTTTGGTCCACGAGTGTCCGCCGGTCCAGGCGTTGCCGGGAGTGATGATGAGGTTCCTGGCTCCCGAGGCGCGGATCGCGTCGATGGCGGCTTGCAGGTTGGAGAGGAGGGGGCGCTGGGCATGTCGTGGGGCTCGTTCATCAGGCCGAAGATGACCTTCTCGTTGGAGGCGAATCGTCGCGCCAGTTCGCCCCAGAAGGCGCCGAATTGGGCGGTCGTTGCGGCGGTGGGGTCGGACGTATTGCCGATTACGCTGCCGCTGAAGGGCTGTGAGGAGGGTCGTTGTAGCGCATGTAGTTGTGCGGGTCGAGGATGGCGTCTATTTTCCATGCGGTCAGTGTGGGTAAGTTGGTGTTGAGGAGGGAAAGACAACTGACAAGCGCCCTTTCCTTTGGTGATGTAATCGATGGCCTGCTTGAAGTGGTCGAAGTGTGTCTCGTTGAACCTTGCGCCCAGGCCGTACGACAGGGGGCACATCCGTTCGAGGAGGAAGGCCACCCGGTGAAGGTTGACTTTGTGCTGGTCGACCATGATGTCGACGCCAGAGGTACTTATGAACTGGTAGTCAACACCGAATCGGCCGGGGAGGCCGGTCCCCTTGGTTTGCGTGGCGCTCCATACACCGAACTCGCCACTGGACTGGGCGACGCCGGCGTAGTAGATGGTTGCGGACACTCGGGAGAGCAGGACGGCGAACAGCGCAGCTGATGCAGAGAATCTCATTGCTACTGAAGAGAAACCTTGGATGGGACCATGAACAAGATGGAGGAACGAGTGGCTTTGCCAGTCATGATCGGTTCTTTTATATCATTGGTTCTAAATCGACTCTTTCCATCGTCGTCACATTGCAGGCCCGGTGTTTCTGGTTCTCGGCGAACCTTTGCCCAATCTTTACGAGGCTTAATGCTGGGATTGGTGATCTTTCCCTTCATTGGGCATTGAGCCGTTGTCGGTCGCATCGGATATTGGGGACAGTCACATCCCTCAAGCGACTAACAATTTACTGAGTCAAAGACGAGCGCTCAAAATATGGTGATCACGGACGACGGAATTCTGCCACGGAGAAATTTTAGCCGGGCAGCCGGAGGGCGGAAGAAGGGCTTCCGCAGAGCCATGTTTCTGGGAAAATCGCTTCTACCAGCCTGTCCATGTATGTGAGCTCCTCCCGATGTTACATTGATAACCGACCTTGAGGATCGAAGATCGTGTCGAATTGAACCCAAAATGTCAAAAAAAAGAACACTTTTACCTAGGGACATCATCATCTGTTGTCACATGATAAGTTCAGGGGTGCTCATGATTCAGGGGCTGGGAGTACACTCCCAACGCTTTGAGAAGCTTCAACTTGTTTAATATGACATTGTCACATCCCAGATAGGATAGTAAGCAAACATTGTTGAAGAGTAATAACTGGTAACATCCATAATTTTGGCAAACAGAGGAAACATACGCAACTTGGATGACGATTAGACCTGTGTTGTACTACTAAGTATCAGCCGATGTTATAAGAAATGCTTGAAATAGAAACACCTTACACCGCGTCTCCAGCCTCGGAGTCAATGATTCCTTGAACTACGATGCCGCCCCCTACGCCACATCTCAAACCTAGTCAGCCATCTTCCCATGACAAAGAGGAAGCTATATGATACCGTTCTTGCCCGCCAAATTGTTGGTGAGATCTGGAACTGGCCCGTTGCTGGCAAACTTCCGCATACATTATCGCTGTGGCGTCTGGATCACATTGTCGTTCTGGCCATTGAGGGTAAAAATGCTTTCGAGATCTCGAGGTCCAGTCACGAGACTAGCAAGACACCTCAGAGTCAGCAGCAATGATGTCAGGCGCCGGTGTCATTAAGTATGGTGGTCACCCCGGAGCGTGATTTATGGCCCAAACAGGGCCAAAGCAGAATCAAGCCTTGACCTCGGACGAAGGTCAAAGTCATATTATGCAATTCTGCGGGTTCGATTTTGCCACTCAATTACACCTACAACGAATGTCGCCCTCGTTTTCGGCACGTCCTTGTCTGGATGGCTGATTAGCGGAGGTATCAATGCTTTTGGGAGCTGAACCGACCACCCCCTAAGAGAAGTCGGACCATTTGGGTGTATCAAGGAAAGCTTCACTACCAAAGCTGCGCCCTCCAGGCGTGATTCATTATACTCAAATGCTGGCAGGAATACTCGTTGTACGAAGCGAATTCTAGGTTCTCGATCCAGCGAAGATTCTCTATATGGGCGAACGTATGTCGCGGACGGACTTCAAGGCAGGGTTCAGAGGTCTCCCTTCCTGCAAGTCCCAATCTGTCGGTACCAAGATCCAAGCTTGAGCCACCCTATGGTCGGGGAGGAAAAGATTTCGTATTCCTCCTCGAGCGCCCTAGGACCTTGTAGTTTTAAGGTAGGGCAAGGAAGGTTGACCCGTCCTCAGAGGAATTCTGGCTTGCATACCGCTCAAAACAATGTTTGTGAATACTAAAACTTGAGCGAGGAAATACTACTTATGGCTATTCTCTGTTATGGCTGATACGCCTGCATCAGGCCTGTCTAAGCGCTGCGGATCGACGAATGTGGATGGAAGACTCGCTGTAGAGCTTCCGTGGAACTTTGGCTAATTCAACAGGGATGATTTGATGTTTCGAAGTTGGTTCGAGAACTGGGGAATCGCTTGTGTAGAGGGGAATTTTATCTATTTTCGCAGTCTGAAGAGAGCTGGAACATGGTGGACTGACTTGAATTGAGAGACAAGTCCACTCAATGCTGGAAAACCGTGCGAGCGCAATCTTGCCGTAGAGGGCTCGACGAGTCGGCGCTTGTTCGGTCGCCCGGTCGGGGCTCGGTGATAACGACCCAGCAATTTGGCTTCTTCCGTTGTGCCACACACCAAGGCAAGGCATTTGCGCAGGCTGCGATGCTGTGGAACACACACGTTCTCGCCGAGATATGCGACGGATGGAAGGATGGGAGCAATGCAACATTCCATCGCCCAGGGGACGGATGGGAAAGTTGGAGGAAGTGCAGGTTGAAGAAAGTGGAGCCGGGTCCAGCTGACGTTGAGGATCTCCACTCACATTGGCCCCACTGCCCCCACCCCCGCATTCTGCCCCCAGAAATCGCCGGATTTGAAAACAATTGCAGCTTGGCGTCAAAGAGAACCCCACGCTGTCGCGTGTGTTGGCTCATTTCCGACGCCAGTCCCAATCCAACCACTCCGCGAAAGGCCATATCGCCGGATATTTTTGAGTCCCGGGTGTTCGCTGGAACTGGATTGTGACGAGACCCCGCACGGGACGGGAAGGGCGGGGTAAGCCCATGCTGAAGCAGCAGCCGGCTTCAGACGGCAGGCAAGAAGAAGACCCAAGCTTCGAAAGTTGCTGGCCTCCCTCTGCAGGCACCGGATCTCATGTTGCCCTGGGGTTTCACCACCTGCACCTGCAACTGTCAACTGTCTCACAGGACTCGCAGTCAGGTTACGCCTAATGGTTTGACAGCTGCGCGCCGCTGATGTCGTACACGCAGGAACGGTGACAGAAGGAAAGTGCCAGTCTCCATCGAACCCTCGCCTTCGGCAACTCAGCACTGTGCTCTTTATTGTCGCTGAGTGGCATTCGACCGTCGACTCATCTTCGCATGGGAGCTCACGACCGCAGCCACTCTGGCCTGCCTTGACGGCGCAAGCGCTCGTGGGTAGCCATGATGTCCCGGTCGTTCCTCCGGCCGGCTTTGGCCGTCGACGCTTGTCGCGCCGGATTGGCGACGGCAAGCGGCTTGCTCTGTGAGTAGTTTCTGGGTCTTTGCCCTATAAGACTCTGATGCTTCCTCCGAATTCGCGCGAAACTGAATTGCTCACCACCACTACCAGTCTCTGGGTCTCTCCTGCCCGCCACTGCCGTCGGATGCCGGCAAGCATGGCAAAGCACCAGCGCCTTCCGAGGCGAGCAGCCAGTTTCGACCGTCTTGGCTCTCGCTGTCTGGAAGATTCAGCCGCTGCAACTTGTTCGCCGTGCTTCCGTCCTCTCCACGATCCCGAGGCCCCAGTCTCAGCGCGGTCTGGCCGCCTACTCGACCGATTCGACGGTTCCCACCACCCCATATGCCAAGCTATGTGTCGGAGCCCCGCGGGAGACGTATCCTAACGAACGTCGCGTGGCGTTGACGCCGCAGAATGTCGCGCTCCTCCTCAAGAAGGGCTTTGCCAAAGTGCTGGTCGAGAAAGGAGCCGGTGCCCAGGCCGACTTTCTCGACGAGGCCTACGTAGCCGCTGGGGCTACCTTGGTTGACGACGCCGCTGCTATCTGGAGCCAGGCAGACATCGTGCTCAAGGTGCGAGGCCCCAGCGCTGCGGAGGCCGATAGTGCCAGAGAAGGGCAGACTATCATCAGTTTCCTCCAACCTATGCAGAATAAGGCGCTGGTGGAGAAGCTCGCCGCTCGCAGGGCAACCGTTTTTGCTATGGATATGATTCCCCGGATTTCTCGCGCCCAGGTCTTTGACGCCTTGAGCAGCATGGCCAACATTGCTGGTTACAAAGCCGTGCTCGAGGCGGCAGGCAACTTTGGTCGGTTCCTGACTGGTCAGGTCACTGCTGCTGGCAAGATACCCCCTGGCAAGGTCCTCGTCATCGGTGCTGGCGTTGCTGGCCTCAGCGCAATCGCCACTGCGAGGAGACTCGGCGCAATTGTGCGTGGTTTCGACACCCGGTCTGCTGCCCGTGAACAGGTTCAGTCGCTCGGCGCCGAGTTCATCGAGGTCGAGATGCACGAGGAGGGAGCTGGTACAGGCGGTTACGCGAAGCAGATGTCTGATGAATTCCTTGCAGCTGAGAGGAAGCTATTTACCGAGCAGGCAAGGGAGATGGACATCATTATCACCACCGCTCTCATCCCTGGCGTCCCTGCTCCGAAGCTGATTACCAAAGCCATGGTCGAGATCATGAAGCCCGGATCTGTCATTGTCGACCTTGCTGCAGAGGCTGGCGGTAACTGCGAGGTGACCCAGGCTGGCAAGATGGTTATTCACAAGGATGTCAAGGTCATCGGTAGGTGGTTGCGTCCCCGAGGACGAGCCTGACTGACAAACCTAGGATACACGGATTTTCCATCAAGGCTTCCTACGCAGTCGTCGACCCTGTACTCGAACAACATCACCAAGTTCCTCTTGTCGATGGCTCCGAAGGACAAGGAATACGGCATTGACTTGGCTGATGAGGTTGTTCGAGGCGCAATTGTGACCCAGAAAGGAGACATACTTCCGCCGGCCCCTCGCCCTGCACCACCCCCTGCCCCGGCTGCTCCACCCACCGCTGCCAAAGAAGCGGAGGTTGTTGCTCTGACCCCGTTCCAGAAGGCATCCCGTGAGGTTGCGCTGGTGACGGGCGGCATGGGCTCGGCTCTCGCACTCGGCAAGCTCACCGGACCGCTCTTTATGAGTAACGCCTTCACATTCGCCCTGGCATCGCTGATCGGATACCGCGTTGTGTGGGGTGTTACTCCTGCGCTGCACTCACCCCTTATGAGCGTCACGAATGCCATCTCCGGGATGGTTGGCGTTGGTGGTCTGTTCATTCTGGGCGGGAGGCTACTTCCCTGAGACTGTACCACAGCTGTTTGGAGCTGTTTCGGTGCTTCTTGCATTCGTCAATGTTGCTGGCGGCTTCGTCATTACGAAGCGCATGCTCGACATGTTCCGACGTCCGACTGACCCTCCTGAGTACCCGTGGATGTATGCGATTCCTGGACTTGTCTTTGGTGGGGGGTTCATTGCGGCGGCATCCACCGGCGCGGCTGGTCTTGTCCAGGCTGGATACCTCGTGAGCTCCATCCTCTGCATCACTTCCATTTCCGGCTTGGCCTCCCAGGCAACGGCTCGCATGGGTAATATGCTGGGGATGCTCGGTGTAGGATCCGGTGTCCTTGCTTCCCTTCTGGCCGTCGGTTTCTCTCCCGAGGTCTTGACTCAGTTCGGCGGATTGGCAGCCATTGGCGGCATCCTCGGCTTCTTGATCGGCAAGCGCATTACTCCCACTGATCTGCCGCAAACTGTTGCGGCTCTGCACTCTGTCGTCGGTCTCGCCGCGGTATTGACCAGCATCGGCAGCGTCATGGCTGACCTTGCCCACGTCTCCATGCTGCACCTCGTCACGGCATACCTCGGCGTCCTCATTGGCGGTATCACCTTCACCGGCTCAATTGTTGCCTTCCTCAAGCTGGCCGGCAAGATGTCCTCCAAGCCGCTCATGCTCCCCGGCCGCCACGTCATCAACTCCGGCCTCCTCGCAACCAACATGGCCACCATGGGGGCCTTTGTGACCATGGCCCCCGGCTCCCCGCTCATCGCCGCCGGCGCGCTCGCCGCAAACACAGTCATGTCCTTCCTCAAAGGCTACACACCACCACCGCCGCATCGGCGGCGCCGACATGCCCGTCGTCATCACCGTGCTCAACGCCTACAGCGGCTTTGCCCTCGTCGCAGAGGGCTTCATGCTGGACAACCCGCTGCTCACAACAGTGGGCGCGCTCATCGGCGTCTCGGGTTCCATCCTCTCTTACATCATGTGCGTGGCCATGACCGCTCGCTCGTCAATGTCCTGTTCGGCGGCATCGCCGCGCCGGCTCAGACGGACTACAAGATCGAGGCAGCGTGACACAGACGAATGTTGAGGAAACTGCCGACGCGCTGACCAACGCTGAGAGCGTGATTATCGTTGTCGGGTATGGCATGGCGGTTGCGAAGGCACAGTACGCCATCTCGGATATCACGCGGATGCTGAGAGCCAAGGGCATCAAGGTGCGCTTTGCGATCCACCCTGTTGCGGCCGCATGCCGGGGCAGTGCAATGTGCTCCTGGCAGAGGCGAGCGTGCCCTACGACATCGTGCTGGAGATGGACGAGATCAATGATGACTTTGGCGAGACCGATGTCACATTGGTAATTGGCGCGAATGATACCGTCAATCCGATTGCGCTGGAGCCGGGAAGTCCGATTGCGGGCATGCCCGTGCTGCATGCGTGGTGGAAGAGTAAGCAGGTAGTAGTGATGAAGAGGAGTCTGGCGAGTGGCTATGGTGAGTTTCCCGTTGAGTTAAAGTGGAAGGGGTGGCGGGATGCTAACAGTGGTGTAGCGGATGTGCCGAATCCGATGTTCTACATGCCTGGAACAAGGATGTTGTTTGGAGATGCGAGAGTTACGACGGAAGGTAAGACACCGTTTGGAGGGATCATTCGGTTGGTGCAAGCTGACTTGTTTGTGACATAGCCATCAAAGCCGCCATCGAAGCTCGTCTCAAGTAAGAGAAAGGTATTGTCTGCAGATATTCACGACCCGTACATACGCACATCACATATTTGTTGTCGGATCTCGGTGCTACCTAGAACAAGACCATTCTCCTACATGCATCAGCTGTTTCGGCATCTTCGATTCTAGAGCAAGGAGATTAGAGGGTTTTATTGAGGTTTTGTTTCGTTCTAGTTTGCTGCCCTTTCTCTCAGCATATGACTGCCGTTTGCTGTCTGGTGGATACAGTTCGTTGTGGACTTGTTCGTTGCCGGGATCATTTGGCTACCTTGGTCGTATCTGTCGTTGTAGTAGTCTCTCTGAATCCAGTTCAGCCGTTTTTCCGTCAACTTCCTGCACGATAATCAGCGTAACTAGCCCCTCAACTTTGATCATACTCGGCGGGGACAGCAAGACCTCGAGCGGAATGTCATTCCTAGGGAGGAATGGTCCAGCTGGGTACGGACAGCACAGCCTCGTGAAAGGAATAGATTCGGCGGAAGCATGAGTGATTCAGGACGGCATTCTATTCGTCGACCCTATTTACATTTCCAACCCTCACCTCACTTCGCCCCTCTCCCATCCCCACGTGTACTCCTTACCTCGGAGCAGCGAACGGCTCCCAGGCCTGGATCTTGGGCTTGGTCCTGTTTTACTGTCAGAACATAATCTCCTAAACAACAAATGGTTGCCTGAACATACGTGTTGTAGGTCTTAAAAGCACCGCGGGTGAAGGTCCGGTTGGGAATGTGCTCCCGCGGCGACCAGGGCCGGTTGCCGGTGGCCATGAGGGGGTCCTGGTTCGGCGGAGTGTCGACGGCGTACGAGATCCAGGCGTGCCAGAGCGGCTCGATGTGGCCGCTTCACGTATTGGGTGTGGTGTCAGTGATTGATCTACGAAGCGGAGGGGGGGGGGGTAGAAGATGGACATACGCATCATAGTCGTGCTTGGCGTAGTCGACCCATCTTGTCCGGACTATCGTCGAGAGTCAGCAGCGGTGGTGAGTGTGTGGTGGAAAGGTATGGCGTACGGGGCAGCTCGTCCTTGTTCTCGTAGAACTTGTTGCCGAACTTGTCAGTGCCGATCAGGACACCGGCCTTGGTGTCGCCTGTGACGGACCGTCAGTCTCGGTCTGCCGGGTTCGTAGCGAGGTCAAGATTCGGTCGTACCGATGTACTGTCGTCGAGGGACGCCGAGGTTAGCTGTGGCCGAACGTTGTGGTCGGTCGAGGGGAGCTCACGTTGAGTTGGTGCCAGTATTCCTGTGGTCGTGATGTCAGCTTCTATCCGATTCGGGCAGTTTGTAGAGTAGTCAAACCTTCAGGCCAATCTTGCGCAGATTGCCCAGGGTCCTTGTGATGGTCGACATCTTTGCTGACGCGGGTCAATCGACCGTGGAGGGATGCTGTGACGGATTGATTCGAGCTCTCGACGCACTGATGCGGTTGCGGCCAAGACCGGAGCAACTGAGGCAGTGGAGCGACCTGCGGAAATTTCCGCTCCAATGGCTGAGCTCGCAGGGACCCTGGATGCCAAGACCGAGCCCGGGCTTTGGCATTTCGAGAGCTCGGCAGGCGCAATACCGAGTTCAGATCCAAAAATTCAGACGAAGCCCCAACATCTCCCAGCTTCGCGGCAACCGCCTTTCAGCCCCCGGCTTCCGACTTTCGCCGCGGCCATGCTGGCCAGGAGCGTTGCACGATGCTCAAGTAAGCTTAGAGCCCCGGTTTCGCGGCCGCTGCTGCGGTCCGTACGACCGCAATGTCGACACTTTTCCAACCCTACAGCCGGGCCGACGCCGGGGTCTCCGCCAATGTCGAGTGTCGGCATGCTTGCGCCGTTTGTGGGGGAGCTGGACCGGATAGCGCCCTCCTTTCGAATTAACGGGTCGCAAATTCGGGTCCTGCAATCGCCGGCCGAGTTCTACGAGACCCTTAAGGACAAGATTCGCAATGCGGAGCGGCGCATCTTCCTGTCGACCTTGTACATTGGCAAGTCCGAGACGGAATTGGTGCGTGCTACCCGTGGGGTCTGGGGTCTATGGATGCTGACCCTTCCAGATCGCCACGCTGCAAGAGACTCTCCGCGCGAAGCCCCAGCTCAAGCTCAGCATCCTCACAGACGGCCTACGAGGAACCCGCGAAGCTCCGAACCCGTCATGCGCATCCCTATTAGCTCCCCTGATCACCGAGTTTGGCGCCGGCCGGGTTGAGATCCGCCTCTACCACACGCCTAACCTCACAGGACTGAAAAAGAAGTACATTCCGAAGCGGATCAACGAGGGCTGGGGCCTGCAGCACATGAAACTCTAACGGCGTCGACGACGAGATTATCCTGTCAGGCGCCAACCTGTCCAACGACTATTTCACGAACAGGCAAGACCGGTACCACCTCTTCTCGTCCAAGGACATTACCGAGTACTTCGCAAACCTCCAGAATGCTGTCTCGTCGTTGAGCTTCCTCGTCAGGCCAGCAACGTCTGAGGCAGGGTTTGAAATGGTCTGGCCTGAGGACAACGCGGCACCATCGCCCCTTGAAGATCCCAAGCAGTTTGTTAAGGAATCAACTGCGCTATTAGCTGGCCTAATATCTCCCAAGACTGCGCCCCTAACAGCATACGACACCATACACCTCCGGAAAAGCGCGATACCTCGGTGTACATGCTGGCCCAGTTCTCCCAGTTGTTGTCGCCCGACACATCCACGGAGCTGCCGGCGGTCACCCATGTCTTAAAAACGCTCTCCCTCCCGCAATATGCCAACTCATCCTGGACCTTCACCGCCGGATATTTCAACCCTGCGCCCTCACTCACCCAGCTCTTGCTCTCCACCCAGTCGCACAACAACACCGTCATCACCGCCTCGCCGTTCGCCAACGGTTTCTACAAGTCCCCCGGCGTCTCAGGCCTCCTCCCAGACGCTTACACCCTCCTCGCGCGTCGCTTCGTCCGCGCCGTGCACCAGCACCAGCGCGAGGCATCAACAGTCCTCCGAGAATGGCGAAAGGGCACGGTCGGCGAGCCCGGCGGCTGGACGTACCACGCCAAGGGGCTGTGGGTGACGCTTCCCGGGAGCAAGGACCCATCTATCAGCACGATCGGGAGTTCCAACTTTACTAAACGGAGTTACTCGCTGGATCTGGAGGCCAACGCGCTGATCGTGACGGAGAACGAGGAGCTGAAGAAATGCCTGGGCGAGGAGCAGCGCTGGTTGCAGGAGCATACGAGCATTGTCACGCGGGACGACTTTGCCAAGGCGGATAGGCGGGTCGGGCTTAAGGTGCGCGCGGCCATGATGATTGTGCAGCTTTTAGGGGTGCGCTTTAAAGGGGAATGTCCCTTGGAGCCCTTGCGGGACGTCTCATCAACAAAAGTCCCGGCACTAGGAGGCTCACGAGCCTGTTCTGTTCGAAACCTGCCATTGTACGACTACTGTAATAGCACCTAGTATAGAGCATTATACCCTGAATCGATTCAAACAACAACCATTCAGTCCTGGTAAGCAACGCGGCATCCTAGACTGCAGTTTCAGGGCCGTTTTGCCAAATATCTACGACAATTGTCTTCTTCTCTCCTAGTTCGCATTCCGAGGTGTGACATTCAGGCAGATCTCGCTCACCTGTAACCACTGGGTCGTGATGGTCCACTCCTTCTCGGACTCAACGAGCTCAAGATCAAACGACCGGAGCAGCTTTGGGATGACTTCCTAAATCTCGCAGAGAGCAATCCTTCACTGCAGCAGCAGTACACCACACCGAGGAATGCAGCGCAGTTGGATGCTCCTCTCATTCTTACCAACGCATGTGTGCGCCCCAGCACCGAACTGCTTGAGAAACAAAAGGCCAAACGCCAGCCTCAGCTCTCCTCAAGTCACAAATATCCTTTGCCAATGTTCGAGGTTTTATTTACCATGTGTCTTGTGCAGTCGTATTGCTGGTCGGCAATGTTGGCCCCCAGTGATCTCTTTCATATACCTGAGCCTAGTGGCCGATGCCAGAAAAGGCGAGGAAACTTTGAGCACCGATGAAAGCATCTGGCATAGACAACTGCACAAAATGCATAACAATACGTTGCCGCTGAGAGCAGGAGCCGAGCGGGATCATCATGGCTCATGGTCTAAAAAGCAGAGCTGTGAGATGAGGTGAGAGCTCAGGGAGGACGGAAGGTACAGGAACCAGGACCTAAACGGACGTCACTACCTGCCACGACCTCCATTAGGCGACGGTTCGCAAAAAAGGTCTGTCCCCGCCCCCAGTATAACCCCTCATATTGTAGGAACAGCACGTTGGTGCAGTCCAGGCCAGTTAGGTACCTGGGACCCATCCGCAAAACTCTAAGGTCCCAACCGGAGAGCAAGAAGACCGATATATGCATCAATCTCGTACCATCACCTGCTTTTGGGCAGCTGAAAAGCGCCGAGAGTAACGGAGGTGAAGATAGAAGACATGATCACCGGGTGAAAAACCGGATACGAGCTGGTTACCAAGCCCACTCTTGCAACTAACAAGAACACAGCATGGCCCCTAGGGGCATCAAAGCGCCCAACCAAGAGAGGAACAAGGAGCTTCACTGCTCGGATATCATTCTCGCTCTTCCATCCCTTGTATGTACACCTAGAAATCGGATTAGATATTAAAATAGAAACGTGGCAGAACCCCATGGAAAGACAGCTCATTGCGCCCGCATAACCTCGAATATACTCCCCATACTTGGCATCGTCCTGATACTCCTCCCACTCGACGAGAAGCTCGGCGTTCGTGTTGGTTCCGGCTCGAGCAGGTCCAGGCCAGGACCGTAAGGTTCCGGCTCGGGGTCGAAGCTGAAGAATGGGGCAGGTGACATGCCAATGCTGCCAAAGTGGGTGTGGTCGGGGAGGGTGTGGCGGTGGTGTTGGTCGAGAGGGACGCGTCATTGAAAAAGGCGAGGAGAAGGAGGTGCAACTCAGCGGTCGCTGTTGGGGACAGGAAGGTCGGCCGGCATGCGCTTGTACGAACGAGGGCGGAACTCGGAGGGCGGGGAGGGTGAGGCGGGGGACTTAGGCAGCTCGATGGGCTTGGGAAGGGAGACTGTTAAAGAGGGACTACCCGGGTAGTCGGTGTGGTTGGCGTAGTTAGCGTGCTCGATGTTGTCGTTGTGACCGGTGCAGTTAGCTTGGTCGACGCGGTTGGGCTGTTCGTATTGGTGGATATGGTCGAAGGTCTGCTTTACTGGTGTCTGCGGAACTGTCGGTTGCTGTGGGTCGGGGCTTGATGGCTGGTAGGCTGTCTTGGAGAGCGCCCTTGGTAGGGGAGCAGAAAGATCCTTTTGCTGTGACGCCGCTCCAGCTCGGCTTGCAAGTTCCTCACTGGTGATGGGGACCGGCCATATCTCCTCCTCGTCTTGGATGCATGGTTCTCAAAGAGTGCAATTGCCTCTGACACGGGGACATTGCTCGCAGTGGTGTGGTTTAGGTCGTCCAAGAGGACGGTGATCTGGCTCTCTTCGAGGTCGGCCAGGAGGTCGATGACGCGGTCGATGGACGAGCGCGAGCGGTATGGGCCCTTGGGCATTTTGCTTGGCGCGGGAGAGGGGAAATGAACGACGAAGCTCGCAGAACGTAGCTGATTCGGATGGAAAGAACGACCAATTGCTTTGGAAAGAGCTTGTTGTTGAAGCGAGAGAGAAACGAAGGTCGAGATGCTGGAAATGCCGGCAGAAATTACTATGCTCGGGAATGGAAACAAGCTCACCGGAAACGCGGTTTCAAGCTCGCAACCCCAACGGCAATCTGTGGGGGGGCTCGACTCATGACATGCGCTGCGGGTTCCCTAAATTGCGCTAACGTCACAGGCGCCTCTAAATCCCGGCCAGGCACCCAAACGCCCAAATCAATTCCAGATTGGCGGTCGTGTCCATTTTCATCCATGCCTCGCTTCGAGCCCAACAATGGCATTCCGGGATGTCTCTAGACATCAGAAAGGCGGTTTCGGCATTCTGTGTCGTTGCCTGGTACCTGAATGCTGACACTACCGCTGTTCGCCCCCCTCCGCATGATCCATGACAAGCTCACCCGATTGACGACAGCTCATCAACACAGTCGAGCCACCTTCACAAACCGGTTTTCCCTTTCCCTTCGGAGCCCCCTGCTGTCCCAGCCCGTGGCAGCTGCGTGGCGGTCTCACCATTGGTGGCCGTGGATCCGAACCTGGGAACAAACAGCATCCTGACGGCTCACTGCACCGAGTAGAATCTCGCACCATCTGGCCGTTTGGTCACGAATCCAAAGGAAAAAAGGGCATGACAATATTCGTATTTTCTGCGCAACTGGATAGGTCCCTATTCTCCCTCAATGGCTTTCGTCACAGCGCCACGAATGGTCAATCTCAGATCGGAGAAAGCCAGGGTTAGGGTTCATACCCGTTCTGCGTGTCAGTCTGCAACATCTACAAGTGGGCGACTGTAGTGGCTGTCTCCTATTGCTGATCGCCACAGCTCCTTCTGCCTGCTCCAGGATCGGTCTTTACTCAGCCATATAGGGAGTAGTCTCGCGTTATCACTCCTTCGGGATCAAACCGGGAAGAAGATCGGAGGCGGACCCGAGTTCTACATTAGCGCCGTCATCATAGCCAGTCACCTCCAAGCGTTGTGGTGGGTTGGTTGTCTTCTTCCGGTGGCAAAGAATAGGGAGTGCTCCGAATAATAGGCCGTTGGCGCCCGCTCAGTCAGAAGTCGCAATGCACAAGACCAGAGAGTCCTGCCTCCACTCCACCGGGTCTTGATCACGATGTTATCGTTGAGTCGATGTTGACAATCGTCAACCGATCACTTTGGTAGATGCTGTTCCTTGCATCATCTTGCCCCCGTCTCCGCTCATTCGGCACTTGGGTTTATCCTTCGACGATCGAGCAGATGCATGACCAACAAGCTACGTGTACTAAACGGCGGTGTTCTTTCTCCTCCATATGAACAGGGCCATCACTGAGCAATTTTCCTATCTCCCAACCGTTATATGGTTACATCTCCTCCCACTTTGCTGCCTTGGGCGTCTTAAGCCACGCCGTCACCCTCGGGTTGACGGCCGTCATCTTCTCTGTGGTCTATCGAATGCTTCGACCGCACGACAGGGGTTAATCCTCCACTTCCACCTGGCCCTCCAGCAGAAACTTTCTTCGGCCATTACCGCATCGTTCCGGAAGAGGCCGCTTTCAAACAGTACGCCGAATGGACCAAAGAGTACAGTATGACAGCACACGCCATCTGGCTGGCCCCGTTCATCAACGCTAAGATTGTTCGCAACCGCAGACAGCGATGTCCTCTTCTTCCATACCTTTGGAACAAACTGATCGTCCTGAACAGCCTCAGCGCAGCAACTGAGCTGCTGGAGAGGCGAGGGTCCAACTACGCCGACCGGCCCCGATTCGTCATGTTTGAGGAGTATGTCAAGTCCCAGACACCATGTTTCTCTCTTGCATCCTATGCTTAAGACCACAGAATGGGTTGTCGCCGACACTAACATGGCTCCGTTGGGTCCTAAATACCAGTTACATTCGGAAAGTCCTGCAGCCGCCATTCGCCAAGTCGAGAGTTGGCCAGTACACTGCGTTGCAGCGGAAAGAGGCACTCATCTGCTGTAAGGGGTTAATTGAGGACCCCGAAAACTGGCTCAACGCAGTCAGACGGTTCTCTGTTGCTGTTATGCTCCAGATTGCCTACGGGATCGAGGTGGACGGACCGGGGAGTCCCTGGATCAAACTTGCCGAGGACACTGCAAATGCGATTGGCAAATCCGGGGCCCCGGCGAGTTCCATCATGGATCGGTTTCCGGCGAGTGAGTGATGACTCTCACCCCTTCCTTATCAAGCTTGAGACTCACACACCATCGTGTCCAGCTCGCTACCTTCCAGACTGGCTTCCCTTCATGGAGAGGCTTCGATACGCCCGCACCTGGCGGCCGGCCATTCAGAAGCTAAACCAGCTTGCCCTTTGAAGTTGCTCTAGGCAATATGTATGGCTCCCATTTTGCGTTTTTGAAGGCGTTCCTTCCAAATCTCTGACTTTCAGATTCAGGGCATGAACTAGGCGTAGAATCCTTCGTCCACACCAGAGCGGGCATCTGGAACGCCAACTTCCGGGAGGGCGTCCGCAATGAGTTCACTCTCAAGGACATCAAAGGAGCGGCTGCCACCATTGTCATCGCCGGCAATGACACGGTGTGTCCAGTTAAGCAATGTCTCAAAATCGTACGGATCTCTGACCCTATATAGACAGCAGCAACGCTCACCCTCCTCGTCCTCTACCTCATGCAAAACCCCTCTGTCCAAGACAAAGCCCAAGCCGAAATCGACCGCGTCGTCGGTAACCACCGTGTCCCCGATGGGACGACCTCCCAAACCTGCACTACACAAACCTGGTCCTGCAAGAGAACATACAGGATGAACCCGCTCTTCCGTTTAGGCATCCCGCATGCCAGTTTGGCAGACGATGTGTACAACGGCATGTTCATCCCCAAGGGTACGATCGTATACCCGAACGTCTGGGCGATGTGCCACGACGAGTCGGTTTATGCCGAGCCATTTCGTTTCTGGCCGGAAAGGTATCTGCCGAAGTGGCAGGGTGGAAACGAGGAGCCGTTGCCGGCGGGGAACTTTGGGTTTGGGAGGCGGTAGGTTCGCTGGTGAATTGTGTTGTGTTGCGTTGTGCAGGGGACGAATTGCTGATGTTGCGGACAGGGTATGCATCGGGAAGCATCTGGTGAGAATAGCCTTCTTATTGCTTTAGCCACGATGCTGGCGACTGTTGATATTGACTGGCCGCTGGGAGAGGATGGCAAGCCGGTTCCGTTTGAGCCGGAGTGGTCGTTTAGGGGGCAGGCGTAAGTACTCTGGCAGACCGGAAAATACCGTCACTGACTTGTTGTGGCAGGATCGTTTTGCCGTTCAAGGCGTCCATTACAAGTCGTTCGAGGAGGGCGAGGGTGCTACTGGATGACGAGATGGAGGCGTTGGAGCTTTCTGAGCGTTGAGTACTGCGGCCTTGCGAGAAATCAGGAACATGACTCTGACGGACTTGGTGCAATACGTCGCCGGGAGTGATAAATCACATCTTTTCGTTCATCTTCCGGTGATCTATTATTCTCCCGTGACACGGCTGCTTGCTATGGGATGTACCGTTTCCATCCATGGGTAGTCAGGACTAGGAATACATTCATATCTATCTCTGAGGGACAAGACAACACTCTCTCGGACGTTCACTACTAGTCCTATTTGCCGGAACACAAGTATTATACCAAAGGCAGCCTCGAATCTACTCCCGCCCCTCGGTTGCTGGACAGAGCGCAAGGGGAAGACTTCTGGGTCACGCGATTCTTCCCCTAACATCGGAGTGCATCCCTCTGGAGAGCTCCTTATGTCAGATCCCTTGACATTGCGCCGTTGGGGGTATAACTGGTTCCGCTTGTCTCCTCTGCAATACGTCCGCATAACGCGGGAAAGAGTTGTTCATGGTCTTCCGCCCAGATTGGCTCACCCATGTGCGCGAGTGCCCACCCCTCCTCCACCTCTGTGAGGGGCACTCGGCCTCAGCCAGCCAGCCGTCACGGATATCCCTGAGTGTTTGTAGTCTTTCCTTATTCCCTATCTTTGCAATCAATGCCTCACTGAACCCGAGAAAGAGATCGTAGTCTGGCAGAGTCGAAGAAGCAACTTTGTTGGGCGACTTGGTTCCGTAATTCGGCGAAATCCTCAAGCTCCTTACAGATCTGGGGTACCAGTCTCCATTGGTTGGTGGCGCTTGTGTGCTCCCTCCAGCACGCTGGAACAAAATATAGGGCGCGTAAGCGTTCATGTACCAGAAGAACACGGGCTCGGTGCCTCATGCCCAATACCACAGCGCCGCACGCGCAAGATTGTGGGTTTTAGGAGCCCCCGCATTCCCTTCTCGTAGACTTGGAATGTAGTAAGAATATGTTGCATCTCCGGAGCCAAAACCCAGTTGATGTAGCCGGACTCTTCGCCGGTAAAACCCTGGAGTGCCAGAAGGTCGTCGACCTGGCCACGAGACTTCGCCAACTAAAGAAGGCAGAGGACCGACTGGACCAAATGAGATATTGGCTTGCTTGCAAATTTTGCCATCGTAGTTCATGGGAAGTGTGCCTCTCTCCTCAATCGACCATATTAGGCGACGGATTGTGGGATCATCCGTGTTAGCAAGCAACTCTGCAACATGATTCTTAGAATAGTTGCGGAGACCGCCTTGAGCCTGATAATGGGAGTCGGATTTACCCATTAAGTTCAGATGTACTCGCCGGCGCAGCTTCGACGTCCCAGTTTGGGTCCCGCCGGTCACGTCCCGAACTATCGTCGTCTCCTCGGAGGCTCAACCATTTGCGTGGTCGGCCCCCGATGACCGCGACCGGTCGGAACACTGGAGCTATTTCCCTCGCACCATTCGGCAACCTTCTTCTGGGCCTCTGTGGGCTCCCGCCTGATGTCGTACTTCCTATCCCTGCTTGCTCGGTGTCCAAGATACCGTGGCACGTTCAATTCCCGATCGGCCAGGGATTTGCCTTGGGAAGCCGTCCGCCTGTCTACCGATAGGCGTGGGCATGGACGGTGAAGGTGGCTGAGACGTTCATGTTCGCGACGGCGTCCACAGATCTTGGTTGCTTGTCGCCCGCTGCCCGTCTCTGAGATGCCTGGGTCGGCCGCGCGTACTACTTCTCCGCGATGGCCAGGTCTGGTAGAGTGGCCAGAGGGCATCTCGCGCAGTCGAGCTGTCACGAGCGGTGGCGGCTACGGATTCGAGTGCGGCGAGGGTGCGCAACCTTCGCAGCTTTTCACTCTACGTGGCGAACTTTTTCTTTAACTTCTCATGTTCCTGCTCGAGATCGGTGTATTTCGCTTCGAGCAGGAAGAAACTCGTACGCGGCCTAGTTGAAAAGTTTCGGCACCATACTGGGATGAATGAATCGTAAGACGAAATAGACCTGGGTTGATGAATATTCGAAGAATGGAAATGTTTCTAGACTCTGGAAGCAAACCGGGCGCATTTCGGACAGAAAAAAAAGGCTAGATGATTAGGGAGCTATTTCGGTACGCACGTTTACGCACGTTTTTGGAGGGATATATTTGTATATTCAGCAGGAACGGCATTAACTCGAGCGAGAGTCGATGCTTGAGAAGTTGAGTCGAAATGCACAGACGATGGAAGTCGGCTCGCAGACATGAAGAAACCTTTGATCCTGGCCCGTATACCTAGCACTGTCTTGATCAGGACGAATGAACCTATCCTTGTTCTGGGTCACGGAAAAAGGAACGAAAATGGGAGCATTGCGTTCCCGTTGTGACCTTTATTCTGGCGCGTTTTCTATTTCGTCTCGCACAGGCCGTCCGAGCCGCCACTGCACTGGGTCCAGGGGTAACATAGTGAACCATGAGAGGTTGCAAAAATCGGATCTGATAGGCACTGGTAGTTAGGTGCTGTTCTGGGATGGTATTTATAACCAACCAGGCAAATACGGATCCGCTGATTCTGACTTGAATTCGAAAGAGTAAATGTATGATTAATCCATGGTATGAGCAGAACTTGAAGATGTATGGCTCAGACAGATCAAGCTTGATCCATCCGATCACCACATAAGCTGCCTAAGAGAGCTAAAGCAGCCCATTCCGTGATGAGTTCATGAGCCATTGCCCTATGACGGCCGGGCCTTGGCTCTTCGATGACACTTGACCCCTCCCTGTTAACCCATTTTGTGAGTTGCCTCTGCTCTGTACTCAAGTCTGATGGCTTGGGAAAACGGCGGTGAGTAATTCAAAATGCCTGATGCTAGTAATTAACTGAAGTTATTGAAGACTCCTTTGTCATTTGGGCAACATGAACTTCGTCCCTCGTCAGACGTGGAACTGAAGAGGCCCAAACAAACGCTTTCATTTCCTTACCCGTAATGGTCTTCTCAAACTCAATGCGACGCCCATACTGGGCAAACTTCATCCACCCAACCCACTCATCCGGAGCACGTTGTCCATGTGTGCCCATCTTCACCGCTGAGATCTTGCTCAAGTGAGCAAATTTTCATCCCCCAACCAAGGCCGCATGCACATTCCCAAACTTCCCTTCAGATATGTGCGGTCGACTTTATTCATCCCCTCCAGCTGAAAAGCAAAGGGCTTCAAAGCCCCTTGACATGCCTGCCAGACACGGTTGCAGGTGAGTGGGATGGGTGTTGTGTGTTTAGGAGTCAGAAGACCTGTCACCAACGAGAACTTTGGGTTTAAATCTCAAATGATTGTAAGTTGCTGCGGTTACGAGCCAAAGTTTTGCCTTGTACTCGTACCTGTAAATCGCGTCAGAAAGGGTATCCGTCTTCTTTCCCCCCTTAGTGGTTACTCAATTTTGATTTCTCTTTTTCTTTCCTTTTTTGCTTGTATTTTCTCTATTTTCTTTCTTTCTTTTTCTTTTTCTTTTTTTTTTAAAAAAAAAATTTTTTTTCCGCCATTTTTATTCTCCTCTCTCTTTTTATTGCTATTTCTGTTGTTCATTTTCTTTTCCACCTTTTACTTATTTCTATTTTTACCCTTCTCCCTCTTCCTAAATCTGTATGGTGTACCGGGGCCAAACTTACCCTCTCACTTAAGTACATCACGAATCTAAAAATTCGATTCTTAAGTGTTGGGTGTTGGCAGTTGGAGTTGGCGGTTTGGAGTCTCCGTTGTCGTTGTTCAGGGGTACAGTACGCAGTGTCTCATTCTGTCACAAATCGCACTGTTGGGCCACAACGGCCAGCCAAAATTTTTGGCAGTTCGTGTGAGGTCAGTTTGGGCAGGCACATTCAGTCTCAGACTCACTCATCCAATGTGGCTTTCCGAAATTTCGTCTGCATCCTGGCAACGGAAAGCACCGACCGACTGGCAGAATGGCCCCTCAACTAAACGAAGAAGAAATTGACGATCTCCTCTACTCAGCTCGTATCGGCGACAAGGATGAGTTGACAAGCCTGCTCTCATCACTGGCTGAGCGGGAGAAGGTGTCGCCGGCTGAGATTCTCACAAGCGCAAAGGACGAGGGCAAGTCAACATGCCTGCACATGGCGACTGGGAACGGTCACGTTGGTAAGTGTTATCCACTTACATTTTCCTTCTGTTGTCTTCAACTTTCCCCTTTTCTCTTGAATTCCACCCCCGCTCTCGCTTTCACATGCTCCCTGTCCTCAACCATCTGACTGACCATGTCTCAGAAATCGTCTCCCTCCTCTTCTCCCACTTCGCCTCGCGCCCCGCCGCCGAGAAACAAGCCTTCCTGGACTTCCCCAACGAGTACGGCAACACGGGCCTGCACTGGGCTGCCCTCGGCGGGCACCTTCCTGTCGTGAAGCTGCTAGTCGAGAACGGTGCGTCGGTGGCGCTTGCCAACGACAAAAACTACGTCCCGCTGGACCTGGCGAGCTTCAGCGACAAGTTTGACGTGGTCGACTACTTCTTGGCGCAGTCGGGAGGGATGGAGGAGGAGAATGCCGCCGAAGGCGCGGGTTTGAATGGCGTGAAGTTGGAGGAGGGGAAAGATGAGAGTGGGGAGGATGTGTTGGTGATGAAGGCAGGGGATGCGGTGGAAGAGGGAGAGCAGGGGAAGGGGAAGGAGAAGGCGAGTTCATGATCATGATGCATGATGAGAATATGAATCCAAAAGCTGGCTGACGATGGCATGTACCAGTGAGTTGGCTGTTGAGGATGTTTCATTGAGCTGGCTTCAGCGCGTACATCCTGACTGGCAGCAAACTCATCCCGCTCGTCTGGAAGCCTTTCTGGAGCTCGACCTGGACCAGGCGCAGCCCCGCCTCGCCGAAGATGCGCCGCAAGCTGCCATCCTCCCTGAGACAGCGTGTCAGCCCGTGATATTGAAATCAAAGAGGGGCAACACACCTAGTCACGCTGCTATCAACGTCGTCGAACTCGTCCTTGCCGCCCGTGCTGTTGTTCTCCTTGACAACAATCACACCATCAGGATTCAGGGCCGTTTTGCACCTTTCTAAGAAGGCAACCAGCTGCTCGTCCGTCAAATGGCCAACGCACCACTGGATCCAGATCAAATCGTACTGGATTGCCTCAGTCGGCTGCCACTCCTCCAGGCCCATGTTAAAGATGCTCCTCACGCCAGGCTTTCCCTGTAGCGCGGCAGTAAACTTTGCAATAGGCTCGACGACATCCACCTGCTTGGCGATGCCGTCAAGCAGCAAACCTTGGGTGACTCTCCCGATGCTGAGCAATGTGTCAGAAATTCAGAACCTCAGCTCGTCCGGCTCAGAACATTGAGCTACTCACCCCGCCCCGCCCTCCAGAGCAGCAGCCGCAACGCGCTGGCCAGGCTTGGACCCGATGCCCAGCTTGGCGAGAAAGTTGCGCGAGCCGCGGATGTCGACCCGGGTGATGTGCGGAAACCCGCCCAGCATGCCATTGACGCTGGCGTCGATGCCCTCCCAGTACTTCCTGCCGTCTTCACTGCTGATGAGGGAGTCGACATTTCCTTGTTGAGAGGTACTGTTATCCGTCATTGTTGGTTGGTTGACTGTTGCAATTGATGCGTCGTCCTTCTAATAGAGCGCGCCTGGGTGTTGGGAAGTTCGATGCATGGTGACGGCGAGTGGTTTCAACATCAACCAATGCTGAAATCAATTTTCAGCTTCGCTCAGGGTTAGGGTAATAGGTGTCCTTAGGCCTTGGGCTCATAGCTTGACCCTTTTTCGTTCCGAGAGGCTCAACCAGGTGAAGCTTCAGTTGTTTCTACCAATCCGCTTTTGTGAAATGTGTGAAATGTGTGTAATCTGCCACTGGTAATCAAATCTATATCGATGAAGTCGATAGGAGAGACCTAGCGGAGAGAGGGTGTGGTCTTGCCCTAATATTACTGACAACAAATCCAACAACCTCACTATAATTAGTCATGCTCTGCGCTGGCAATGCCGTGATGAGTGGCTACCCCCGGAACAACAGTCTGTGGTCAGTCTGTTGCAGTTCTGTTGTGTTTTTGGTCAGTCTGGTATCCCGGAGGTAGTCATTCGTTACGTATTGCCAGAGGGCATCAGGAGGCAAAATATCCGCCCCCCGTTCCCCCTGCTCCTGCTAGGTACAGACGCGCCGAGGTTCCTCAACTTGCATTTCCAGTTCCGACGGATCAGCGCCCAACGTCCACGAGTAGTACTTACTAATCCATTATTGGATATCTTATCACGGTGGTACCTGATCGACTCAGACGCAGGCCATTAATCTCACACGGACTTAACCAAGCTCCATGGTCCGTCAATATTGGCCTTCCCATAACTTTCAGCCTGAGCCTTCCTCATGTCATCCGTAAGACTCGGCTGGCCCCTGAACACATACGGCCTGCCTCCCTTCATAATCCTTCGCGCTTGATGGGTTCCCAATGTAATAAACGCCTCGAGCTGCTCACTCTCTTGCTCAGCAGCCAGCGCCGTTTCCTCCAGCTTCTTTGCCTGGCGGGCCAGCTCTAACAGCGAAGGCGGCCGGCTCTTTGGATTCTGCGCTGCAAGCATCTGATCCTGGTCGTCAAGCCTACTGCATCATCATCATGAGCTTCTGCAGCGCCCACGCCTTGCTCACTCACCGGTGTCTCATCCGGGGGCGTCAGCCACCCCTTGGCAGGAACGGCCAACCTCACGAGGCTATCCAACGCATCCTTAAACCTCGCCACATCCCACCGCCGGCGCTGCCCCGGCGGGGCCGTCCCAGGCGGAGCGGAAAAGTGCTCGGCCCCGGGGTGCAGCGCATCACACTGTTCCAGCACGCCGACCCTCGCCCCGTACATCACTTCCCCATCAGCCCTCGCCTCAACCGCCGTCCGCGCCCACCCAAAGTCTCCTAGGTAAAATTCCGGCAGCGGCAGCATCCCCCCTTCCCCGTCCTCAAAATGCACAAAGACATTCCCCAGATGCAGGTCACAGTGATACACCGGGTCGGGACCGGCATTGTACATGAAATGCAGTGTCTCGCACACCTGGGCGATGGCTCTCGCGACGACGCACACGGGGAAGGGCGCGTGCCGCGGTAGGAACGCGGGCGGCAGCGCAGAGCCCGCCCTCCCAGAAACGCGCCCAGTCGGCGAGGCTGCCGCCGTTGCAGAGCTTCCAGTAGCTTATGCGCGCGCAGACGGGGCGCGGCCGCGGGCCGAGGGACATGGTAAGCAGGTCTTCGTGTGAGAGGCAGGTTGTCCAGCGCGGGTGGATTGAGGGTAGAGGATGGGTGGGGTTGTGGAAGAGGGAGTTGAGGAGGGTGAGGATTTCGGCTTCTCGGTCTGGGGCGAGGGCGATCAGATTGTTGTTGTTGTCCACGGGGAACTTGGTTTTGCTTACCTTTCGGACGACGACCTCGTGTGTGAGGACATTAGCGACGAGATGGACGTTGCTTTGTGCCCCTCCTGCCAGGTTACGCAAGAAGATATAGGATTCTCCGGAGGAGGAGTCGAAAAGGTAGGCGTGACCGGGCTTGCCGGCCTTGACGCAGCCAGCGTGTAAGGAGAACATGATTTTGGAAGGGTTGAGTAGTCAATATTTGTCTTAGGTGAGACCGGGTAGAATGCCTGGCTCTAACTCAGTAGGTGCATTTACATCTAAAGAGATACGCGGGATAGTACTTGCAGGATGGCTATATATCGTCGCGAGATTGTCTGTCCCTTTTCTGAACAAATGCTTTTTGTTCTGTTAAACAGTTCAAAACCTTGTCCGAGTCAAAGTTGCGTTAGGCCTGAACAATCTCATTGTCAGCCAACAAAAGCCAACCCCCCCGGTCCGAGGCGGCTGTAGCTTTAGGCGCTAGTCCACTTTGATATTATAAGACAAAGAGCAAGATGCCACTTTCAGTCCAATAATTAGAATATCTATTGTTGTTCACAGCTCAAGCTGGTGTTGGCCAGACTCATCAGAACGTAGCGTGAGTGAGCCTGATGAATTCTGGATTCGCTCATGAGCATGAATGAGACGCATTCTCTAGTCACGACGGTTGACGAAAGGCGTCGAAAGGGGCGGTCCAATGTTGGAACCCTGTCTATTCTTGATCTTGTGTGAACCTTGCAGATGCTCTAATTACCTAGTAGTCTTTTAACACTGTGGTGGGTGCGAATGGTACCAGGTTCACGGACACAGGGAACGTGAAGAGCGACCCAATAGCGTATTACCCCATTCTCACACAGACTTGGTCCCGACAGCGAGGGCGGATCTGTAGGTCCTGACCGCAAGTTACTGCCGCTGGGTAAATGGCCCGTTCTAACGAGCCGTGTCCATGCCCACGCCGCGCTCGATCTGGCTAAATCGTGGTCCATTTGCCTTAGCCAAGCAATTAACCTTCGGGCAATGAACATCCGCAGATCAATACTACCCGAGCAGATACATAATCTCCGTCAGCCATGTGCTTCAGTCTCGTGTCATGGCATGCCACGGCACTCTGTGTTTCCTCAGCCAAGACCGAGCGAGGGTTCATGCCGCCAACTGAATTTTCATGACGCTGTTCATCTCTCGTTGGGCGGGTCTTGCTGCCTCGCTGCTGTTACTGTTCACAACCTTTGGCGCTGCTGAGCTGAATGCAGACGTTCTCAATGCACGAGCCGAGGACGGCTGGCATTGGGTCGCAACATGGACATCCATGCCACAGCTGGTTGAGCAGAACAACATGCCTCCTCCGCCATTTGTACGAACCGGCTCTATGATCATTGAGTCTAATTGGAATTTCGCTGACAGAGTCACAGAATGGAGGGGGTGGCGTTTTCAAAGATGCCACGCTCCGCCAAACCCTCCACCTCTCCATCGGCGCCGAGCGTCTTCGCATCCAAATCAGCAACACCTTCGGCGGGAGCGACTTGCCTATCACCGCCGCTTCCATTGCCCTCCCCTCCGGTGGCAAAGCCGGCGTAGCCGGTATCGACGCGGCCACCCTTAAGCCCCTAACCTTCAACAACGGCTCCGCCTCCATCACCATCCCGCGCGGCCAAGTCGCCTACACCGACCCCGTTGACTTTTCCGTCGCTCCGCAATCCAACATCGCCATCTCACTGTACTCCCAGCCAGGCCAGTCCGGTTTCAGCATCACCGGCCACCCGGGCAGCCGCACCACGTCGCACATGCAGTCGGGCAACCGCGTGGCCGCCGCCACGCTCTCGGGGGGAGCAACACCAAGCACTGGTACTTCCTCTCCGCCGTCGAGGCGTGGTCGCCGCCCACCACGCACGCCTTCGTCATCCTGGGCGACAGCATCACCGACGGCCGCGGCAGCACCGACGACGCCAACAACCGCTGGCCGGACTTGCTGATGGCGCGCATGTACAAGTCCGCACACATCCAGCGCCAAGCTGACAAATATTGCCGTCGTCAACCAAGCTGCGGGCGGCAACACCGTCTTGTCAGGCGGGCTCGGCCGACGCTGCTGTCACGGTACAAGCGGGATGCGTGCAGGTTGCCGGGGTGAAGTACGTGATGATTTTTGAGGGGTGAACGACATCGGTTCGGGCGAGACAGATTCCGGGTCGCAGAACGGGATCGGGAGCAGGCTGCAGCAGGCGTTTGAACAAATTGTCAAAGACTGTAAGGCGGCTGGGCTGAGGACGATCGGCGGGACGATTACGCCGTTTGGCGGAAACGGACAGAGCTACTCGAATCCGACGAGGGAGCAGACGAGGGTGAAGGTGAATGAGTGGATTTTGAGAAGTGGTGTGTTTGACAAAGCGGTGGACTTCGCGGGCATGGTTGGGGATCCCGCGGTGAAGAGCCAGCTGGCGGCTAAGTATGATGGAGGGGATCATTTGCACCCGAATGCGGCAGGGTATCAGGAAATGGCGGATGGGTTTCCGTTGGAGGCTTTTCAGTGAGGTGTGGAGAGGTAGAGGGAAGTACTACTGACCTATGAGGGATGATAATGGGTACGAGCGTGGGTATGGGATTTGAGGTCTCGTGTTGAATGAGATAGAAATTCAAGGAACCCCTGACGTTCCGCGGTATCTATGACAGGAGAAAAGGTCATGCTACGTATCAAAACCTTGAGCAACGTACAACTCTCAGCAAGCCAGCCAGCATGAACTAGATGCTAAGCTTCCGGTCAAGCCAGTTAGCAATGTTCCCATAATTGTCCACGGCCTGTATCTCCGCCTTAACATTGAGCATCAACATGCGCTGTAGCTCTTGCATCTCGTCCAGTCCATCCCTGTTAATGGCCTTTGAAGCAGAAATATCCCTCAAGACTTCAACGGCTTTCTTCCTGTCGCGCTGGGTAAGGGGCAAAACTGACTCGCTTGGTGCGTTCGTCCTGCTGACCTTCGCCCTCTTCGCCGGTCTTTCGGTCTGTGAGTCTGGGAAGCTCTATCAGCCAAGTGCAATCAACACTGGGAGATGAAAACACATACCGTCAAAGGAATAAGCCATTGACACCTGGCTGGTAGCCTCTTGATTCATTTGACTTTGACTGAGATCGTAGGTCTCATCACGGCCTGCGGATGTGTTCAACACGATGTCGTCGCTCCGTATACCGAGCCAGCGAAGCCGTGGCGCTGTGGCGTTCTCCTCATGGTCAAGACGTCGACTGCCGTATTTGTAGGTGCGCATGATGGCGACTCCATGTGGGTCGAAGTCAACCAAGACAACGAAACAGAGCTCCGGCCTGGCTGCATGCAGCATGCTCAGAAAGCGCCTGGTGGCCAAGTCGGGAAACCCCTTTGCCTGTTCAGTTGTGCAGGTCAGCGGAAGACCACCACTGAGAAAGAGATATTGTGCCATTGCATACCGTCAGGAGAATGCCATGACCGGCCTGAGAAGTCCTGCAATACTGAGAGGAGGCCAATGTCCGGAATGTAGCCTTGTCTGTCAGTCAACTGATTCGAAGAAGGCTGTACACAGAAACGATTGTACCTCCTTCTCGATAACGAGCAGCCATCGGGTATTGCGGAAGTTAATCTTCTCTATCGAAGTGACGGACGGCAGCAACATTCCCTGAAGTAGTCAGGAAGGGAGAATTGCACTGGAACAAACAGATTACCTACTGTGGTCCCTGAGATATCGCAGCTGTGGATGGAACCATCCCGGAGCATCAGGTCCATTGGTCCGGATATCAGGCCCTTAGCTGCGGCAACCTAGGCACAAGAGTCAAACCTGACAGAGACATAGTCATAGACAAAATTCAAATGCTTACAATATTGAGGTCCTCTCGGCCAATTCCAAGCGTGAAGGCAAGGTTGTCCACCATGTCGTCAACCACACCCTGCGATCTGAACAAGTCGGGATTCTGGTAATAGATGTTCCTGAGCAAGTCAGCTATGCTGGGACAATTCCTAACTGGTCAGGCACAGCAGCACACCTCTTGGTAATGAGGCTGCCGGAGAGCAGAGCCTCGTGAGACAGTTCGATGATCCGGAAGAGGGCTTCTGTAAGAGTATCAGCGTTGCGGACAAGTCGGTGCCAATCGGACAAGCAGCTGTACCAAATTTCTTGGCCTCCTGGATTGTTCGCCCAGGAAACTTCACGATGTCAACCGCCCTCCCATCTCTTTGCGCGGACGCTGTCTCAGCCGCATTTTGTGAGGATCGAATGGTCTGGTAGGGTATGATGAGCTCGTCGCCACTCGCGATCGCATCTACGATTGAGCCAACAGGTCTTCGATTCGAGAAAGCGCGCTGTTTCGGGAGCTGGAGGGGATATGCACAATATCGTGCGAATGACTGAAAGATAGTGTCTGCGGCGCCGGAGAAGGGTGTCCGGCCAGAGACTCGCTCCGCGGATACCGCGGACCCCGTGTGCTCGGAAACATACTTCTGAATGTGGTAATGCTGCCAACACGGGCTTCAGGAGAATCAGGGCTTGGCGACCGTATAATAGGTACCAAGGTACGTGCCAACGGCAATGGCGTCGAGAAAGTGCGCTGCATTGTTGAAAGCATAAGCTGAAAAACTAGTCCATGTAGTAGAGGCAACAGCGCCCCGCAAGGTGCTAACTCTGCATCATCTCATCCGTGGTCATTCTTTCCTTCCCGATGGTCGTTCTTTCCTTCCCAAGGTCTCATCGAGGTCCTCAAGGCCGCCAAGAAGAAATGCGGGGACCTGCAGGGTCAACCTCATGGATTGGCTGAGTGCATGTGGTTAACGGCTGGTTTGAATTGCCTGATGTGATTGGCGCTTGAGCTGAGACTCGACAACACCACACCTCAAAGTGTCAGGAGCTCGTTTCTGAGCACTTCATTCCAATTAGCTCGGCGCCGTATTGACCACGACATGGCGCGGAGAAAGGCCAATTCCGCGACCGGCGACGCGGAGCCCCTTTTGGAAAAGGGGTCGACGCGGAAACGGTTCAGCAATGCGGGCGATCCGGAACACGCGACCAAGCGACAGCGACCCGAGATCGAGGAGCGCACCGACTACTCGCGATGGCGTCTGCACGATGATCATGGCCGACACACCTGGAAGTACCTCGAGGAGGAGGACGAGGTCAAGAAGTGGCCTCAAACATATGCTGACAAGTACTTCCTGGGTTTGCCGCTGGTACGTATGGCCGAGGGAGGATGGGGCATGTCTCTTTCCCGCCGACCTGTCACTGACTTGCGCCCGACCAGGACCTTCCAGACCTCCCGAAACCCAAGAAACCTCTCGACGCGGTCCGCAACGGTCTGAGTTTCTTCGAGAAACTGCAACTTCCCAGCGGCCACTGGGGATGCGAGTATGGCGGTCCCATGTTCCTCTTGCCCTGCGTCGTCATCTCGTGGTACGTGACCAAGACGCAGATCCCTTGGTACTACGCCACCGAGATCAAGAACTACCTATTTGCGCGCGCACACCCCGAGGATGGAGGCTGGGGCTTGCATATCGAGGGCGAAACGTCAGTGTTTGGAACCGTGCTGAATTACACCGTGCTGCGTATCGTGGGAGTAGATGCCGACCACCCCAAGATGGTCAAGGCCCGTGCTACGCTCCACAAGCTTGGAGGGGCAACCTATGCTCCGCACTGGGCGAAGTGGTGGCTTGCGGTGATGGGAGTAGCGAATTGGGACATCGTCAACCCCGTGCCCCCCGAACTGTGGCTTCTGCCAGACTGGGTTCCATTCGCTCCGTGGAGATGGTGGATTCACATTCGGATGGTCTACCTGCCCATGAGCTACCTCTGGTCCAGACGATGGCAGGCGGAAGAGGATGACCTCATCCGTTCCCTGCGCAAGGAGCTTTTCGTTGAGGATTGGGACAAGATCGATTGGGCTGGGAACCGGAACACCATCCACCCCAGGGACAACTACCATCCCAAGAGCTGGCTACTCAACCTGTTGAACTGGATCCTCGCCAACATCTGGAAGCCCATCTTCCGCGTGAAACCTCTCGTCGACAAGGCCGAAGCCTGGGCCATGAAGCTAATCGAGATGGAAAACGACAACACCGACTGCCTCGACCTTGCCACCGTCTCCGGGCCCATGAACCTCGTCGCCCTCTACGCGCGCGACGGCCCCGACACCTACGCCGTGCGGCGGCACAAGGAACGCTCCGACGAATTCCTCTGGGTCAAAGATGAAGGGCTCCTCGCCAACGGCACCAACGGTGTGCAATGCTGGGACACGGCCTTTGCGATCCAGGCCGTCATGGACGCCGGCCTCACCACCGATCCGCAGTACCGACCCATGCTGCTCAAAGCCCTCCAGTTCCTTGACGACCAACAGATCCGCGACAACGTTCCCGACCGGGCAAGTGCTACCGCCAGCAGCGCAAGGGCGCCTGGGCGTTCAGCAACAAGGACCAAGGGTATGCTGTGTCAGACTGTGTGTCAGAAGCGCTCAAGTCTGTCATCATCCTCCAAAAGACCCCCGGCTTCCCCACCCTCATCGACGACCAGCGCATCTTCGACGCCATCGACACTCTGCTCACCTACCAGAACCCCAACGGCAGCTGCTCGTCGTACGAACCGCCCCGCGCAGGGCCGTGGATGGAGATGCTCAACGCGGCCGAAGTCTTTGGCCGCATCATGGTCGAGTATGAGTACCCGGAGTGCACGACCGCAGTGGTGACCGCGCTGTCCCTCTTCCACAAGCACTGGCCGGAGTACAGGGCGAGGGAAATCGAGACGTTCATCGACCGGGCGGTCGCCTGGATCAAGACCGCCCAGCAGCCGCACGGCGGGTGGTACGGCAGCTGGGGTATCTGCTTCACCTACGCGACCATGTTTGCTCTCGAGAGCCTGGCAAGCATCGGCGAGACGTACGCGAACAGCGCCCACGCGAAGAAGGGGTGCGACTTTTTGCTGTCGAAGCAGAGGGAGGATGGAGGCTGGTCGGAGCATTACAAGGTTCGTTTTTTCTCTTTTCCCACCTTCCCAATCCTTACAGTGACTGACAAGACCCGGCCACAGGCCTGCGAGACCGGCGAATACGTCGAGCACCCTACCGGCTCGCAAGTCGTCATGACAGCCTGGGCGCTGATCGGGCTGATGAAGGCCAACTACCCGGACATTGAGCCGATCCGCAGGGGCATCAAGCTGATCATGGAGCGGCAGCAGCCCAACGGCGAGTGGCTGCAGGAAGCGATCGAGGGCGTGTTCAACAAGAGCTGCATGATTTCGTACCCCAACTACAAGTTCACCTTCCCCATGAAGGCGCTGGGTATGTTTGCGCAGAAGTACCCTAACGAGACGGTTGTTTAAGGTGCGAGGTTGGGTTGTGCTGGGAAGTTGAAAAAAAGGGTGTGGTGGTTTAAAATTTTAGCAGGCTTGATGGTGTTTCTCTTCACAATGAGGTCGTCGACCACCGATACAAGAGCGCCATGTGATGAGGTAAAAATATGGTTAATAATATTAATCACGACTTTATTGGGAAAGGACGTTGGCAAGGTGCATTATCATTCAATGTCATAACCTCTACACCGTTCTGCTCCTGATGTACATACAACCAGAACCCCACAATGCCGTATGCTCCAATGCCATTTACCTGTCAGCTCTACAAACGTCGGCACGTGCTAAACCTATCCCGACTCATCACTGTCAACCCAACAAGTGAACAAACCCGGGTCATTCCCCTAAGCCGAGCCGGTCCCAAGTGAGCTGACATCCCTGGTCTCGTCGCGGATGCTCTTGAGCTGGCTCGCAAAATCGCGGTTGACCCACTCCCAGTAGCTGGTCCAGACCTGATTAGAACCAGCCGCACCTGTCGTGTTCAGCGCAGACTTGTTGAGCTTGTCGCCGAGAAGCAGCGTCAGCCGCAGCACCGACTTGTTAGCCTCGTCCTGCTTCTCGATCTCCTGTTTCACGGCATTGTCTTTTAGCTTATGAGAGAGCGTCTTGCGGAAGCCTTCCGCGATCGAGTCGAGGCGGCGGATCGTCTCGTCGGGATCGATGTAGACCAGCTTGGACACCATCAGGTTGCAGAGGGCACGGATGTCGTTGTCATCAGAGAGACCGGCGACAATGCGCTCGTAGAGATCGATAATGCTCACACGAGTAAAGGCCGTCTCCATGAGGGCGTAGAGGGTCTCGTAGGCAGCCTAGTCCTCGATATTAGAATACGTAAAACTCGACAGAGATGTGGGATACACACCTTGCGAACTTCCAGACCATCATCAATGATATGCTTGAACGGGCCCATCTGGACCTCGCGGATCAACTCCGGCTTGATGACCGTTTCGTCCATAACAAACGGCATTAGTTGGTTAAGGTTGACCAGGATCAGTTCGGGCTTGTTGCTGGCGGCCGAAGTCAGGGTAGACATCGCGTGGCGGCGGATCTCCATCTCGGGATCGCTCAATGCAGTCTTCAGCATGCCGACGAGGGAGTTCCTGAGATAGGCATCGAACGCCTCGTTGTCGTCCGGCAGAGTGTACCGAAGAGCCTGCACTGCGATGGCCCGCAGCATGGGAGATTCGTTCCTGAGCAGAGACTTGAAGCCGATTAGCACGGAAAATACCTAAAGCTGTGATAGGACTCGATACGGACCTCAAGCTTAGGCATGTATGTCTTCGGGTCAATGATGACCATGCGTCCTATGCATTCCGCACAAACAGCCTTGTTGTCCTCGGTGTCACTGGCAGCCAGGATCTGCTCCCAGATGGGGATCGAGAATTGACCAATGTCGGTGGAAGAGAGAGCAGCTTGCTGAAGGATCTCCTTGATCGACTGCAGTAGCAGATACTGTGTGCCGCCCTTCTTCTGCATCGACTGGAGGATAACGGGCAAGTAAGACGAGACATTGCCTGCGCCCGCTCGACCAAGGGCAACAGCTGCTGACACCGACACCTTGTCGTACTCGTTACTAAACTGTTGCAAGAATAGCGTCGGGGGGATGGTGAAGTTGCTGCCGAGTCGCAGTCCAGCCTCACCAATGACGGCCAGTGCCAGGCTGCTTCTAGCATGGTCGTTCGAGTTGACATTTAGCTCACGGACAAAGCTATCCAGAGTAACGCCAGCCGAGCCGCCGTGGCAACAAGAAGGGTGCCGATGACCTTGCCGACGACTGAAGGATCACCGGTAACACCGACATCCTCTAGGAACGCAGCCATCAACGGCTTGCCTTGGCCGGCCTGGCCGGCCTGGGTGACGAAGACGAGCAGGGAATCAAGGACAGTCCCCGGAACAGTTGCCTTAAGCAGACCGCAAAGCGACTGAATAAGCTGCGGCGTCATGACGGTATCCTGGAATTCCTGGGTAAGACGCGCCAGTACAAGAAGTCCGGGACCGAGGAGCTGAGCGTCATTGTTAGTGACGACCGGGACCAGCGAACCCACCAGGTTCTCCACAGTCGCCGTGTCCAAGGTGCCTTTGGCAGCGGGCGACAAGATGAGATGCTTGAGTGCCATGATGCTTGAGCCCCTTAAGGCACGATTCGATTTCCGCAACTGGGCAGCCAGCTCGACGACGACTTGACGGGTCCACTGAGGATCAAACTGGACCGCATGGAGCGACATGGCAGCAGCATTGTCGATGGCCCGGACGGCGGCCAGCCTGGTAGTCTCGTTCTTGAGCCTCTCAAGGAGGCAAACAAAAGATGCGTTACGCATGTCGTCGGGAAGAAGACCCGATCCCTCCGGCCCAGTTGTCCGAGCCAAGAGGGTACCAAGGGCATGAATGGCTTTTTGCCTGACCTCAGCATCTGCATCGTTGGCTGTTGCGCGGTTGATAACCACCTCGTACAGCTTCTGAAGCTCGCTCTTGAACTTTTGGGCAGTCATCCGAGACCGTGGAGGGGTTATGGCCTTGATAACCTCCTCCGCTGTCTGGATAGCTTCGCTAGAGATCTTGTAAAACCGGTCTTGGGCAACGGCAACTACGCTGGCGACGATCTTGGAAAGATAAGGCTGCAGCACGGTGGAAGAGTGGTTCTTCGCAATATCGCTAGTGAGGCGAAGCGCTGCGATTCTCAGGGTAGTCGCCGTCGCAGAAGCGTTACCGCCGGCAGATGAAAGTGATGCCGAGGTTGACGCGACGCTCGACGGCTTGATTGCGTCAATAACGGGATCAATCACCTGGTCGAAGTATGACTCCAGGCCACCCTCTGCACGCAAACAATGTCGTCCAACAGGCTAATGCAAGCCTGCTTCGTGGGGATGAGCTTGCCCTTGAGCAATTTGGTCAAGGGCTTGATGATCGCGGGAGTCAGACTGGCCAGTTCAGCGCGCGGGCCAGTCGATGGAACCTTCTCGTTCGTCGGGGAGGTGAGACCGGTGCCGGAGAGCTCCGAAGAGGCCATGGCGAGAGTAAAAGAAGAGGTACCGGCAGCGCTGCTCTGACGCCGCCGCTTCCTTGTCAGAGGCGGCTGGCTCGGATAGTCGCTCTGAGGGTTGTCCAAAGAAAACTCGGGAATCACGCCCTCTCCAGTCTTCCGGACAAGCAGTGCCATTGCTGACAGTACTTCAAGGCGAACGTTTTCCTCGCGCTCGTTGAACCTCTTGACGAGAGCTGGAGCAACGGTGCCGTAGAGCACTCCGCTATCAAGCAAGTCTCCGCTGCTCCTGGTCGAGATGATGGTGTGCAATCCTTTCGCAGCACAGCGCCGAACCTTCCAGCTGGCGTCGTCATCATCGTCAAAGCCACCAGCGGCCTCAAACTCGTCGTCATCGTCAAACTCGTCTTCCTCTCTTCTTCCTCCTCCATCTCATCGTCCTCGTCGACGGCATAGTTGGGGTCAAACTTCAGGTACCGGGTGCAGGCTTCAATAGCCTCGTTCGTGAAAGGACGCATTTGTAACGGGCAGGATGAGAGGAAGGCCTCCAAAGCGACGAGAGCGGCTTCCCGCACCTCGTTGAATTCCAAAGTGGCACCGCCACCCTCACTGATTTCATCAAGCTGTGCCTGCAGCTCTTCTTCGCTCAGCGCACGGAGAACAAGCGGAGCCAATTCCAAAAGGTGGCGGCCGAATCGGTAGGGAATGGACCGGGCCATGGAACCCATGACGGTTATGTAGAGTCGGCGAGTGGCGTCGTTCAGCTGGGAATGGTTGAGCACACCGACAATACGCTTGACGAAGGCGGTCAGGACATCGTCCGAGAGGTAGTGAGCGAGCATGGAGATGGCAACGACTGCCCTCTTCTTGACAACCGAGCCGCCCTTGTCGTTTTCCAGGATCCTGACCACAGCATTATGCAGAGCCTCAATCTCGAACGACTCGAGCATGGAACCAAAACACCTGACGACCTCGATGAGCACATCGACGGAGTCGGAGTTCGGGTCCTCAGGGTCGAGGAGGGCGGGAGGGATTTTGCCGCCCTGGGTGGCGCGGCCAAGGAGGCGGGGAATGAGGACCTGGCGAGGTTGGAGTATGCCTCGTTAACATCCTTCGTCGGGGCCAGGCCAGGCTGCGGCCGCGGCAAGGCTTCTACCACGGCCCTGATCGCCAGAGACGGAATCGAGTTGTCGACAGAGTTTTTGAGCTTCAAGCTGCAGAGCTTCTCCATCATCGGTCCGACTAATTGCGGGTGACCTTCTTGACCAACGGGCCAAGGCTGCGGAGAAGTGTCAGAACTAGCTTAGTTATCGGGGGGGTTGCAGACTGGTTCCTTACCATTTGATTGCCTGGTTCTGAACCTCGCATTCTGGTCGTCCAAGGCGCGCACGACGTGATCGACCGTCCGGGCTGCTGCGTTAAAATCGTGGTTCAGGAAATCTGGCTTTGCATTGTTGAATGCTGTGAGCAGGTCGTTGAGGGCCATAAACCGAAAATCGGGATCAGGATCGTTGATCTTGGACAGAAGGTTCATGACCAACTGCGGGCTCGGGTTCGCGAGATTGGTCGCCATGATGACGGTAGCACGGAGGTCTGGCTATGTGCCCGGCCTCCTACAGTTAGGAATTTCCGTGTGTTGGAGTTACTGCCAACACGAGGGGACCACAGAGTCAACACCAAGCGTACCAAAACCGTGTCGGACCGCAGTCAAGTAATGGTTCGCTGGTCGAGGTGCACGAGCGGGGCAAGTCCGAGGGGTCACTGGCCACAGATAGGGATGGTGGATGAGGAGAAAGCAGTCGAGTGCCTGGTGGATATCTCCCAACGCGTTTCGAAAAGTTGTCTTAACCGTCGGTTGTTGATGGGATGCTTGGCACCGTTCCACGGTCCTCGTCCAAATGTGAGATGCAATCAGGCAGAGCTCAGGTCTAATATGGAGTTGAGGCAGCAGCTGGTGGGGCAGAGCTTGCTGCCGCGGGGTCGGCGCACGAGCCACCCTCACGACGCCGTTGGCCTGACGTGGGGATGCTTTTGCCAAGTCAGGAACTGAGAGCAGTTGATCCAAGACTAGGTAGGTAGGTACAAAACCTATCTCGTTGACTGGTTTGGCAGGGAATCATGATGCTTGTCACTCTGAAGCAACGCATGAAGCTCAAAGCCCCCTGAAGTCCAAGATCTGCTTCAGCGAGGAGCAAAAGTTTTGCCGATGTACTGAGAAGGGAAGTATACATCCTTTTTGGTGGATTTTTACCTTCTCCTTGCGAAGTCTCTTTTTTGTCTCCTCTTTATTTTTGTTCTTTCTTTATTCGATATTTCCTTTCATTTAGCTTTGCATTTTTCTCTTTTCTCATCAGTCTTTGCGACAGAGTAGGTTTGAGTAGATGTGGAGCCGTGGCTTGCCTCTTGGCGTCTTGGCATCGATCCCTCCAGCACCTCGTTGATCATCTCACCCTCATTGTCACTCGGGATGAACTATACCGCGCCATAAAAATTCCCTTGTCTTTGAAAGCGTAGAGTTTATTCTTTCAATGTTTAGGTAAAGGCGAAAAGCTGCGGCTGTTTGAGGGCTCTTGACAGAACATGTTCAAAGACTTGCATGTGCCGGCTTGGAGACATACGTCACTGTTGAGCCATCACCATAGAAGCAGATTCCGCCCTCCACGTTTACATCACCTTTATCGTCCACAGATATAAAATTAGAAACCCAGGATCAATAAAGCGTTTTTACCTCCTTACGGCTCAAAGTCAAACCCATTTCGCCCATCGCAAATACTTTTTATCATGTTGTCTAGTAAACTCTCTGCCCTGCGCCCCGGTCTTCGGGCAGCCTACGGGTTCCAATGGACTCGGCCTCTCGGCCGGAGGGGTTATACCGCTCAGAGTCTTCAGGAGCGTATTGGCATGGGCAGCGACAGGCCATGGTGAGCCCACGATAGCTCTGCTTGTGATAGCTCTGTTTGTATGGATTTTGTTTCGCCCAGCTCCAGCTTTCGTCGTCCATCTCTATCACTGACATTGTTCGATCTTATGCATCCAGGCAGATGGCCGCCGTAGGCGTCACCATCCCCGGCCTCTTTTGGCTGCGCAGGGCGAGACGTCAAAGCCCCATAGCAGTGGCCACAGCTCGATCAGGGAGGAATCCAAGGCTATGGCTGAGTCGGTTCCAAAGGCCAGCGGGAGGCGGGCGTCCAGCAGAACGTGCCGTCCACCCAGTCGGAGAGTGCAACAAGCAGCAGCGAGGCCGAGGGTACCAACACCCAATTCAGCTCGGCAAGCCAGTCGACGGAGGGTACCAGCACCGAATTCAGCTCGGCGGGCGAGTCCACAGAGGGTACCAGCACCAGTCCACTCGGCTGGCCAGTCAGCGGAGATGACGCCTCTATTGAAAGTGTCAGCTGAGAGATACATCCCGGATACAAAATGAGGACAATGCTGACTACCCCAGCAAGCCAAGAAGATGGCTGACAAACAACCTTCTCAGCGGTTGATCCAACTCAGAAGTAGAGTGGCACGGCTGTGTGTCCTTGAAGAATCCAAATTGTTGACATCATATCGAGAGCTTGCATGCTTCGCCGGATTGCTGGGGGAATGGTTCAGTAATGAGCGACAGTTTTGAGGATGGGAGAGCACGTGTAAGAAAAACACTGAGGATGTGTGTTTAAGTAACTATCCACGGACTTCCATAGTTCAATGGAGAGAAAACATGTTGGTTCTCATCACGGATTACACTTCTCCTCTCTCTGAATTCCCGGCTGGCAGCCTCGCCTTTCTATCCCTCTGGCGTGGTCTTGAGAGCAAATCCAGAGTACCTCGGCGGGACCCTGAATTTTACCCCCCCCGCGTTCCCCAGTCACCCGAGACCTTAAAACTCTGCCCCGCCGCAGGATCCGGAACGACTGGCAAGACTTCAGGATCTCCATCCGTTTGACTTATCACCCCTGATCTTCGCATCAGGGCCAACAACAACAAACCTCTCTTTCCCCTCCCACCCACAAAACCAACCCACCGTCTCCAACTTGAAAAAGAATCACTTCACAATGGCCTCCGAATCCACCACGCCATCAAAATCGGCACCCGCCGCTCCGCCCTCGCCCTCGCGCAAACCAACATCGTTATCGCGGGGCTACAGCGCGCCTACCCGCACCTGACCTTCGAAGTGCACGCGATGGCGACCATGGGCGACCGCGACCAGACCACCCCACTCCCAGCGCTCGGCAAGGGCTTGTGGACGAACGAGCTCGAAGCCAAGCTCGCGTCGCGCGAAGTCGACGCCATCGTGCACTGCCTCAAGGACATGCCCACGACTCTCCCGGAGGGCTGCATCCTGGGCGCTGTGACCGCGCGCGAGGATCCGCGGGACGTGGTTATTTTCGCCAAGAGGCATGAGGAGCAGGGGCAGTATAAGAGGCTGGGGATTTGCCGGCCGGAGCGTGGTGGGGACCAGCATGTAAGACGCGCGGCACAACTGAGGAGGAGCTATCCTGGGCTGGTGTTTCGGGATGTGAGGGAAATATTCAGACACGATTGAGGAAGTGTGACGAGGAGGGGTATGATGCAATTATCCTTGCCGCGGCCGGGTTGTTGCGGATGGATCTTGGGGCGAGGATCGCGCAGTATCTGGACTCAAACACCGAAGGGGGTGGGATGTTGCATGCGGTCGGCCAGGGCGCGCTCGGGTTGGAGATTAGAGAGGGGGACGAGAGGATGGAGGAGATCGTGAAGGCTGTCCTGGACAGGAAGACTATGATGGAGGGTTTTGCGGAGCGGGCCGTCATGCGCACGTTGAGGGAGGTTGCAGCGTGCCAATTGGTGTTGAGACGTCGTGGGTGGAGGAGGGGGAGAAGAAGAAACTCAGGCTGCGGGCGACGGTTGTCAGTCTGGATGGCAAGGAGGCTGTCTACAGTGAAAGGACAGAGGAGATCACTAGTTTGGAGCAGGCCGAGACTATGGGCAGGCAGCTGGCGCAGAAGCTGGCCGGCATGGGCGCGCAGAAGATCTTGGACGATATCAACAAGGGGCGGGAGTCAGGGGCGGCCCTAAAGGTTAGCGATGCGTGAGGCAAGATTTGTATGATATCGGAAACTAGACCGGCGATGACTTGCCATGTATAATTACCGTAGATATCTTCCTCCTCCGTCTCCCACGTCGCTGCCCTGGCAAATATCTGAAGAAAACTTGATCTTCGAGAGGTTGATCACTGGGCGGCTGTGCCGCCTAATGAACGCCTGGTCAGATTCAGATGCGTAAAGCCAAACACCGGTTGCCCCATGGCCCGTTATGCTACAAATCCGAGGCTCATGTATCTATCAGGTTGAACTGTCCCAAAATGCCCATGTCCGCAGCTTCCCTTGACTCGTCTTCCCTTAAGCGCCCGTCCCACCAGGCCTGCCATCCCTTAGTGCTCACTCTCGGTCGCAGTGAACTCCTTGTACGCCTCAAGGTCCATCAGGCCCTCGAGGTCCTTGACACCCTGCTCGGTGACCTCAACCTTAGCAATCCAGCCGCCGCCGTGCGAATCGTCCTCGGCGACCTGGTTGATGGTGCCAGGCTTCTCCTCCAGCGCCAGGTTGATCTGGGTGATCTTGCACGAGATCGGGGCTTGATGTCGGCGGCGCTCTTGACAGACTCAACGGCGCCAATGGCATCGCCGGCCTGCACCTCGCGGCCCTCGTCCGGCAGCTCGACGTAGACAATGTCACCTAAGGCCTTGGCGGCATACTCGCTGATACCCAGGACGCCCGTCTTCTTGTCAGCGGAGAGGTCGATCCACTCGTGCTCCTTGGTGTATTTCCTAATCGCGTCTGGGAGGTAGTAAGGAGGGCGGTTAGCATCCAGAACTCAGTTGCATTCGACTTCGGTCCGATGTCCGGGTTTGCTCACTGGAAGCGGTAATGGAGAAGGGGCGGGCACCGGCAGTGCGGCGGCCGAGCGGACGGCAGAGAGCGCCGAGGGCCGGGCGACCCTCAAGCACCGGGCAATTGAGGCCATTGTGAGGGAGGCGGGGTCGTGTGCTGTAAGGTTGAGGGCTAACAGTTCGAACGGGGCGCAGTGACCGGCGACTGCACGGGAAGATAAACTTGCATCGAATGACGCCGATACGAGAGGCACAAAACGCCAGCGGAGAGCCGACAATCACCGGGCAGCTGGCAGCCAGCCAGTGAGGGCTCGAGCAGGGGCCGAGCTGCCGAGCTTACATAATGCAGCTCTCGGCTTCCTGTGGGGTGGGTCAGGTGTTTTGAACCCGCAGCGCAAGGCTAGACAACCTATGACAACGCAGCCGCGCGATCACAACAACAGACACTGAAATTTAGGTCGGTGCCCGGAAGGGAGCATGACCAGACGAGCTGTGCAATAAGCTTTTCCAGGCCAGCCCGACTGCAAGCATCCGGGAACTTGTTTTCTCTTTGGTGGCCAACTAGTTGCTTGTTGAAATTGCTATTCTCGGATTTGCTCCCTCCTTGCGAAACTTCTCCTGAATTCTAATTTTCTCGTTCCAAATGACAACCTAGAAGCATTCTTCCCTGTTCTTTTCTTCCCTTCCCTTGACGCTGATTGTCAAATCGCGTCGCGTGCGCTGCATGTTGGCGCGTTGAGTGACGTGCTGCACGCATTCCATTAACAGAAACACCAGCATCGAGTGCCGCTCAGCTGTGGCGCCTCCAGTCGGGACTTGTCCCTGCAGTGGCGCCAACCATCCAGCGTGGGTAACTGTGGGGTCTCGCGCTCGGGCTCCGCTCGCTGTGCAGTGGCTTCGATTAGGTTCCCTCTCTGCTTGCCTGCAGCTGAGTTCCGGGTCCAAGTCAACAGCACCCCATCAAAAAACTGCCTTTCCAGCATTATTTTCCGACTACTACCAACGAATCCGACAGTCGCTCTCGCGTATCCTCGAGCGTCCCCGCAGTCCTGTACTGGGCCGGGAGACCAAGCGAGCAACTGGCGGGAGAGACAAGACAGTAACAGCAAAGTCGCAGAAGAGTAAGAGAGAGGGACACAGGCCCATCGACCCGACCCAGCTCCGCACCGGACACACCCAGCGCATTTGAGACGGACAACAGTTCAGCTGGCATCATCCCGTCGCAGGGCTCCATGAAGTCGTCATTTGCCGAGCCAAAAGACCAACGCCCATCCGTGTCCCTCTCCATTAGACGAACACCGTCCGAATCTCTGCGCTCAGTCTCCGCGCTCTGAGCCCGTACAACCCACCAACTGTTGACTTCCCCACCTCCCGCAACGCCTGCAACCTGCTTTCAACCTGGATTCCTCCCACTTCCCTCCGGCCGCTTTGGGCCATTTTCCCAGCACGGCGGACAACATGGAGCAAGAACTGACCGTCGCTCCGGGCCCTGACCCGGCCCCGGTCCAAGCGCCAATTGACCCGCACGACGATACCCTCGGCGGCATCGACAACACCCCTCACCATGCGCTACCAGAACATAACCTCCACGACCAGAACGGCTTCCACGACCAGCAGCAATACCATGTCCAATCACAACCCCTCGACCAGAGCGTCGGCAATTCGCCCCGCTCGCATTACCCTCCCGAAAATACAGACGGCGACCCGACAGCCCGCTACGCGACCCCGCCGATCCCTGCGCCCGCGATATCCCGTCCGCCATCTGGTCTTTCTGGTCAGGGCGCATCCTACCAAAACGACCAGGCCTCGAGGGCAGGAAGCAATGGTGCGCCGACCGAGCCACAGAACCCTGGGCGCAACCACGTCGTGATCAAGGTTGGCATGGTGGGCGATGCGCAGATCGGCAAGACGAGTCTGATGGTCAAATACGTCGAGGGCAGCTGGGACGAGGACTACATCCAGACCCTGGGCGTCAACTTCATGGAGAAGACAATCAGCATCCGGAATACCGAAATCACTTTCAGCATCTGGGACTTGGGCGGCCAGCGCGAGTTCGTCAACATGCTGCCGCTGGTCTGCAACGACGCTGTGGCAATCTTGTTTATGTTTGACCTCACGCGGAAGAGCACCCTAAACAGCATCAAGGAGTGGTATCGCCAGGGGCGTGGCTTCAACAAGACGGCCATCCCGTGCTCGTGGGAACGAAGTATGACCACTTCGTAAACCTGTCGCGCGAGGAGCAGGAAGAGATTTCCAACCAGGTATGGACATTTGGTTCTGCTGAACGCTTACGAGCCCAAGCTGACTGAGAATTACAAGGCGCGCCGCTTCGCAAAGGCAATGCGCGCCGCCCTGATCTTCAGCAGTACCAGCCACAGCATCAATGTTCAAAAGGCATGTCGATCTCTACTACCCCACTGGCCGACGATAATATCTGACCCTCTACAGATCTTCAAGATCGTGCTTTCGAAGGCGTTCGATCTCAAATGCACGATCCCCGAGATCACCAACGTCGGCGAGCCACTGCTCATCTACCAATCCTGCTAGGTCACCGGCAGGGAATCGTGGATGGTCGGACACCATTCACGCAGACACTGTTGTACGGCTCACCGAAAGGGGGCCATAAATACCCCAACTATTTCTCAGGTTGATGATCATCGAGAAATACCAATTACTACTCGAGGCGGGTTGGCATTTGACTAGGGTCGGAATACACCTGCCCCAGCTGGCATCACTGCCCAGCCCCAGGAAGGGCTTAGAGAATGCTTCGAGACTCGCCTCTCATTATTCATGCTTTCCTTTTGTATTTGAAGAAGAAGAAGCACAGCAGGCAGCAGAAATGAACACAGGGCATTTACTGTTGGAAGCCAGTTGACAAATGCTTGGTCATTGCACTGCGAGGATTGTTGGTGAGCCGGCTGCATTTATCGACACCCGGGGCGGGGGTTGGGGGGAGGAAAGAAAGGGCATACAATTACCGGAACTGGGGCGCTGTTTTATGGGTCGTTCTGCCATGGGCCATATCGCCTGGTAGAGGGCTATCTTGTTGTTTTCCACATGTCTAATTCAAATCATCAACCCCACCGGTTGACGCCAATTTTCTTTCCAACATTCTGCACTTGTTTGGCACACCCTTAACTACTATAAGTAGACCTAATATTCATCTTCCTGCAATGTCCTGCCGTACAGTGAAGTTAAACCAAGACCCCTGATAGCCCAACCGACGGTGTTGCCCTGGCCCCTTCGAACTCGCCCACGACATTGTCCTGTCAGCCGTGGCTCCGAAATTGAAGTAGGATCAATCAATAGGTCCTATCTGCGCAGCCCCAGTCGACTGGACTCATCTTTCAGCCCAAGCATCGGCCGGGTTCTGCGCCTTAACCCCCGGTCCCTCCGACATGTCTTGTGACGGGCTTTTCAGGAGGGGGGGAAAGGCAGGGTTGTCTACATAAAACAGGGCCAGCGCAAGCTAAATCAGCAAGTCATCAGCAACAGTCCATCGTTTACAAAGAGGCAGATGAGTATTGATATATGTCCTAGCCAACCCACGGCAATCGACGGTGCCTCCTTGTCTATCCTTCCCTGCCTCCCAATGCTCATTATACGTAATACCATCCATCCACATGATAAGCCGATATCTCCCAGACTCCTTTCCCTGCTATCCCATGCTCATGATATAATACAAAATGAAAACACTCTCACGGAATCACCGTCCGTGCCCTCACTCCATCTCCCCCTCCTCAATCATCCTCCCCAAAATCAAACTCTGAATAACCAGCTCATCACTCAGTGTCCGCACCCGTTTAACGGGCCGCTGCGCCGCCAAGTTCGCCCTTTTTCTCTTCTTCCCGCCCGCCCCGGGACCACTCGCAAACAGCGCATCCTCGTTCGACTTGCCGTCCGCATAGACCCAATCAAACGGCCGCCCATTTTCCTCAGCAGCCTTCATCTGCCCTGGCCTCGTCAATGCTGTAGACCCGCGTCAGAGACGCTCCCAGGACGCGCGCAAGGAAGACGTAGGCCTTCTTTCTGTTTTCCAAAGACTTTTTGACTACCGCGAGGATCCTGCTCCCCTGAAGGAATTTCGCTCGCTGGCTGATGACGTCAACCAACCTCGCTGTGGAGGCGTCGTATGGTGTCAGGCTGCGCGATCGAATGGCTTCGCCAAGGAAGGATGACTGGCCAGCGCAAAGAAGGTAGGGTGTCCAGCTGACAAGGTGGTTTCGGTCCAGGCAAGTGGTAACCCAACGGGCTGCGATACAGGGCAATCCGAGGGCGAGAGCCTGCATATACTTCACCTTGCGCGAATGGCCGTCTGCGATCAGAGCTGTGAATCCCGTGGAGCAGCCTTCAGAGGTGAGAGTAATCTCTGTTTCTGTGCCTGGACTCGAGGTGGGACTGCCGGGTGGTGTTGCGATGGACTGCACCTCGAAGAGCTCATCGAAACCGTTCTCAAGGATCCTGCCGCCGGCTTGTTTGATCCGTTTCTGAATCAGGGTTGAGAAATCCATCCGGGAGCTATATTGGTCATTGGTCTCGCCATGTTTTCTCGACTGGAAGGATATGGCAAAGGCCATGTTCTCAAACAACTTATGATCTCGCTGGGCTGTAGGTGTTTTCATAGTCGCTCGGCCGGCCCTGGACGCCGACCTGGATACGGAAAGCCGGGATACGCGCAGGCTCTGTTCAAAAGTAGGAGTGGCCGAGACCGACCTAGAGAGCTCATCGGTCGAGTTAGAACCGCGCCTAGCTACCCTGGCCGACTGTCTGAGACTCTCGGTCGAGGCTGTCTTTAGCTTTGGCAACCTCCCACGGGCATCACGCCGCCTTGTCTGAGCAACAGCCGGTGAAGAGCTGGCCACGATTGTGGACTCAGCGGGAGAGCTTGCAGGAGCCGTAACGGCAGTTGGTACAGGGTTGCTGGATGGTAACTGGGGGGTTGACCCCAGATTGCTTAGGCTCGAGGTCGAGCTCGGGCAACGTCTATACTTTGCTCCTCCTTTTCACCCTTTCTAGACCTCGTGCTGAATGCTGGCGGAGAGGACTGAAAGTTTGGGTCGATTTGGCCTCCGAGAGAGGAGCCTCGACGGACGGGGCTACTTCCGGGAGAGGCTGGGGCTGCCTGGTGGTGGGGCTTGTCTCCGGAATGGCGTCTCCGTGAGACGTGTCCTCGATGCCTGAATCTCTAGTAGGCTGCGATGTCAACGTCGTTGACAATCTCGGAAGCTCGGGGATTGTGCTTGGTGTCGGTTCAAGGGCTGGTCGAACTTCCTCTTCTACATCTGACTGAGTCGAATCATCGTCTTCAAAAAGCTGCTTGTGAGCAGATTGCGGTGGCTGTTCCTGCGACCCTCTCACAGCTTGCGGATTCTCCGAATCCTTATCTGCTAGGGGCTTCCCGCGACACTGCGCGATGTAGGCATCTGCCTGGCTTGTCCGCCGACGCTGGCTTGTTGAGGGCACTTCAACTTCGTCCGACTTCGGTGGGCGGGCAAAGTTGATGGCAGTCAGTTGTCTAAGGGCGGCCTCCTTCTTGGACTTGGCTTTCCTCCGCCGGGCGATTGAGTCAAAATGGTGGTCGTCCTCCCCGGAACTAACGGATCAGACCTTACTTCGCATGTGGAGCGCCTTTCCTGAGACTTTCGCATCGGCTCGTACGTGGTCATCGGTTCTGGGCCGACCTCTTCCGGGCTGGCGGATCGTGAGAGGACTCCGGGACGACATTATTCCCAGGCGAGGTGCTGTTGATAGGGCTGCTACCTCTGTCGTCTGCCCTTGAGGAAGTGGTGCCTGGAAGAACATCTGGACTGGAGGTAAGGGCAGGGACTGGTGAAGAACGAAGGCCACGAGCTTTCAGAGGGGACGAGATGACTAGGTTGGGAGAAATTGAATTGCCGGGGAAGTCAGCAGGCGACGGTCGGGATGAGGTCGGGCTTGCGACTTTGACTGGTGATGAGGATTGGGTCCCCCGGAAGAGCTGTGACGTCGGAAGAAGCTGGGAACGGCTGTGCCGGAAGGGGTTCTGCGGTGGATCAGGGGTTTCTGGGTGGCGAGGCGATGACTGAGCTGCCGGGTTGGAGGAAAGATGATGTAAATGAGCGAGATTCCCGAACTCCACGAAGCCCGAATCCTCTTGGCCTGGGGAGACTGTCTTATTGGTGCCCCGGTTGGCAAAGTCGAAACGAACAGCGCCCGTGTCATCATCATCATCCAGCGTGCCAAGGCCTGGCGAGCTACTCCTGTCGGGTTTGTGTGAGCCCTGAGACCGAGCATTCGGTGTTGTGCGGGCCGGGGAAAGCGGGCGGCGATACTGGTCATAACTTCGCCCAGTATTTGACTGGGTTGATGACTGGGTTGAATCCATTTTCTTCTTGCGTGCCCCGTCAAGGTAGGTCGAGGGTTGTTGTTGAGGGCGAGGGTGTGTGGGAGGTTCAAGTCGGCCTCGACACCGTTCTCGTCAGCTGCATCGCAACGTGGGGCGGCATCGGCTGGCCCTTCGCCTAGGAGGATGTGGGCGTCCTGGGTCTCAGGAATGGAAGAAGGTTGACTGTCCTCATGGACGACAGAACGCGTACCCCGCGTCTTGTTCAGCTGGTCAGTGCAATCCATGGCCAAAGGCAGGGGCTGTGTTTGCCATTGGACTCGACCCAGGCCGTGCGAGGAGACTCACTTCTTCTGGGGGGTTGTCAGCGTGAATGAAGTCTGCAATGCAGATGTCAGGAGCTGCAGCCAGAAACCTGTATTGACTGCCCCAAGTCCCGGCCTCACTCACCCTTTTTGCTGCGCTTTCGACTGGGCGGCCCGCTCCAATCTGGAGACCCCGGAGGTGAGCTACTGGTCTGCACAGTGCTCAGACGTCAGCGTAACCCGTGTTCTGAAGCTCCTTGACAGGCCTTGTCAACGCCACTCACCAGGCCGACACCGTAATCCTTCATGAGGTAATGCGCAATCACGAGGGTGTCCTGCGATTCGTTGGCTCCGGCGAGCGCCTTTTTCTCCGCCTGGCGGAGGGTTTTTGACCGCATCTTGAATGCCTGGCATTCGGACACAAAATGGAGCAATGCGCGAGCGATACCTGACGGCAGAAAAGGCCGCCAGGTAGCCAAGCTGAGGTCAGTCGAGAGAAATGGCGTTAGTCGCGAGCAGAAGCAGAGCACAAACACTGCTCAGGGTAGCAGCTTGCGGTTGGTTGAGGATTGCTCAATGCACGATCTCCTTCCACAGATTCCCGACCCTTCCTTTGTCTCCGCTGGGGCAGGCGCGACATGAACGCGTAGTCACGTGGCAATTCAATAAACAGTACATGGCTAAATTCGGATGAACGAGCATTGTGGGGTGCACTGATCATCATGTCTGATCTGCAGGGGCAGGCACCAGTACCGCAAGGCCCAAAAGAAAAGAAGTCCACAATTCCGTGACTGCCATCAGGGAGGTAGCACCCGAAGGCTGAGGCCTGCCATGAACAAGATGGGACCTGGATTGCGGCATCTGCAAGTTACTTCTGTATGTGGATGGACGCACCGGGAAGTTGTTGTCGGAGTACTGAGATACTGCTTGCTTGTGGACCATCCCGTGGTGTCTTTCAGACGCAAGCCGTCTCTTGGGTGCTGTTATGGTGGCCCCGGCTCGTTTCCGGGTTCTCTGCGGCCTGCACAACGCAATCGAAATGACGGTCAGCGTCCATCCTCCCCTAAAGTTCCCCATCCAAAGTCCTGGAATCTCCCTCAGTGATGTTGACACCGCCTTCTTCCGCTCTCTCTCATCTTTCTCCCAAACGCATTCCTTTTGTCGTCGCCTCAACAAGCCGTGTCGCCATTGTCCTTCGAAAGCTGTTGAATATCCAAATACTTGGATCTCCTAGGTTGCATAATTTTCTGCAAGTTACCTTCTTGCCGGCATCGACAATTCAATTCGACTCAACGGAGCGACATCGCCTCGGGCATCGACAAGGAAACGAAACGAAACGAAACAGCCAAACCGACAGCACCTTGCCAATCCAGACCCACGCGGACCCAGGGACCGAATCCAGCCAACCCTCCGACCCCCTTCCGCCCCAGCAACCCCAGCCCAGTTGCTGTTCAGGGGCACCTTCGCCAATTAAAAACAAGGGTTGCATGAATCGGGCGAGATGAGGTTTCCACCCACCTTCTTGATCTGAGCTGCTCCATTCTTTTCTCCATGACCTCTGCCGCGCTCCTGCGGACCTGCGTCGTCTGGGCTTGCGCAAACGCTCTTCAACAAACGAGACAGCAACCCGCTGAACCTGCACAAGGCCGCCGTCGTCGCCAGAAGAACGACCACCATCCGCCTCAACGCTCTCCCCGACACGCGGCGCTGCCGCCGACACTCCTTGCCACCCCAGCCAGTCCCGGCCGCCGAAGAAGGACCCCTTGGTCCGCCTACCATCCCGAATCTCTGCGCAAGGCCTCACATTCGTTCACTACACTGCCCAGGCTCACGCTGAAGCGAGCCGAGGTAGTTCGCCGCACCCAAACGAAGCGGAAGATATGGACGAAATGGTTCTGCTTCAGCGGAGTCTAGACGAAAGCATGCGAAACAGTACCTCTACCCCCCAAGCGCGGCGTCACCAGGGCCGCGGAGGAAGCCATGACGAGACCAGGCCGCGTCGCCTCGCCGAGGAGCCCACGGCGTCGCCTCCTTCATACATCGACGACTTGATCGAAACCAGGTCAACGCGGTCCGCCTCGACAGCCTCAAGGAGCACGAACCGGTTATCTCTGACACTGCCCATTGTCCCAGCCTCCGCCTATCCTTCGCGCGCAACTCCTGCGTCGACAACAACGCCAGCATTTCCCCCGACACCGCTGGACACGCCTTCCCTCACGTCTCCCATTGATCCCAACGACTTGATCACCGCGATTGCAGCGCAGGAACGCCGCGTCCTGGAACTAAGGAGGAGCTCAGTCGCGCCGAATCGGATCTTGCAACGCTGAAGAAGCAGTGGGCGACGCACGAAGCGTACAAGAAGCGGGCAACCCGACGAAATACGGATCTCATTCCGGGGCTTGGACCCGCTGCCGAGCTGCAGGACGAAACCGCCATTCGCCGCAGCCTTGAACTCGACCGCAGGAAAGCGCTTCTTGGCCAGCAAAATCAACAGGCAACCCCGGAAAGGAGTCGCAGGCGCGTCTTCACAGGGAGCCACACACGCACCTTGTCATTGCTGTCGCCCACCAAGCCAGAAGGTGGGTTCCCTGGGCCAGACGGGGAGGGGAGAAAGCTCCAAATCCGAATCAGCGAACCCTTTTACGAGCGCCGCCCCGGTCCTCCCTGCCAAGCGTACGTCCTGGACGACGCGGCCACCGCAGGCAACTGGAGTGAAGCAACTGGCGGAGGACCTTAAGACGGGACTCTGGACCTTCATGGAGGACCTGCGGCAAGCAACAGTGGGCGACGAACCGATCACCGGCCAAGGGATGTATCTTCGCGGCATGGACGGCAACATGCGATCGACCGCGACCGGCAGTGCCGACCAGGATACCATCCGTGCGCCAACCAACCCGCGACCGCGAATATCCTCTGCCTCGTTCGACGATACCACACCCAAAATCTCAAAGCAGCAGCACAAGGGCCCCGAATCCGAGAAACCAGCAAACGAGGAATGCGGAGAAACATCCCGCCGCCCAAGCCCCCGCGGCCCCTCCAGCGCTCCAAGACGGGACGCCGGCACCTCCAAGACAACTAAGCGCTTCTCCTGGACGCCGCTTACCATCGACTCGTACGACGACAACGACTGGTCCAACTGGGACAGCCCAAGCATCTCGTCCCCGCGTTGGAGCGGCACGACCGTCAACGGCGATATCATCCCAACCATCCCCGAGAAGCGCGACGGCGAGAACGACGCTGCGTCTTTGTAAGGTGTCCTACCCTGCTCTAAGTACCCTCGTTTCTCCGTTGTAATCACTGACCAATAGCCTGTTGTGGCGGTAATAGGAGGAAGAAAACATCCTCCAAGAACCGGATGTCGTCGCTGTCATCATCGTCATCCTCGCGTTCCCCTTCGCCGCCGACACGGACATCGCTGTCGTTGTCTAGTCCCACCAAGCTCGAGGAACTCCTCCCACCTGTGCTGAACCGGCTGACGCCGAGTAATATCAAGCGGACGGCGGCGGATTTCATGAAGGAATGGGAGAAGAGTCTGTCGCCGCCGGAGATGACTGCGGGGGCGACGACCGTGGGTGTGGGGAAGCACAAGGGGGCGTGAACGTCGCGTGTAGAGTGTCTTCCCTGACTCGGGAATTGGGGGGTTTAGCATTTGCGGAGGCGGATCTGTGTTGCGTGATACCCGTGCTGTTGGCATTTTACTGCTGGTTTGGCGGATGGGAAATCTTAAAAGAGAAAGTGGGGATCATGTGGCTTGGCTACCTCCAGATGGCGGTTATGTGCGTCTCATGAGCAGATCTGGGTCGATGGGCTGGGGATGGTGTTGAGATACTGACTGACTGGTCCGGATTGTCGAGCATGATGATGATGACTAAATGACTGTATGAACGAGATGCATTAAGCCGTCGATTTTGAAAGAAACCGCGGTGGGTTGAGCTGTGAAGGACTTAGAAGAAAATCGTGAGTTCAATCTACTAGGACGTTGATTGATTTTCGCAGCGAGATTCCTTGGTGCATTAAGGGTATGATCCTTTGCAAGATCTCGGGGTTGATCCGCAAACCAACATCACCCTCATCCAAATTGTCGTTTTCACCGTGGTCGGCAGTTGCTTCCCTTCTGCAGGAGCGCGCAAGTACCCCTCAACTTGGCCTCCGAACCAGCAACACAAATATTCGGCCACGCAAACAAAAAGTCCGCTCGTCAAGCACCAAAACGCGACCTCCCCCACAGTTACACGGCATCTTGAATGCAGGTGGGACTACGACCGCGGTTGAGGGCGCGGCCGTCGCTGGTTGAGTTGTTGGTTCGAGCGGGAGACATCCAACCCGGAAGCGACCCGCCGTCGTCAGCAGCAGCGGCCCCCTCAGTGGCCCTAGGCAGGCCCACTGCATCATCGCCTCCACTATTCTCGGCGGACACCGCCCCGGCATCCGACCCAGCAGAGCTCCAGCCTGCTGCCGCGTTGCAACTGTTGGATATCCTGGAACAAGTCGCAAACCTCCCGCTTCCACCCTCGCCCGAAACAGCGCCCCTCGCCGAACCCACCCCGCCATCGACGACACCCGTCCCGGACGGCATCCCCGCGATTGTAATCGATCTAGCATTTCCTTCTGCGCCGTCGACACCCCCGCCCGCTGCAATTCCCGTGTCGCCCAGCATGGCCCCTGTAAGCTGCTCTCTGCTTGCCCGCATGCACATGCATCCTCGAGCTTGTAGCTTGGGACGGATGCCTGCCGTCACCATCACTACTCCCGACCAACGCCTGCACCTGGATTGGACATGACGGGCTGACACCATGTCCTCACAGTCGCAGACGGACGGCGACAAGGATGAAGTCCACAGAGGTATGCCCCAGCTTCGCAGCGATCTCCCTTGTCGTTTGGGTACGTTCAGGTGCTGATGCCTCGCCAGGCAAGATCTACTCGATCTCGGGGTTAGTCGCAAGCAAGCTCTCGTCGCGCGCTCGTCGACACAAGCTAACGCCGAGCACAGACCCGTCGTGGTTGCCGAGGGCATGATTGGTGTTGCCATGTACGAGTTGGTACGGCTTTGACCTGTCGCGGCAACTGGAGGCATTGGCTAAGCTTGAGGACAGGTGAAAGTGGGCCATGATCAGCTCGTCGGCGAAGTTATCCGGATTAGCGGCGATCAAGCGACCATCCAAGTGTACGAGGAGACAGGTATGGCGAATGCCGGCGAGATCATCTCGGGCTCCCATAGCGCTGACACCATCCAACAGCCGGCGTCATGGTTGGCGACCCAGTACTGCGCACCGGCAAGCCGCTGTCCGTCGAGCTCGGTCCCGGCCTCCTGAACAACATCTACGACGGTATCCAGCGGCCGCTCGAGAAGATCTCGACCATGTCCAAGAGCATCTACATCCCCCGCGGCATCGTCGCCCCCGCGCTCGACCGCCAGAAGAAGTGGGAGTTCACCCCAACAATGAAGGTTGGCGACCATATCACCGGCGGCGACATGTGGGGCACCGTCTACGAGAACTCGTTCATCTCGGTACACAAGATCTTGTTTCCGCCCCGGGCCCGCGGAACCATCACGAGGATCGCCGACAAGGGAAGCTACACGGTCGAGGAGAAGATCCTGGAGGTCGAGTTCGATGGCAAGAAGACCGAGTACGGCATGATGCAGACGTGGCCGGTGCGCGTGCCGCGCCCCATCACTGAGAAGCACTCGGCCGACAAGCCCTTCCTCGTTGGCCAGCGCGTGCTCGACGCCCTCTTCCCGTCCGTCCAGGGCGGCACCGTCGCCATTCCCGGCGCCTTCGGCTGCGGCAAGACCGTCATCAGCCAATCCGTCTCCAAGTTCTCCAACAGCGACGTCATCGTCTACGTGGGTTGCGGCGAGCGCGGTAACGAGATGGCCGAGGTCCTCAAGGACTTCCCCGAGCTCACCATCGACGTCGAGGGCCGCAAGGAGCCCATCATGAAGCGCACCACCCTCATCGCCAACACCTCCAACATGCCTGTCGCTGCCCGCGAGGCCTCCATCTACACGGGCATCACCGTCGCCGAGTACTTCCGCGACCAGGGCATGAACGTCGCCATGATGGCCGACTCCTCGTCCCGCTGGGCCGAGGCGTTGCGCGAACTCTCCGGCCGCCTCGGCGAGATGCCCGCAGACCAGGGTTTCCCCGCCTACCTCGGCGCGAAGCTCGCCTCCTTCTACGAGCGCGCCGGCAAGGTCCAGGCGCTCGGCAGCCCTGCCCGCGAGGGCAGCGTCAGCATCGTCGGCGCCGTCTCACCGCCCGGCGGCGACTTCTCGGACCCCGTCACGTCTGCAACGCTCGGCATCGTCCAGGTCTTCTGGGGCCTCGACAAGAAGCTCGCCCAGCGCAAGCACTTCCCCTCCATCAACACCTCCCTCAGCTACTCCAAGTACACCATGGTCCTCGACAAATGGTACGAGAAGGAGTACCCGGACTTCCCACGCCTGCGCGACCGCATCCGCCAGCTGCTGTCCGACAGCGAGGAGCTCGACCAGGTGGTGCAGCTCGTCGGCAAATCTGCGCTGTCGGACCCGGACAAGATCACCCTCGACATGGCGACGCTGATCAAGGAGGACTTCCTGCAGCAAAACGGCTACTCGGACTATGACCAGTTCTGCCCCATCTGGAAGACCGAGTGGATGATGAAGCTGATGATGGGCTTCCATGACGAGGCCCAGAAGGCCATCGCCCAGGGCCAGAGCTGGGCGAAGGTCAGGGAGGCGACCCAGGAGCTGCAGGCCCAATTGAGGAGTCTCAAGTTTGAGGTGCCGACGGAAGGGAGGGAGAGATTTGCAAGAAGGTATATTGTCCGCGCTTGCTTTTTATTTGACTTTACGGAAACACGAGGACTAATGGGGAAATACAGTATGAGGCGATACAGCAGGCTATGCTGGACAAGTTTGCTTCGGTGGTGGATGAGTAAGGGTTTGGACAGGGAGAGTTTTGGGGGAGCGATCTGGACTGCTGCATAGCGTGTCTGTTTGTGGAATTGTTGAAGTGTTGAAGTGTAAGGGCAATACATGAGATTGTTGTTTTTTAGCTTCCAGTTGCTCGTCTTCCCCTGGGCTTGGTGTACCTATGCATTCGGGATCGGACTGGACATCTTAGAGTCGTTTCTGGGGTAATGGCAATTCTCTCTCCATCTCGAGTTCCTCGCTCCAGGCCATTCGTGATGCTTGTCGAGTTGATTGTGGCGCTTGCTGAGGAACCCGGTCGACGTGTGGCCCTGACTAACGTCGATCTCCATCCCACCACAACCATAGTCCTTCTTCACCTGGCTGGAATTCAAGCCTTCTCATCCCTAATTCTGAATTCTTCAGATACATGTTTGTGGACTGGGATCCTGTTCAGCATAGCTGACATCCTGACGCAAGTCATGCATCTTGGAAAACATCATCCACATAAACCACACCCGTGACTACACACGGTCTTGACACCCCACAGCATTCTTGGGGTAGAAAGAGCCTGTCTGCCCGCTCCATTCTGCTTTCTCTTTCTCCTTCATCTGTTACCTTAGCCTAAGCTTGTTTGTGTGAGAGTACCCCCCCCCCTTTTTAAGTGCGATTCAACACTACAAAGTCACAACAACTTAAAGTCCATAGATGTTACCAAGGGTGCCATGGACCAGTGATAACTTCCTGAGGTCTTCTAGACACTATCTTTCTTCCGTCACCATAGGCCCATCATCCAGGGGTTAGGACTACTTGACCTGCAGATCAGGAACCGGCGATGGTGGCTACTCTTTCTTCACAGGCCACCAAAAACCCCATTGGGCTCGCTTCCTGGATGAGAACGCAGGAGCGTGTGAGTGTTAGATCTCTTTGATTGGGGGCCGGTGATAGCTGTCGCTGTGGTCGTTATGGCCAAGGACAGGCTGAAGCTGGTGGAGTGTTTGGGTCGTCAAGGTTGGGGAGTTCTCGATGACATTATGTTTTTGGAAAGGGCGTGGCCAATGATGGCCCCTATCTTGCTGTGGTCCAGGGTAAATGGAATCTGAGGGTTTCCCGCGCAGGTAGCCTATTGTTCGGCTCTGCTGATGGGGTTCTACTTGGCCCCGTTGCCTTTCCCTTGTCATTCTCGTCTCCTCGTCATTCAAGAGTCCGTGAGGGACGGTAAGAGACAAAAAACTGAAACAGGGTTGGCGAAGAAAAAAAAAAAAAAAAAAAAAAAGGCTCACCGGCCAGCCCCCTTCCCCGGTGGCCAGGAAGGAGTCGCCGGGTAGGAAAACCTCCGGGAGGCGGTTTTACTTCGACTCGAACATGCGACATCTTGGACGGCGAGATCACCTGGGCGTAGGACGGAGTTTTTCACCTCTAGCTCCCCAGGCTACGCCACTAGGAGGGGGAGCTAGTAAAAGCCAATGCGTCCAAACTAATATATCTAGTCGGGACCAGTGTTGGAATGTGATAATCGGGTCTCCTGGCGGTCGCACCTCGCAGGCTCTGTGACCACAACAGGTCCCCCATGCCGTCAAAGCGGTCTTACTTCGTTCTCTTCCGTCAGTCGAGATCCGAGAAGCAGCAAAGAGTGTATCAGGCGAGAGAAGTCTTCAAACTCGAATGTCTACAGCTCCTCCCTTGAGTCTCTGCTACCCATAATCTTATCATCTGAATGAGTCTGTTGTCTTCAAACATCTGGCATTCTCCTACAGTATGACACTGGCAACATGATGAAGTGCCTCCCACACGCTTTCTCTGCCGGAAAAGGTCCTTGTTGAGGATGGAGTTGACAAAAACCGGTACCACCCATGATATATATCTAAACATACACCTTCCCAACCCCCCGTCAAACCAGGCCCTTCCGCCCCCAATACTCTCGTTGCCGCCGTCTCATTTCTCATCATGCTGTTAACTTGCCAAAGGTGCGGGGGAATGATCAAAATTGGCGATAAGTCATCTCTAGTGGAACCCAGGAGATCACCAGGTCTCATCGTACCGATTCCCCACGACCCGGAAACTCGCGACGACACAACAACCACAAAGGCTGTCTTTGACTTGGATGATTCATTACGGTATATACTCGGTACACGTACACGGCAGGTATCAGTACAAGTTCATCCGCGCACGATGATATAGTCCAACACAGCACCACTCCATCGTCCACCCGTAATCCACCTTGTCTATCCTCCCCTCCAATCTTCCATCACCATGACCATCAAGAAGCCATGCCCTTCCCCCCAACAGGAGACAACCATGACAAAACATCCAAACACAACAAGACGGGGGGGACGAAGAGAAGGTAATAACCACGTGTGAATTTCGCTGCAAATGCTCCGTCCAAACCACGAAATGGAACTCCTTGGTAATCCCGCCCATCCCCATTCCTTTTTTCCCAAGCAGCCCGTTATAAACCCCCGTGGCGCCTTCCCACCCTGAAGATAGAAAAAAATCGAACTCTCTCCTCGATCGGCCCGCATTATCAACACCATTGCATTGTGGCGGTCTCTCCCTTTTCCCAGCCCACCGGAAGACGGTGGGCGAGAACGCGATTTGGTGACGTGGTTGGTGTGTAGTGTGTGCTGCGAGGAAGCCTGGTCGTTGCTTTGCCGGCAGCAGCCGTACATAGACATTAAACAGCGTATCGACATGTGTGTGTGTGTCTGGGCCTGTGGGCACAGCCGGTAGCTCTTGATGATGATGCTCAGTTGAGGAAGCCCTTGCAGGCAGCGGTGCCACAGAGGCAAGGAATGCGGTCGGTGCTGCCAAGCTCACGCTCGAATTTGTAGTCGTACGTTAACTCCTCGTCTGTGGTACGATTCATATCAGCTGATGTCCTTCCCACACCCAAAGTACAAAAGCAACTTACTCTGCGCGATGTCCCGGAGCGCATAGATCACGATTCGCTTGGAGCCTTCGACCTTGATAATCTTAGCGGTGCAGTTAGGCATGCAGCTGTGGTTGATGAACCGCGCGATGCCGCCCTTCTTGGTCGCGTCGATAACTGTGTTGTCGTCGATACGGAACAGGTAGCTGCTGCCGATGCCGCTCTTGAGGTATCGCGCCTCGCGGAGGTCCGCGATCTGCTGCCGCACCTCCTCGCCCACATACTCGATGATCATGTCGTCCTTCGGGATGTTTTCCATCGCGTATAGCCCCCAGTTGTGGATCGCCGACCGCGCGAATTTTACCGGCTTCTTCCGCTTCTTAAGCTGGTTGAACCGTAGCACGTCCGAGTCCTGGCCGAGCGTCTTCCGCTGGTCGTTAATTTCGGCAACGAAGCGGCGATTGTTGGCACGGTTGGCACGCGAATTGCCCTTGGCCACGAGGCTCTCGGCAGCCAGCCGGGCTGCTTCGGCGGCAGCAAGAACCGAGTCTTTGGCGTTCTTGCCATTCTGCGCCTGCCGCTCCTCTCGGACCTTCTGGACCTTGAGGTGGTGAGGCAGGTACTTTGACTTTTCCGAGTTGAGGATCTTCTTCACGCCCTCAGTCCTGGCGCAGCCGGTCGGGTTCGGGACATAATAGCCCTCGATGCGCACCGGGTTCCTCGCCGTCCCGTCCGCCGAGTTTAGTTCACGGATGCGATCCCTCCTCCATAACCAAAGCTCAGGATCATCGAGACTACCACGGCCGAACCGCTTCCGGAGCCTCTCAAGATCGGGCTGATCGTACTCTCCCAATGACAACTCCTCCAGAGCCGCGACATCGAACTTGAAGTCTCGAGGAAGCTCGAGCGCTGAAACCTTCTCCGACGGATACAGGGTCTCATCTAGATCAGGCTTCTTCTCCTCCTCCTCTTCAGGCTTCTTGGACCCGGCCTCTGGCTCCGGTGTTGGCTGAGCTTCCTCAACGTCCTCCGACCGCATCGCCTCTCGCTCGAATACCTCCTGCTGTTGCCGTTTGAGGGCCTCCCTCTCTTCAAACAGCTGCTTCTTGGTCTTCTTCTTCGTCTTCGGAGCGGGCTTCTTCTTGGCCTTGGCTTCCTGCGGCAGGGGCGTGGGCAGCTGGGAGCTATCGGTATCCTTCTCAGCGGCGGCATCAGGAAGAGACACATCCTCCAGCGACCCTTCCCTCGAGGGAAACTCGGTCTCGATGCGACCAATAGTCACGCCGAACAGCTCCTCGTCCGTCTTCTTCTGCCTCTTGATGGCCGTCTCGACCTGGAGATCCAACTTCCTCTTCTTGGGAAGCGCAGAGCCCTCGTTGAGCGCAAAGCTGGCCTCCGTCATGGAATCCTCCTCGCCCGGACCCAGGAAGCGTAGTCATCCTTGTCCGCCTCATCGTCCGAGTCCATGCGGCTCCGCGGCCGAGAGTCGGGTTCCTCAGTGTCCCTGCCGACTGAGGTCCGGTTCTCGGTCTCGTCCTCTGATTCGCCCTCGCTGTCGCTATGGAGCTGATAGTGAAGGCCACGGAGTGCGGTGCGCCTGGCCGTAGGACGGTTACGCGCAAAGGGATCGTTGAACCCATGCTTACGAGTATTCAACGCGGCGTTCTTGACCTTGCGAATACGAGGCAGCGAAGAGACGTCGAGACGACCTGTGCGCCGTTCGATGGGATCCGCCCTGGAGTTCGGAGTGCCGACTGGAGACTTCTCTTCGAACTCATCAAGGACAATAGGAGGAAGTCTGGCACTATGAGGATCCTCAATGTTGAGCTTGCGTCGCTTGGCGATATGGTTGACAGGATCGAGGAAGTTGAACAGAGCCGGCGCCGCAATCTTGGTGCGGATGTGCTTGATCAACTGCTCCTTCATCTCCTGTAGAACCACATTGGTGGCCTCAAGCACCGGGTCGAAGTTCTTAGCCCTCTGCCTCTTCTCCTCTTCTAAATCTGCCTCCTCTTCGCGCCTGCGCCGATCCCGCTCCTCGCGTCTCGCTCGGTCTTCGTCACGCCTGCTGCGGTCGTGGTCGCGGTGCGATCGACTGTCGTCGATACGCCTCCGCTCCGGCGATCTGCTACGGCACCGGGTGCCGGAGGCATGCGAGCTCTTGCCGACCGTTCCATACAACTGAAGGTCCATGACCATGGTGTAGGTGAAGAAGGCAGTTCGGTCGGCGGATCGATAGCACCGCTCGGCCTCGGAACGTCCGTAGCCCGAGTCTCGGAAGATGATGTAGTAGCCGGTTCTGTCGACGCGGATGTCCTCGAATCCGTAGGTCTTGAGGCGCCGCTTCATGTGGGCGACGGTCGCGGCCATGACTGGCACGTGTTCGTGTGCGACAAAAATGTAGGGTTCGTGCTTGATGTGATTCAGGACGGGCTCTGCCTCGACGATCGAATCAGGCCTAGGCTTCGGCATCCAGACCCCTTGAACGTTGACCAGGCCGCGATGCGCAGCTGGGCCTTTAGGCGCCGTCGGAGGAGGCCCGGGAATGGTATCCTTCGACTTAGGACCAGTCGGAATTTTGGGTTCGGTGAATAGCTGGACAGGTTCACTGCTCTTCTTCAGTACTTCCTCCAGCATACGCGAGCTTTTCCTGCCCTCCGCATCGTACTCGACGCGGACTGTGTTGGCCTCGATCCTCTTCCCGTGCATCGCTCGAATGGCGCGCTTTGCAGCGTCGGCTGCAGTGACGGGGATCGGGCGCGAGCGGCTCGGTTTTGAATCTCTGTAGCGGAAGGTAGCGAAGCCGAGGTAGCTCCCAGTCTCCGGGTGCATTTTGTTGCTGCTCTCGGCGATGTCGCCAAAAGAAGCGAACACGGCTGTTACCTTGGAAAATGTAATCAGAGGGTTGAAGCCGGTAACAACAATTTGAGTCGGAGGCCCGGGACCGCATGAAGTCTTTGGGTCGTACTTGTAGGGCCGCAGATTGTAGGGTGCATGGCGGAGCCGGGCTTTCGGGAGGTGAAAGTCAACGTTGATGTAGTTCAACCTCCCGCCCTTTGCGAGCCGGGGTCTGAGGAGGGAGCGTCATCTTGTTCGCCCTATGCGCAGAATTAGCCAATTAATTCACAGTCAAGATGACGCTCCCCCCTCAGTGTAAAAATTGTACATACCAAACCAAACTCTTTGTATCTCGGTTTCGCCTTTCTCTTTTCGGAGCTCGAAAGGGACGGATCCAGGAGAGGGTCATATATGCACCTGATTGCCTTGATCGAGCGTGAGGGGTCTCGGGCAGGCACGCGGTCGACGGCCGATGTGTCTTGGACACAGGATCCGTTGGGCATCGGGATAGGCCCGTCTGCGCCGGCGGCACAGTTGGGAGTGGTCGGCTGGCCCTTGGTATGGGCAGTGCTGGATAGATGTGACGACGGCGACGTGATGCTGGTGGGAGGGGTGAGTTGGCTGTGTGAGCCTCTCATGGCGCCCGAGGCAGCCGGCCGCGAGGGAGCACTGAACACTGAAGAGACCGTACTAGCATGTGAGCTGGCCGATCCTCCAGAGTTGAGTGTGTCTCCTATGGTTGAACAGTCGGTGTCATCGGTAGAAGAACGTGCTGTATCACGGGCGATCCCATTCGCGTGAGATCTCGATGAGGAGTCGCAGGCGAAGCCGTCGTCTTTTGAGAGGATGATGAAGAGCCCTGCGGCGTACGATGACCATTGGTCTCGGCTGACTGGGCGATTGAGGGCTCCTGCGTTTTCACCTTTGCCTTCTCTCGCTCCATGGCCCTGTCCCTTGCGGCTCGAGGTGCGGCAGGGAAGAACTGGGCGAAACTCGCGCCAGCAGGGGGAGTCATGGCGAGAAGGGGACACAATTACCGCTCCTGTCGACCTCCGACCGTCATTTCTGGTGCTGGCGATACTTCGGGACACCATGCATGAGTGCCGATGGATCAAAGTTTCGGCGTGGTTGTGAGAGGCACGCGCGAGACCTGCGACCGTGCTGTCCACGCGACAGAAGGCCTTTGCCGATCAGCGACGACTGCCGCTGGCGCTGTGCCGCAGCGGCGGGAGCGATCGAGCGAGGTGTTCGCGATAGAAAAAATCCCAGAGGTAGCAGGAATAAATGCGACACAGCCCCGGTCGTTCTGCTGGGAAAAGAAGCTATGTCGGGCCCAAACCGAGCTGGCGAAGCATGAGGCAGAGGCAAGTGAGGTTGAAAGTTTGGGGAATTGCAGACCAAGATCCGCAGCGTGTGAACGTCGCGAGCCATTGTCTCGCTAAACCCAAAGAGGTTGGCGGTGTCCGTGCCAAGATGGCTCGAGCGTCCGTGAGGGTGTGGCATTGTGGCTTTAACCCATCACAGTCGGTGGTTGGGGATGGAGATGTGCATTGCGTCATCCAATGAGCGTTATTGGTGGCATCTCAGCAGGCATGGGCACTGCAACCCTGAACAACTGGAACAAGCCTTGAGGATGGAAAACCCAGAAAATTCTCAGAGTGGCCGGCCCCTGAATGGGCTGCTGCCTGGACGAGTGACCGTATCATACAAATAATCTAAACCATAATCACAAAGGGCTCCTTTTGCTGGGTCTTTATTTCTGGAGGCAAGGTCAGCTCTGCTGAATGATGGGTGGGGTTCTGAAGAAGTCCCCGGGGAGCTGAGACCAACTCCCCCTAATGATGGAATGTGTCCCGATTCCGAGTATCCGTCCCTTGACCCCAACATAACAAACACCAAAGTGAATCCTGCCGTCTCATTCCCAAGCGCCATACCTTGACCCAACGCCCAACCGCCCGTTGTGCGGCACGAAATCCCTAAGCCATGTTGGTAGCGGCTCAATGGAAGTTCACAGTGAGCTGGAAGCCGTCATCATCATCATCATCCATCGGCGGCATACAGCCGCCCAAGTTGCTCATCCTCGTCTGCATCAAATATGGAGAGGAAATCCGGCTTCTTCCACTCCTGTGACGCCTGAGCGAACCGTGCTGGTGTGATGGTGGCATCCGAGCCCGTGGATGCCGTACTGATGGACCGCACCAACGCCCGAGGTTTGGGAGCGGCTGAGGGATGTCGGCTGGTCGAGTTACTATTCGTCCCATGGACGGCAGAGGACACAGACCGGCCTTTGTTGTAGCCCAAGGTGCTCCGTGACGCCGCAACGGCTGCCGCTCGCTCCGTGTTGGGATGGTGGGCTGGGGTACTGTTTGCGCTGGCTGCCGTTTTGGCAGGAGGTAGCTCTTGGCCGGCGGCTTAGCTGCTGCTGGTGTAGTTGTCTTTGTCAGTTTCGTCTGTGAGGCACTGGTCGCCCTAGCGGGCATTGCCAGAGCTGACGCTGCCTTCCTTGATGCAATTGTTGATGGCTGTCGGACACCTGGAACCGTCGACTTCTCGGTCGTTGATGCCGTGGATGCCGGAGCAACCGTACTCTTCTTCTTCCTGAACAGGTCCTTGCTCTCCGGGATATCGCCGACGCTCCAGTCGAACTCCTCCATGTCCTTCAGAATCTGCTCCTCTCCGCGCTTAAAGCTCTCCTGTTTCCGCTCCTCCATCTGCCGCTCCAATGCCGTCTTGCCCTCGGCGTCCACACGGTTGTGGTAGTATTGGTAATAGCCCTTGAACAGGTTCTCCGGCTTCAGCCCTCAAAAGTCAACACGCCGTCGGGGAACACGTCGGACTCGTAGGGAAGATCCTTGGGCTTCGGCGGCGCATATTCGATTTCCTCCTCCTCAAGAGGGTTCCTGTCCGTGTGCACTTCGAGCTTGGGAGCTTCAACATAAGGCGGGGCCTGTTTCAGCCGACGATTGCTGGTCGGCCTGTTGGTCGCCTTCTCGATGTCGCGACCAAGCGGTTTGACGCCCGGGGTTTGGTGCGTGGCCCTGGCTTTGGCATTGGTCGTCTTGTTCCCAAGGGGCGCGCGGGCGGTCCGAGGTTCTGCGACCGAGGTTAGGGAGGGAGAACAACCGACGATGCAGAGCTGTCACGTACCCGCCGGCGTCACCATGGCCGCCTTGCCAGGCTTGACACCATTGCCGCCCTTCCCAACCGTGAGGACATTCTCATTGTTTCCTTTCGCTCGAAACGCGCTCTTCCCGCAAAAACCGTAATTCGCGTTTTCATCGTTGAGTGGAATTTTCAGGGGTGTCTTCGGATAGCGGGCGCCAGGCGTTTTTGCCTGCAGTTGCTGCTTCGAAGCGCCCGCTTGGTGGGTGTAGACGTTCTCTTGGTCGTGGTGAGCTGCTAGCATCGTCGCAGAACAAAATGCTGGGAATGGCCTCCCAGCTTGCACTTGATAATAATTCCGGATGCTCGGGTACGATATGGCACTTTCGTCGATTCTTGTTCGTAAAGTGGTCTGGTTCCTTGTCGCGCCTCGCGTGGCTTCCTTCGCTTACGAAGTGGAAGTGGAATGGCTGAGGTTGGCACAGCAACCGCGCAGCTGCATGTGCCCCACCACGAGCCGGGCCTGGGCGATCAGACAGATGACTGCCGCAGCAAATGGAAGACGCCGCTTTGGTGAGGGGCACTTGCTGTTCCTCATTTCACTCCACCAACAACTGCCTGGTCGCATCCACCGACTTTCTCTTCCCTCCCTCAACCAACCCCCTACCGCCAGTTGCGACACCCCCGCTACTGCTTTTCTTGCTTTGGTAATCCAGTCTCTTCTTCGCACCTCGAATACCACATTCTCGACAACAACTAGATGGATCGCATCAAGGAGGTAAGTCTCGCGAGTCCCTGTAGCTGGACCCCTGTTTGGCCCCACCATTGGGTTCACCAAGGAAGCCCCCCGAAGCGACCACGACGAGCATCACCAGCTTGGTGTTGCAACGCCCTGTCTATCGCGGCACTACTATGATTGACTTCTACCTTTTTACGGTGTTCTCAGATGGCTAACGATATGCTGCGCGCCCCAGAAAATGAGCCAGCTCCGCCTGGAGGCGGAGGAGTCGGCGGCCAAGGTCGAGGAGCCAGGCCAAGGTCAAGACGCTCGAGCAGGAGAACCTGCAGAAGGAGCAGGAAATCATCTCTCTCACGCACAAGAACAGCGTGCTGGAGGCCGAGGTAGAGAAATTCGAGGCGCAAGTCAAGGACCTCAAGGCCGCCGCCAGCGAGGGCCAGCAGCACGGAAGCCAGAACGAAGCGCTGACTCGAAGGCTCCAACTTCTCGAGGAAGAGGCCGAGGAAGCAGACCGCACTTTGCGCGAGGCCAACGAGAAGTGAGTGCTCAGATTACGATACGAGCCGTCCTCTGGATTATTTGCTGACGAAACCCCCTCCAGGCTTCGCCAGACCGACGTCAAGGCCGGCCACTTCGAGCGGAAAGTCCAGGCCCTCGAGCAGGAGCGTGACCAGTGGGAGCAGAAGTACGAGGAGATGGCCAAGAAGTACGCCGCCGTCCAGAAGGAGCTGGACGACTTCCAGGCCGAGATTAGCACCATGTAAGCATCACGCGCTTTTGTCGGGGAGCGGGTTCGGTTGCGTCGAGCGGTGTTTCGAGGTTCGAATTTCTTACACAGGGCATGTCGCATCGATGGAGGAGGGTTGGACGGTTCAGTCTTTAGCACTGCTCAGCTACTTTACCAAATCTTGCCACAGCACACCGCACATTCGCCGCTTCGGTTCCATATCCGTGAAATGAATTGTTCAGGTGTTTTTGGGGCTCGTCTAAGTCGGCTGTCTTTTCCTCCGCTTCGCTCTCTGTTTCCGCGACTCCAAGTCCCTCTCGAACTTGTTTTCATAGCGGAACTTCTTCTTTTTCTTCTTGGGGTCTTTCGGCCGCTTGGCGGGTCCCTTTTTCTCCTGCTCCTGGTTCTCCGCGCCATCCTTTCCCCTTTTTTCTGACCCTTCGTCCTCAGAGGACTGCTCCAGCTCTGGCTTGTGCAGGCCGTCCCTGTCAACACTGACTGCCTCCACCGTGACGGTTGTGTACCTGTCCTCGTCGATGTACTCCTCCTCCAAGTCAATGGGTGCCTCCGGCACTTCGCCATCCGATAGACCTCCCCACTCTTCTTCTGAGCCTTTCTGGTTCTGCTCGGTGCCCGCGTGCTCGGCCTCCCGGAGGATCTTGTTGATCGTCTGGACGTGATCCTCGACGGCTTGTCTCCGCTCTTCTCGGATCTGGAAGAGGCTGTCAACAATCAACCTATAACTTACACAAAGAAATTCCCTCAATACCTGCTTCCGCATCTCAATCCTCTCCTGCCGCGCCTTCTGTTCCGCTACCTCCTGGGCATGCTTGATCCTCGCCTGCTTTCGCTTGTGAAAACCCGTGAGGTATTCGGCCCGGGCATCTTTGTCGAAGGTGATTTCCTCAATCGCATGGACCGTCTTTCGCTTCTTCGGCAGTGGCGGGGCCGACTTTCGTACTCTCGGTTGCGCAAACATCGTGTGTCTTGGTCTGCGAGTACCTACAGCTAGTTGGTAGCAGAGTTGCTGCACCGTAGCGAGGGGCTCGTAAATTTACGGCAACCCCTGCTGGCATCAGCTTATCTGGGTTTCTGCCACTCCTCACCGCCCTGTGCTGCATCATCCATCCCAGCCCAGCCAGGAAGCTGCAGCCAAGGGTGAGCGTCTCGCATCTCCAGCCAAACCCCCATCGCCGACATCAACGCTCGGCATCACCACCACACATACTCCACAACAATGCGCCTCTTTACAGCAGCAACACTACTGGCCTGCGCGGCATCCAAAGCGCAGGCCTTCTCCGACAGCTCGCCATTCGTCCTCTTTTCCACGGCCGAGTACGTCCAATTCACCTCCCATCCCTACCAAGCTCCTCCCCTTCCACCTCCTCGCCCTGGTCCCCCATCACAACACCCCGAAGCTAATCATATGGTTGCGACAGCCTCCCCAACCCGACCCCTCTTCTACCACCCAGCTCCAAACCGCCTCGCAAGTTCTCACCAACCTCAAGTCCCTACTCGCATCGTGCCCGACAAGCCGGTACATCCTGGTCTCGCAGCCGAACATGCACGCATCCGACTGCGCGACGAGTTGGACGGGCACAAGTGCCACATGCCGAATCTCTGCGCCGTGCAACAGCAGCCGGGGAGCGACGGGAACAGGAAAACAACTGGGTGGGCGGTGGCCGAGGTTGTTGGGCAGGTCAGCGGGCGGCCGATCGAGGCGTATGTGAAGCAGGTGTGCGGGGAGAAGGGGAGGGAGGCGAGAATTGAGAGGGTCGAGTTGAGGCATTTGCCGGCGGTCTCGGAGAAGGGAAGTGCGGGGAGGGAGGAGGTGTTGGGAGATAATGGTAGGTGACGCATGAAGGAGGGGAAATCTTTGAAGAGAAAAGGGGGGTATGCTGACGCTGGAAGCAGATCATGAACTGGGGAAAATGCTGGGTGTGTTGGATGATGATTACACCGTGATGGTCTTCTCCGATCCGAACGAGTTTAGCCGTACGAACCCGAGTTTGCGGAGCCGGTGCATATGGATTTGAGGCGCTGGGCTGAGGAGCCGGAGGTGGTGGCGAGCATGAAGTCGAACTCGACAGCGAATCCGCCGCTGTTTGAGAAGTACCAGTTCTTTACGCCGGGTAAGTCAGTTCGCTGGTTCGTGAGGGATCGCGTTAGCTAATGGGTACAATAGGCATCTTCATGGCCTTCATTGTCTTGGCTGTTATCCTCTCCATTTTGGGCGTTGGCCTTAAGGCGCTTGCGAGTCTCGAAGTGTCGTATGGGGCGTTCGACAAGGAGATGGGCCCGGCTGCCCAGAAAAAACAGATGTGAATTAGTGTGGTCGTGGTTGTGCTGTCATGTTGAATATTCGTGGGTTGTAGCATTCCTTCCTGGGTTGGAGTTGGAGGTTGGGCATAGTTCGGCATCAGTATCTAGACTTGGTTGAATGGTCACGATGGGGTCTGGGATGACATGTCTATCGGTTCAGCCGTGTAGGGATGATGCGAAGTTAAAGTAAGGGGTAAGTAAATCCGTTGCTGATAATTCCCTAGTGGTGAACGCCGTGGCCCAATCCAGTCTGCCCCTTTCTATGACTGACAAAAAAACCTCCTTCCCTTTTCCATTTCCATACTCCAACCAACGGCCCAATGATGGTCCTCTCATACCAAGTGACTCGGCAAGAGGAAGTTGGCAATTCCTCCCGCACTGCATACTCGTGCCCGCAGTGCCCGCAGACCAGCTTGCCCTCCAATCATCTGGGTCTCCATAAGCAGTGAGTGCAAGTCCTTGAGCATCTTTTCGTCGGCCTGGAGCTCCTCGGGAGTGGGTGGCTGCTCGGGGAGGTCGGGAAAGCCCAACTGCAGAATGTTAGCTGGGCATTCATGAGGGTTCGTTGCTGAAGGAGAGAATGATGCAACGGAGAACGGGGAAGACAAAGGTCAAAATAGAAACAAGAAAATCGTAAGAAAGCCAGGTTCCCATCGAAGGATTTTCCAGTCACGCGGACTCCGGATCTAAATGTACTTGCCTCCGTAGATGTCGTCCGCAGGGCATTCCAGTCGATGCGGGCAGCAAATTGACTAACAGCTGGGGGTTGAGTTCGACATCGTCGCTGGCAAGCTGAGCATCCTTTGGATGCAGCGGGAACGAGTTCGTTTGAGACTTGCAGGTTTTGACCGCGCAGGTCAGGAAATTTAACGTGAGGACCTTCATTTTGGGTATATGTGTTTTCTGTTCAGGGGATGGTCTGAACCTCCGGATCTCTGGGTCGACTTGTGTTTGATGTTCACAAAAAAATTAAAGATGCCTGAAACGGGGCGAGCTATGCAGCTAGCGAAGATCTACACGAAGGAGACACCTCTTTTTCAACAGCCTCCAAATCCAACCCAGCCTTCAGATTCAGGATACTGTATATCCTATTCTTACATCCGCAGTTCAAGCCAAGTGCTTCTGATAGCCAACTTTATCACGGTTCGGGCCATTCCGCGAAAACTTGAACCACGCCGCGATCACCGCCAGGATGATACCGAAGAGAGCCACCTTTACCAGCAGAGGCCAGTCATCATCGCTCTCCGCCGCAAGATGCGTCTTGCCCGTGTCTGCCACCACTTTCGCTTCATCCGCAGCAGAGTTTTCGTCTGGAGGGCGAGAGCGAAGAACCAATCATCAGCACATGGTCCCTAGGCGTTCATGGATGCGGTAACACGCAGTGCAAAGTGATATCGTCGACAACAGGCCGGTTCGCCGTTTTATTTTGTGCTAAATCCACAGGGGTTGAAACGACAAGGGAGAATGGCACACATCGTAGAAGAAGGCTTAAAGCTCCGAGCGAATACCTTCAGGGGGACCTCCAGCTCGCCACTCTTGGCGATCTTGACAGTCTTGACGGGCGGTCGCCAGGCAGGGTATCGACGTTCTCGATCTTCTCCACGACGTCATAGCCCTCGAGGACCTCGCCGAAGACGACATGGCGGCCATCCAACCACTGTGCCCATTCCTGTTAGCGGCGCCCTCCCCAGGTGGATTATGACGGTTGACTCACGAAGTCACAACAGTGGTGATGAAGAACTGCGAGCCGTTGGTCCTTGCCAGCGTTTGCCATGGAAAGGAGGCCCTTCTTGGAGTGCTTGAGCTTGAAGTTCTCGTCGGCGAACTTGTCGCCGTAGACTGTAGCCATGTGTCAGTCACTAGCCCAAATCCAACCGCTCCAGAATCTAAAGAATACATACTCGACTTGCCGCCGGTGCCGTCGCCCTTGGTGAAGTCACCTCCCTGGATCATGAACTGCTTGATGACACGGTGGAAGGTCGAACCCTCGTAGCCGAAGCCCTTCTCGCCGGTGGCCAGCGCACGGAAGTTCTCGGCCGTCTTGGGCACGGTCTTGCCGTAGAGACCCATGACAATGCGGCCAAGAGGCTGATCGCCGTGCTCGATGTCGAAGTAGACCTTGTGGGTGATCTTTGGGCCCTTGGCCGCCTCGGCGGGCTGCGCGAACATCAGGGCGGCGCCGGCCATCAGCGCGCCGGCGAGAAAGAGGCGCTTGACGTTGAACATGGTGGTGGTTGGTTGGTTTGGTGTCTGGCAGGCAAAAGAAAACAAAAGATCCGTGGCAGAGCAGGATCAATTGGTGGGATGAAGAAGGATAATGACAACGAATAAAGCGAACGTCGACGGGTTGTTGAAGCTACGTTTCAACTTGACAGGAGCTTCCAACCCCCATGCTAGCGGAACGGACGGCGGACAGGGGTTCTGGCTCCGGGTGGCAGCAGAGTTGCAGGATGCAAGTTGCGGGGCACAGTGAGGAGCGTTGACCAGAACGGGAAAGGTGCGCTTGTTGTCGCACCCCGGCCGTCAACTTAACATCACACAGCCAGGGTCTGGAGCCGACTGGAGTGTACCTCTTCGGCTGCAACGTCATCCTCCAACATATCAACACCGTCTTTCGACGACTCTTTCTCCTACGAGACAGTATCTGGCGACATGACGCGGATACTGGCTCTCTAATGCCACGCACTCCTTCATAACGTGACACTTCACGGCGCGGGATGATGTCCTCAACCAATGAGGAGGACCCGTTCCTCCAGGTCCAACAGTGCGTGTCCCTCATCCCAGTCTCTCACCACCACCACACCTCCTCCTCCTAGTACTGACTCACAACCCCGAACAGAGACGTCCTCACTCAGCTTCAAACCGCTCGCTCCCTCTTCACCTCCTACCTGCGCATCCGCTCGCTGACCACCTCGCCCACCTCCCCGGAACTCGCCTCCGCCCGCTCCGACCTAGAGTCCTCGCTCACGTCGCTTGCCGAGGACCTCGCCGACCTCATCGACTCGGTCAAGGCAGTCGAGTCCAACCCGTCGCAGTATGGCCTGTCCGCATCCGAGGTCGCCCGGCGCAAGCGCCTGGTGCAGGAGGTTGGCGGCGAGGTGGAGGACATGCGGAAGAACTCGCCAAAGCGTCGTCCTCCTCCTCCACAATGGGCCGCAAAGCCCAGAAGGGCGTCAACATAGACCTCCCAGACCCATCATCGTTCGCAATACCCGATGGCGAGGCCGACGCCGACGCCGACTACGCCGCCGAGTTCGAGCGCGAGCAGCAGGTCGTCATGATGCGCGAGCAGGACGAGCACCTGGACGGGTGTTCCAGACGGTGGGGAACCTGCGGCGGCAGGCGGACGACATGGGGCGGGAGCTGGAGGAGCAGGTCGAGATGTTGGAGGTGGTGGATGATTTGGCCGAGAGAGTGGGGGGACGGCTGCAGACGGGGATGGAGAAGTTGAAGTATGTCATGAGAGGAACGAGGATCGGCTGAGTAGTTGTTGTATTGGGATTCTGATTGTGGTGTTGATTGTATTGCTGATTTTGCTGTTGGTGTTATGAGCGTGGATAAAGGGGAAATGGGCTGTTGCAAAATACCTTATCGGGGAGCGCAGATAGATGGGAAGGTCTGTAGTGTTTGGCGTTTGGGATTTGGTTTGGCATGTTGGGTATCTACCTTACATCAACCACAACGGTAATTCACGTGGTCGAGAACCATGGTAAACCACCCCCTAACATGTGTGGCCGCCCTTTTCTTGACCACAATGTGACATCTAGCTAAACCTGTATACCCTTTCTATCCCGCACAAAACATGCGCAACATCTTGAGCACCGCTCTCCGTACCCTCGTTAACATTATCCAAGAACCAACCCCGTGTCTCGCTTCAGCATCTGCGCCAGAACCTCTAGTGAGTTGACTGCAGCCGACTTCTGTGGTGCCCGCCCGGAAACTCGATCAGCGCCGTTCTGAGAGCCGCAACCGCTGCGTCCCGTAGAATTCGATGAACTTCTGCTCGTAGTTTTGCACCATCGACTTCAACACGACGCACTGCGTGTTGGAGATTTCCGCAGAGGGGTGTTGACGATCTTCGCCATGGCCGACCAGTAGTAGCGGGGAGGGTAGGGGTTTTGTTTCTTCGAGAGGGCAAAGTTTCTAAGAGCGATGGCCGCGAAACCGGCACCGAGACCGGTCATGCGATCCATGTGCTGCTGCTCCGAAATCCACTGCCCGTTGTCTTTCCACCACCCTAACCTCTCCCTTCCCTGCTGCGTCTTCTCGCTTTCCCCGGTACCCGAAGAGGACCGGGCAGACTATCCTGAACTTGGCGAGCAGGATGTCAATCATCGACCCGCCGCGCCAGAGCATGTCTGGCTCCGAAAGGTGACGCGACGCAGACGCCGATGGGGTCTGCCGTCTCCGGCCTTGCGCCAGCCTCGTTGATGAATTGCGAAATTACAGCTTTCGCGAAGACATTGAGCAGATAGATGAATAGTGAAGGGACAGCGGGTTCGTTGAACTGAGCCCCTTCCACCGGGCCTCTAGGCTCCAACAGGAAGTTGTTGGGGTCCACTAACTGAGTCGGGACCGAGTTTGCGCGTGCTTCGCGTAGCATCTGGAGGATTTTCGTTTGCTGGCGCTCATGTCAGTGCTACTAGACACTCAAGGGAAATGTGGGATTCCTCCATTACCTGAGGCTTATTTGCCGATGGGGCACCAGGAGAGACAGTCAGCTGCCCGACAGATTTTCGGATCTCGCGCCGCATGTCGCCCATCTTTTCTTTGAGTGCCCGGTTTGCCGCGCCTTGTTCGGCGATGGATTTCCGCAGAGCCTTGAGGTTCTTGTGTATCTCGGCATATCTGTCAGGAGGCGCTTGTGAAGGCGGCGGAGCAGTCGAGCGGGATGTCCCAACACTTGAGATCCCATTCGGCTGGGACATGTTGTTAAGCAGGCCGCCTATCCCAAGGACGGAGCCTGCCGGCTTCGCAGGTTCTGGAGCTTTGGCTTGGACAGCTGCGGGCGGCTGGGTCGAGGTTTGAGTTGTTGGAGAAACAGCAGGCGGTTTGGTTTGGCCCGTTAGGCTCCCTGCGGCCGGGGCTATTGTTGGCTGCGCTGTCGTGCCGCTGGTCTGGGTGGTGCCATTATTGTTGTTGCCGGAGGTGCAGGTGGTTTTCCGTTGACTGCTGGGGCAGCTGGTGGTTCGGGATCTGGTAGCGGAGGCGGGATCGCAATCTTCTTCGCCTTGAGAGCATTCAACCTCGCCCGCTCTGAGGCGAGTTGCTCTTCAAGCCTGATCCTCTCCTCCTCCCTCCGCCGCTCTTCGAGAAGCCGCTGCTGCTCCTCTCTTTGAAGCTGTTCGCGGTATACCCTCTCCGCTTCTTCTCTAACCCGTTCATGTTCCTTCTTCGCGGTTTCGAGGAGGAATCTATGCCGCGCCTCCGAGTTCCTGTCGTCGCCGAGGATCTCTTCGAGGGGAGTTCGCTGGGGGCTTGCCCAGTGGTGGCTCTGGCGGCGCGAAGGCGACGACTCTGCCATTGTCAATGTTGTTTGCTGTGCGACTGGGTACCGTTGCTATGAGGCCATGTTCAGGTGATGTGCCAATCGCGGTTGTTGAGGGTGTCGCGACAGGTCAATTTAATGATGGTCCGGGTGCAGAGTTAGAATCACCCTCTGGTGTCCGCAAAGTTTGGTCTAGCCGCTCTTGCAGCCAGATATTGCCAGATTAGCTCTAGTAGACTGTTGAATTTCAACCCTAACCCTGTTAATCACGTCCAAAGTTGCAGGTGCGTGCTTGAGGTGGTTCAGACACGCCGTGAACGGCTGCGGTTTAGATGTCGGGATTTGTGAAAAAACGCTGCCAATGAACAGCTAAGGCATCTTTCTCTCTACCTAGGTATACGTACTCAGCTGTTGCACTCGCATATCATGGCCAAGTCTAGGGTGTAAGTAGCTCCAGGATCGAGAGACGGCATCGGTAAAAGAGCAGAAAGGATAAGAGAGACAGTATCAGGAGCAACTATTTTTACGTTCCCTTTCCCTTGCGCCGCATGGCTTGGTTTCGGTGAGACTTCCAACAGCCAGTCTGGCATCACGCCGAGATCCGACACCTCATTGTGCCTCACCAGCCACCTGCCGCAATCCAGCCAGGTAGTGTCCAAGAGACTGATGAGGATGGTCAAGTTGCCCCTGAAGGCAGAGCCCCGCCCCGGTGTTTGAGCTGAGAGAGACTGGGACCGTAGATTGTCACCCTCGCTCATTACCGACTCTCTCAAAATACAGAGTGAAGAGAGCAGTATGTACACAGCGGCTTCCGTAGGAAGCAAGAAGCTACTTGGATGTTTGCATGTCCGCCCCGATGTAGCAGAATCGGCAAACCAATGATTTTCTGCGATTCTCGACTGCAATGGAAGTGTTGCCGCTGCAATCGTCTCCCAGGAGAAAGGGCAGGGGTGTGCAGCAGTGCAGCAAAGCCCCTCTCCCCTCGTGGTCTCGCTCGGGTGAGCTGAGTGGGGCCTTGACCCACTGTCTATCCCCTTTGGGAGCAGGCTAGCGTTGCTTGGGGCACTGAGCACGGAGCAATCAACCAAGATCAGGCCTGGAAGATCCCTCCTGCTCTGACCTCCAGCTGCCTTCATCCATCGTCATCGCCAACCTTGCCTTGAGTTCCTCCTCACTCGCACCCTCCTTCAATCTTTTCCCCCCTCAACGGCTTCAGGCATCCAGCCTTCCGCCATCAACCAAACCGTTCCATCTCTCGAGACGCTCCCTCTTGATTTTTTCGATCTTTCTTTAACCTCCTTGGCCTCGGAAATCTTCAGGAACCTGTCCGCGAGCAACGCCTCAGCAACCCCCCCCAAAAAGACAGCAAGAAGCAAATTCCACATCTGAACAGTACTCGACAAGGCAAGCAGCTCCTGTCCGTACTGCCCGCAAACGCATCCGCATCCGTCCGTGTCGCACTCGACGTGCATCGACCCATCTGCTCTGCTAGCTCTCCCTGCCGCTTGCGAACCCAACCGCCGCCATGGATCATCAGCAGCAGCAGCACCAACAGCAGCCTCAGCCCGGAGGCGTCCCCGGCCCCGCTGGCCGCCGGCTGCACATCGCCCATCGCAGAAGCCCGTCGGAGCTGACTCCATTGATGAGTATGTTTGCGAATCCCGGGAGTAAGTTGCTGTTTTGCTTCGAGCGCCCGCTCTGCTCTGTTCCCGTCTATCCGTCTTCAATACGGTTTGTCCGACAGGCACCAGGCTCGTGCACTGTGTCTCGCTTTTCCTCTCTGCGCGCCTCCGATGCTTGCCTTGCGATATGAAAGCTGAAGCTGACCTGGTCTCCCCTCGGTAGTGGAGCAGCTGGCCATCCAGCAGCAGATCGAGCTGTTGCAGCAGCAGCAGCAACAGCTCCAAGCGACGTATCAGCAGATGGCCATGATGCCCGGTCAGCCCCTCAACGCTGGGGGCTTCAACCCGCTCCAGGCTGCCATGTCCAACATGTCGCCGCAAGCCGGCTTCCAATTCCCGACCCAGCTTCCGCAGCAAAACGTGTCCCTGGCCCCGCCAACCCAACCTATGTCACATCGCCGTAATCAGTCGGCTCTCCCCAACATGGGCATGGGCCCGCCTCCGGCACCTTCGTCTGGCGCATCTGGATCTGCCTTTGGCAATTTTGATATCTCGCAGGGACAGGGCAGGGAGTCCACCGGCGGCCGTGGTGGCCGAGGCGGCGGCTCCGGAGGCGGTCATCAGAGACGTCACTCCCTGGCCCTGGCCGATGCTAAGAAGGCGGCTGAGATCGCTCAGCAGAAGCGCACCACCTCTGGGTTCCAATTCCCCGCCCCTGGCGCTTCGGGCTCCGCCGAAAGGCCGGAGGACGAGGCTAAGGGCGCCACCCCATCCCAACCCGCGGCTGAGAGCCAGCAGGCACCGACTCCGTCCTTCCGCGGCGGTCGCGGCGGTCACGGCCGGAGCCAGAGCATGGCTGTTGGCGCCAACGGTCGTGGTGGGTTCGGTGGTGATTTCGGGCGCCGTGGCGGTGGCCATGCCCGTACTTCCTCTCGGAATTTCGACAGCAACTGGCGCACCCCAAGCCAGAACCAGGGCCAGGAACAGACGGCCGGCACCGGCCAATCCCAGGGATTCCAGCCGGGGCACCGCAGCCGCAGCTCCATCAGCCATCAGTCGATCTCGGGTATTGGAGCCTTCCAGTACCCTGCTCAACCTCAGCTGATGCAGCTTCCTGGCCAGGTGATGCTCCCGGGTCTTTACCCCGGCCAGCAACTGAACCCCATGCAGCTCAACCAGCTGCAGGCTCTGCAAGTTGCCTCCTTGAACGGCCAGCCTATGGCCGGCCTCGCGGCTAGCCAGCATGCTCCACAGATGGCTGTTCAGCAACCTCAGCAGCAGCAACAACAGCGCAAGACGCTTTTCACTCCCTACCTGCCGCAGGCTTCGCTTCCGGCGCTATTGGGCGATGGGCAGCTTGTCTCCGGTATTCTTCGTGTGAACAAGAAGAACCGCAGCGATGCCTATGTCTCGACCCAGGATGGCCTGCTTGACGCTGACATCTTTATCTGTGGTAGCAAGGACCGCAATCGCGCTCTCGAGGGCGACCTGGTCGCAGTCGAACTTCTCGACGTTGACGAAGTCTGGTTCAGAAGCGTGAGAAGGAGGAGAAGAAGAAGCGCAAGGATATTACTGACACGCGCTCCGCGTCCAACGCCGGTGCTAGTCAAGCTAGCGGTAATGGAGACGATAATGCCACCGGTGCGAATGGCCAGATCCGCAGACGCGGCAGTCTCAAGCAGCGTCCTACGCAGAAGAAGAACGATGATGTTGAGGTCGAAGGTCAGAGCCTGCTCCTTGTGGAGGAGGAGGAGATCAGTGACGAGCAGAAGCCTCTCTATGCCGGCCATATCGTTGCTGTCATTGAGCGCGTGGCGGGCCAGATGTTCTCTGGCACGCTTGGTCTGCTGCGTCCGCAGCCAGGCGACCAAGGAGAAGCAGGAAGCCGAGCGGGCTGCGCGCGACGGTAGTATCTCTCGCCACCAGGATTCCCGCACTCAGGAGAAGCCCAAGATTGTGTGGTTCAAGCCGACTGACAAGCGAGTTCCCCTGATCGCTATCCCACCGAGCAGGCTCCTCGCGACTTCGTCGAGAAGCACCAGGACTACGCCGATCAGATTTTCGTCGCCTGCATCAAGCGCTGGCCCATTACATCGCTGCACCCGTTCGGTACCCTGGTCGAGAAGCTCGGCAAGATGGGTGATCTGAAGGTTGAGATGGATGCTGTCCTCCGCGACAACAATTTCTCATCTGACGAATTCTCCGACGCGGTGCTACGTAGTGTCGGCCTGCAGGACTGGACAATTGCCAAGGAGGACGAGGCAGCCGTTGCGGCCCGCCGCGACTTCCGGAGCGAGAAGGTCTTTACCCTCGACATGGACGGCTCCGCCGAGCTCGGGAACGGCGTCCATGTCAAGTCCCTGCCTGATGGCAAGGTCGAAGTCGGCATCCACGTGCCGGATGTCACCCACTTCGTCAAGCCGAATTCCCTCGTTGACCGCGAGGCTAAGAAGCGCGGCACTGCCGTTCAGCTTGTCAGCAGATTCTGCCCATGCTTCCGCCAAAGTTGTCGAGCGAGGTGTGCTCGCTCACCCCCAAGGAGGACCGTCTTACCGTCAGCGTCGTTTTCCACGTCAACCCGCACACGGCGCCATTGCCGAAGGCGATATCTGGATTGGTAAGGGTATCGTGAAGAGCGGCGGCAAGCTTTCGCTTTCGCAGATGGATGAGGCCTGTCTGGAGCCTCTGGGTTCAGCCATGAGGTTGCCGAAGCTAAGGACATCCAGATTCTCAACGTGAGTTTTGTCTCTATGGCCGTCTTAGCGATTGCTAACACAGGTATTTTCAGGTTCTCACGCAGAAGTTCCGCGAGGCGCGCCGGGTGCTGGCGGTGAGCCCATTGCCCCTCTCCGTCTCATCCAGCAACTGGACGATGAGAACATCCCGGTCAGGCACAACCTTTTTGATACGACTACGGCGACGGAGCTGGTCGAGGAGCTCATGCACAAGGCCAACGCATATGTTTGCTCAGCGCTTGGCCCGCGCTCTCCCCGAGAAGGCACTCCTGCGCCGGCACTCGGCGCCTAACCCTCGCCGTCTTCAGACCTTTGTGGAGCGCATGACGGCTCTTGGCTACGAGATCGACTCGTCCAGCAGCGGCACTCTGCAGAACAGCCTTTTCAAGGTTGATGGATGCGGACATCAGAAAGGGCATGGAGACGCTGCTCCTCAAGTCAATGCAGCGTGCCAAATAACTTCGTTGCGGGCAAGACGGCTAAGCACCTGTGGGCTCACTACTCTCTCAACCTGCCGCTGTACACGCACTTCACCAGCCCTACCAGACGCTACGCGGATGTACTGGTCCATCGTCAGTTGGAGGCTGTTCTTTCTGACGGCAAGATCGAGTACAATGAGGATCTGGAGAACCTCGTGAAGGCGGTCGAGGCCTGCAACACCAAGAAGGATTCAGCCCAGAATGCCCAGGAGCAGAGTGTCCACATTGAGGCTTGCCGCGCGATGGATAAGAAGCGGCAGGAGGTTAACGGCGACCTCATTAGCGAGGGCATTGTCATATGCGTCTACGAGTCGGCGTTCGACGTTCTTATCCCTGAGTGGGGCTTCGAGAAGCGTGTACATTGCGACCAGCTGCCCCTCAAGAAGGCCGAGTTCAGGAAGGAGAAGAGAGTCCTGGAACTCTACTGGGAGAAGGGCGTGCCCAGCTCGGCGTATGTCCCTGAGGACGAGCGGCCCAAGCCTGCCATGTCGCAGCGGATGTCCAGCGCCTGGGCTGCCGCTCGCCAGGCTGAGGAGGCCGAGAAGGCCAAAAAGGAGCGCGAAGAGGCCGCCAGGAAGCAGACTGAGACCGGCACCATCTCGACCGACGACGTCGATGCCCTCTTTGACGACGATGACGAGGAGAACGCGTCGGACAACGCGTCCGACATTACCGAGGCTATGGCGGGAGCGTCGCTCGCCGAGCGGCCGACACAGAGCGTCCCCGGATCGCCGACCCGCTCCTCGGCGGATGCGACCGGCAGCCTCCACCGCACCCGGTCGGATTCTAAGGTGCCGACGGCCGACGTGCCGGAGACGCGCCTGACCAACAAGGAGAAGTACCTGAAGCTGTTCAATCTCAGGGAGGAGGGTGGCGAATACATCCAAGACGTGACCGAGATGACGCGCGTGCCGGTCATTCTCAAGACGGACCTCACCAAGAGCCCGCCGTAAGTTTACCTGATCGTTTCCTTTGGCAACTGTATCCAGCTGACACGTACCACTGCAGGTGCTTGACCATCCGGTCTCTCAACCCATACGCACTCTAGAGGAGGAGTCGTCACAGGAGGGTTCAGTTGCCAGATGACACAGGCAACAGCATCTACAGAGATGCAAGTCAAGGCGACGCAAAGCTGTGAATGAACTGCAAGGTGAGAAGGTGATGGAGAGAAGATTGATACAATGGACGGTTGGTTCCTCATAGAGGGTTACGCCAGGATGGTATATGGTAGTTTTGTATGGCCATGGACAACATCGATGCATTTGTTGAGCCGAGCTTTTGAGATGCCACGGCAGCAATATTGGCAGAACGGTCGTAGTTCCGTCCATGGTTGCCGTGGTGGTTGGAGGGGTGGTGAAAAGGGGAGACGAATGGGGAGGAGGAACAGAGACTGATGGAGAGAGAAGAGTGAAAGGCGAGACAGAGCACATAGGCAGCTATCTAATAGTGAAGTAGCATTGCTTTTCATCAGCAGCTGCATTGCTGGGATTCTGTGATGGGCGAAGCGGTGGGGGAGTCCAGTTTTCATGGGCTCATGTCAAGAAGGGGATCCGGCATAATGGCGTACACCGGGAGGTGCTTCAAGAGTGTAGATCACTGAATCCCCCAATCATTCGAACAAGCGCTTGGGCATCCGGGATCTGCAAAAGCAGCTCACTGACTTCGAGAAGCTCCAAAATCGGTAGTAAAGACTGGGACGAGGATTTATCTCAGTCTGCGAGATGTCGCAGTTGCCCGTCTTGCACGTAGTCACTGAGCGAAGGAACACTCATCATTCTCAGGAACCTACCCGTTGAAGAGAAGCGCCAAGATGCAGGTCTGGCTTTGTTAGTATGTTAACATCCAAGTCAATTTCAACCATCACCTGGTGCAGCAGCCACCCTGGGTCAATTTCTAGAAGAGCAACTACTGTTAACTATTGTTCCGATATAGTTTTTGAGCTTTGTTTCCCAGCCCTATGCAAAAGGAGTGCAAGAGCTATGCCACCCACTGAAACGATACAGACGCAACAACTTCGGGTAACAACCTGGAAGGCATTGCCGGGGCCGGAAGCCACCCAACTCCACAGAATATGGTGGCTACCATGTGGCACAACAGTCCAGTCCGGGTGTCTACCGTTAATCCCGGAGGCAAACTCGCCCGCACCGGCAGAAGTTGAAGAACCAACCCTGGTTTATGCGGCGATACGGGGAGACCCGACTCGTGGCAGGGGGATGGCGATGTCAGAGGCAATGGCCATCCTGGAGCGCACGGGCCTTGTAATTCGCAGCAACAACTTCTGCTTACAGTTTTCAGCACCGTCAGCCTACTACTACCTCGCGGTGGACAACTGAATCTGTTTCGAGGCGTTGTTCCTTCGCCCAAGACCCTGGTCACAAGGAGGTCATCACTCTTAGCCACGCAACTCGGCAGCCCCAGCCATCAAACTGGACATGGATCGTGCCTCCACCTCCGGATCTAACAAGGTAGCGCACATTGCGGCTCATCACGCATTGTGCGGAAGTAGATTACAGCTGTCGCAGGCGGACAACCAAGACGCCTTCCGAGCCTCGGGCGCACGCGGACCGTCTGATTGAACACTGCTGAGACGAGCATTGTGGGCGCCAGTGTCGCAAATACCCCAACCGAACAAACCCCTGGCACTGCATTGGCACTCGCCCCAGTGGCCAATCCAATTCTTTACAGAGGACCCGCAAGCTTGATTCATAGCGTACCCCACAGCGCCCTGCACGCGAGCTAGATTCCCGAGCAGGGATTGAATCGCTTCATCCCAACCTTAAAACACTTGACGTCCCGGTCTGATTGGCCAGCTTCAGCCTCAAGACGACCTTGCGCAAGCACCGCAAGGGCCACACGGGGTTTCCATCACAGCGCGTTCCAGCAAGGAGTGTCCACAGCGTCGCCCAGGGCCTGAACGAGGAAACGAAACGCCGCCATGTCTCTGACTCCAGCCCTTCCATATGAAGCCTTTTTAGCTTACGCTGTTCGCCCTTCCCAGAGGGAGCCCGGACCGGTAACCAGTGCTTGATACGGCAGGAGACCGCAGGGTCCCAGGTGTTAGGGGTTCTGGGCAGGTTCCGAGCGGTGACAGAGAAGGAAGGGCATGCATCCACCCCACAGGCATTGTTCTAGCTTCTGCCCGTTCCTGATCCCCCATTCCCCGACTGGATGCCGCGGGGAGTCGGGACTCCAATATGACGCGGATCCCGGAACAGCCAGCAGCCGCTTGCCATGAAGAGGAGTCCTGGGATGACGAGCTTGGCAGGCCGTCTTATTCAAGGCCTGTTTCCCGCCCACCACATGCCAGGATTCCCTTCTTCCTCTCCTCCTCCATTCCACTGCCTGTTGTGTGTTCTGTTTCGCTCCGCCTCAATCCGCAAAGCGCTGGTCTGCTTTTTCATTCTTTCTCCAAGCAGCTCAGTCCGTCTCTCTTTCAGTCCTGTTCGCTTTCGGTACACGCTTTTCGATTATAATATTGTTGTAATACCCACCTCGGTCAGGCAGGCCTTCGATTCTACATCCAGGCTGGTCTCTGCTCTTATCCACGCCCAATCTTCACTTGCTTCGAGTCGACGACCGGGAACCCCAGGACAAGGAGAGGAAACGAAGCGAGAAGGAATCATTTAAAAGTTTAATCGACTTGCGCACACAACGCCAACATGCCCTCCATCAAGAAGGCCCTGGGGGCAGTGGTGGCGTGGTGGCGGGGCTGGCAGTCGTCTCGTCGGCGCTCCCAGCAATCCCCAAGCTGAGCAAGACTCAGATGAAGATGTACGAGCACGCGAAGCGCCAGAATGCGGCTGCCGCGGCGCTGGGTCTAACTGACATTGATATCCTACAATTGTAAGCCCGCCTTTACCCCCCCCCCATCTTCTTTCATATTGGTCACTGACACATCCCGCAGCGCCCTCACCCTCGAATGGCTCGAAGCGACCTTCTACCAGCAAGGCTTTGCCAAGTTCCCAGCGACCGACTTCCAAGCCCTCGGCCTCGACCAGCGTCAGATCGAGGACCTGCTCAAGATCGGCAAGACCGAGGAGGAGCACGTCATCCTCCTGCAGGGCGCCATCGCGCAGGCCGGCGTCCGGCCTGTGCAGCCTTGCACCTACAACTTCGGCTTCACCAACGCCGCCGCCATGGTCGCGACTGCCGCCGTGCTCGAAAACGTCGGCGTGTCCGCCTACCTGGGCGCCGCCGCGCTCGTGTCGGACGGCTCCATCCTCACCACCGCCGGCTCCATCCTCACCGTCGAGGCGCGCCACCAGACCTTCGTCCGCGCCGCGAGCAAGAGCGTCGCAGTGCCCCAGGCCTTCGACACACCCCTCTCCCCGAAGCAGGTCTTCTCGCTCGCCGCACCCTTCATCAGTCCTGCCCAGAGGGCTCCAACCTCATCCTGAAGGCGTTCCCACGCTGGCCATGGCCGCGGGCCAGAGCGCGCAGGCCGTGGCGGCGGGCGCCACGGTGCAGCTGCAGAGCGAAGCGGCGGCGCGCGCGACGCACTGCGCCTTCACGACGGGCGGCATCCCCGGCGGGACCGTGTTCACGAAGTTTTGACCAGGCCGCCGGCTGTGTCGTGCCGCAGGGGCTGGCGGGGATCACTTATGTCAATTTGGCGAGCGCGGGCCCGCTGAACGGGTTGACGGACGATATCATTGTCGCTGGGCCGATGGTGATGCAGGTTTCGTGAGTGGCTGTTGCTGCTGCTGCGTTGAGGGGTCTGGGACGGTGAATGGGAGTGTTGAATGAGTGCTTTCCTCCTAGGTCGCAATAGACGGTCAGGAGCAGGGTGCTCCACTTCCTACACCAAGGCCTGAAACTCAAAAAAAAGAGATTTGTTTCTCAGCTTCTTCGTTTCTGTTCTCTCGTTGACTTCGTTTCTCTGGGTTACAATTAATACCGAGAAACGGTACATAGATAGTCTGTCAATAATCTGATCTAGGGGTAGAGGGAGGTGTTTTCATGTGTTTTTTTTTTTTTTTGTTTATCTCTATTTTTGTTTCCTAGTTTAGTTCTGACAAGTTGATGACAAAGTGGATGGGAGATACCCGCCATGCTTTGGAGGGCTCGGAGGAAAAAGAGCGAGTGACGAAAAGCATGGCTGTTAGTTTGCGTTGTGTTCCGGCCTTCTTCTCCCAACAAACAGGAGATGGTCGAGGAGAATAGTTACCATAAAAACTGTCACTAACGCACAGCGCGTTATCTTCTCGTCTTTACGTCCGTCCGCAATCAAATGCGCTGACCCTCCTCATGCGGCACCCCTTTTCCGAACCAGAGACCCGAACCTCAAGTAAGCGAGGAGAAAACCCCCTGGGTGACTCAGCCGGCAATCACCGTCGGGCGGGTCGGAGGTAACAGACTCAGACCGAGAGCCGTGTGTATGACCCGGCCTGTCGATCTGGGGCCGGGTCCGGAGCGCAGGCACGCCAACGACAATACCCGGAAGCTTGGTCGACGGGAAAATGGCTTGTCCTGCGGGCGACAGTACGCTGTCCGACCGCCCCTGCGCTATCCAAACGGCTAGTGCCCAACTCAGGACAGACATCCTTGTCACAATGGAGAGTCGAGAGTGCCCGGTCAGCGGTGTGTTGTGCTTCGGTACGTACCTGGCTTGTGTTGAGTCTCATGCACGTCATTTGCGTGTTACTGGAGAAAATAGAGAGCAGCCGCAACAAGACACGGACTACCTCGGCAGGGCGTCTCACCGAACGAGTACCGGACACTGATCCGAAGCACAAGCACGCTCTGCAGTGCGTACACTCAGCTTTACCTTGGCATCAACCTCAGCCTTTCCCCTTCTTTTACGGAGGTGGCCAAGCCGTTCCCGTATCTCCCCGTACCCAGCACTTGTTCAACCAAGGCTATTACATCCCTGTAAGACCCCTGAGAGGCCGGAACCTGGGAACCGGAATCTGGAAGCAGCATGGAAGCGGAAGGTCAAAGAGAAGAACCAGGATGGGGCCGGTAAGCCAACAACAGCCCCGACGGCAGCATGAACCGGGTGGGTTCACCCGAGATCCGGACTCTTTGTCTCTGCTCCTGTTCCGCCGCCACCCAGAGATAAGGTTATCTCTTTGTCCGTTATCTTGGACCCCAACGGACCCTGCATCTACGGGCGCGCGCGGGTGTGGCATATCGTCACCATCGCACGTGGGAGGGTATCAACCCGGGTAAAGAGGTGTGGTATGCGACGGCTGCGTATCGCGAGGGGTGAGGACAATGACCGTATCTCTCGGAGGTGATCGATCTCGTCCGTGAGGCAGGCATGTGATCTTGAGGCTCAAAAAGTACTTAAGACAGCGAGTTTCCCATGTTTTCGTCCAAGACTTCAACGCTGTCCGACCACCTGGAAGCGGTCCCCACCCACACGTCTTCAATCGAGACAGGAAAGTCGGGGGTTACATCGAACCCCGCAGGGCGAGAACCCAGCCGTTCACATGTTGCATGTGCAGCATGGCATTCTGAAAATCGCATCAATTCGATCGCACTACATTGTTATTGTCGCCCGCCGTGTCGTCGTCGGCCGTCTTCTTTTTCGCTGTCGATGTCCCTTGAGATAGGATGAACGAGGAGTGCGTGTGAGTTGGGAGTCCTTCCGCAGGGACGAACACCCGTCGATCAGGGACGCTCGAAAGGGCGAATGGTCGGACGGACCGATTGTCGTTACCTATCAAGAACGACCCGCAATTTCATTACCAGTTGCGATTACACGTCCAGATAAGATGGATGCTGAGGTGGCGGACTGGAAGTAGGAGGGTGGCTGCAACCCGCGGGCTGCAGCCCCTAAGGTGGAGGGAAAGCTGGGGTACCATGTCCTCACTTGCCTAATTCGGGGCGATCCGGAGACGAGCGACTACGAGAAGTCCCAGCGAAACCGGAGCCTGGCGAAAACAGACCGGGTGAGTTGTCATAGTTTTGACGGGTCCTTTGGCACCGAGCAGGAGCTCCACCGCCCGGAGGTGCATTGCTCGGACTAGCTCCCGTAGACCCCGCCAAAGTATTCCAATTTCGATTTATCCAGGCTTGAGGCGGCCAATCGACGCCCGAGGATAAGTTATTGGGAGATTGTCAAGCGCGACCCCCAAGCGCGAAATGCACCACTCGCAGCGCCACTGACATGGAGAGCACGCGAGCAGCGGAGCATTTTGATGCTGGCGTTCTCGGCGGTCTCCAATTCCAAGACGCCCGCCGCCAATCACGTCCCGGCCGCGGTATCGATAAGGCACCAATGAACCTGGCTGAAGAGGCTTCGTGAAAGGCGCAACGGATGTTCGTTGCCAGGAGAATATCGTGGTGATCGCTGATATCATCCGTTCGACGAGGACGGACAGTGATCACCACCGCCAGGGCGCGCAAATTGGCCAATGCCGCCGGGCAGGCGTGTTGTGGTGCCATTTTGGGCGTGGGATGAACGGGCGTGCCGCTCTTCCAGAGTGAGCGAAAACCGGCGCGGCTCAACCTGCAAACCCTCGCCAAGGCGTGGCCACTCTCCCACACAGGGAACCCTCCCGGTGGGTATGCGCTCGACTTCGCCGCCTGTTCCATGCCCGACATGCCCAATCGAAGTTGGCCGAGATGTGAAACGGAGCTACGAGCTGCGCAAGCCTCGAACAGCAACCGCCTCTTTCGGCCGACCGACTCCTCGGAGCAAGGGGATGAGGGCTTCTGGTCCCATTTCTCCAGATCGCTTGTAGCCTTTCTTTAACCCCCACCATCGTGGGCCTCCGTGGTATATATTCTGGGCTCTTTCCCGCATCACTCCTTCCTTCACTCGCTCTCTCCTTCTTCATTCTCGCAGCGAAGTCCGAGTCGACAGTGATACCCCAGAAATCCCATCGCTTCGCGAAACAGCCTCGACTTTAGGACATCCAACCCAACCACCAACAACCGCAGCCACCATGTCGCACCTTCCCGTCGAGCCCGAGTTTGAGCAGGCCTACAAGGGTGAGACGACGATGCCAATTGACATGTGCGCCCGCGACCCGGGCTAACGCAGGTTTCGCAGAGCTCGCCTCGACCCTCGAGAACAGCAGCCTCTTCCAGAAGTTCCCCGAGTACGCACCGCTCTCAAGGTCGTCTCGATCCCGAGCGTGTCATCCAGTTCCGCGTTGTTTGGGAGGACGATGCCGGCAACGTCCAGGTTAACCGGGGTTACCGCGTGCAGTTCAACTCTGCCCTCGGCCCGTACAAGGGCGGTCTGAGACTGCACCCTTCTGTCAACCTTTCGATGTAAGAAAAAGAAGAACAATGCGAAACTGAAAGGGGAAGAACGCGGCGCTGACAAAAAAACAGTCTCAAGTTCCTTGGTTTCGAGCAGATCTTCAAGAATGCCCTCACTGGCCGTAAGTGAAATCTGAAAACGGGAATCTGCAGCACTTCGCTGACAAGTGGGGCAACAGTCATGATGGGTGGTGGCAAGGGTGGTGCCGACTTCGACCCCAAGGGCAAGAGTGACGCTGAGATCCGCCGCTTCTGCGTCGCGTTCATGCGTGAGCTCTCCAGGCACATCGGTGCCGACACGGACGTTCCGGCCGGCGACATTGGCGTCGGTGGCCGGGAAATCGGCTATCTCTTCGGTGCCTACCGCCGTGAGCGCAACAAGTTCGAGGGCGTCCTGACCGGTAAGGGCCTCGACTGGGGTGGAAGCTTGATCCGCCCCGAGGCCACCGGCTACGGTCTCGTCTACTACGTCGGCCACATGCTCGAGCTTGCCGGTGCTGGCAGCTGGGAGGGCAAGCGTCGCCATCTCGGGTTCCGGCAACGTCGCCCAGTACGCCGCGCTGAAGTGCATTGAGCTCGGTGCCACCGTCGTCTCGCTCTCCGACTCCAAGGGTGCTCTCGTTGCCGTCGATGGCGGCCACGTCACCGTCGAGGATATCGAGGCAATCGCGGACCTCAAGCTCAAGCGCCAGGCTCTCTCCGACTACACCCCGTCGGCAAGCTCCAGTACATCGAGGGCGCTCGCCCCTGGATCCACGTCGGCCACGTCGACGTTGCCCTTCCCTGCGCTACCCAGAACGAGGTCAGCTACGAGGAGGCTCTGGCTCTCGTCGAGAGCGGCACCCGCTTCATTGCCGAGGGCTCCAACATGGGCTGCACGCTCGAGGCCATCGAGGTGTTCGAGAAGGAGCGTCGTGAGAAGGGCGCCAATGCCATCTGGTACGCGCCCGGCAAGGCTGCCAACTGCGGTGGTGTCGCCGTCTCGGGTCTCGAGATGTCGCAGAACAGCCAGCGTCTCGCCTGGACCAAGGAGGAGGTCGACCAGAAGCTGAAGGACATCATGAAGAACGCCTTCTACAACGGCCTCAAACGGCCAAGGAGTACGTCGAGGCCAAGGAGGGCGAGCTCCCAGCTTGGTTGCTGGCAGCAACATCGCCGGCTTCGTCAAGGTGGCCCAGGCCATGCACGAGCACGGTGACTGGTGGTGAAGGATGCAGATTTTGAAGGGCGACTGAGTTTTCCTAAGTGGTTTCCTTTTTCCTCGTTTTTCTTGGGCGTTCTGGGTGTTTTTGGACGGCCGGACGACTTGACGACATGATTCCCAGGGCTAGCCGGGGTGGCTGGTGTATATCTCGATATCTCTTTTCGCAAGCGTGCTGCCGTTTCTTCCCTTCTGTAGAGCGGGAGAGGAGATTTTGTCGGGTGCATATAGACCAGCGGCCTTGCTTTCAGATTATCAACGACTAAAATTTGAAAATCTCAACGAAAGCACGCCATTGCAGATTTGTGATATCCAGGTGACCATCCCTCACCCAATCACAGGACTCATGATAAGCCGTAGCCCACCCCCGCACACTGTTCCGTCCTTCTCGTCCTGTGCGACAGCGATAACCGACGTCTGGGCACTGATAAGACTGGGATGTTCTTTGCCTTGGAGAAGGAAAGACTGCGCGGGGAAGGAGATCGGTATTTGTGACCCTCTTATCGCGACTTGGACGTGGAACAATCTTTACCAATTCCATGGTCGTGTCAAACAATGCGACATCGTCAGAACAATCGCCTTGGTGTTGTGGCAACTGGCAGTTGTCCCACAAAATTGTCCTCACTTCCGTTCCTTCCACGGCAACCGAGGTAATTATTCGAGCGTCAATTGGATAGGTCCAACAACAGCAACTGACCAATCGATGGGCGGTCTGGCATTCAAGCAGCGAGGACCTTCGCACGGCAATCTGATGCACCAGAGCGCTGCCACACATGGCCGGTATGCTGAGGTCGTACGGAGGTCGGAGGTCGGAGGTCGGGGCCAAAAGAAATCTCCCTCAAAGTATTACTGCTGAATCATCACTGTATTCAGAAGTTTTTTTTTTTTTGCTCACGGTGTCTTGTCACGCTACATAGTACACATGCGCCACTCAGTAACAGAGGGGCCAATCTTAGCAGATGTAACAACTAGGCTGTAGCGGAGCACATGTTGAATTGTCTGGTGAAGCAACCAGTGCGCAAAAAGACTGCTAAACTGTGCGCGAGGAGCACGAAGAACTCCTTACAGGGTAATTTCTTTTGGCTCCGACCTCTGTACGAGGCCTTTTCACAATCTTGTCTCCTATCGCCCTGGACCAATGGCCGACGACTTCTGCGCAACACATCGCTCTTTGCTCGCTTCCGCCAAAATTGTCGGATTTTTCTTTTCTCCCTGTTTCATTGTCACCCTTCCTTCCTTCTGACCCTGCAAGGACTGGCCAGTTGTCGCTAGAGCTGACTTCCAATGGGACTTTGAGAAGGACTTGAGCAAGTTGGGGGGTCGGAAAGCGGCCCCTTCAGGATCGCAGCCCTACGGGAGGGAAACAGTGGTTAAGGTTCGGGACACAGTGCCGCATGTGGCGCTGCCTTCGTCGCGCGCGGTGCGATCCTGCCCGGTGCTGTCCAGGGTCGTGCCGGGGGCCTGAATGGCGCCCAGGGCTGAAGGATGCGGGCCGAATGCAGGGATCTTCAACTTCTCTGCCCATCGAGGATCCTCAATGCCATTCATGACTCTTGCTACTCTCCGCGCGTCAGCATACAACTAAGGTGACCAATGGCAAGACATGAAGGGCCTGAACTTATCCGCCTCAAGAAGCCATCTCCTTCTTTCCCAAGGCGAGAAGGGAAAACGGCCTGGCGAACGAGGACGCAGCGTGATTTGCGCTCCTGCGGGGATTGGCTCATCGGGCTGAAGACCTCGTCCGCCTCAACGCCAACCTATCAGGGGCCCGGCGCTTCCCAAGTCGTTCGTTCCCATCCAATAGCGCGTTCAGCAGCGACAGTCCAGATCCCGGCCAGCGACGAAAAGGGAGCTTGTTCCGGGAGGTCATGGCTCCATACCCGTGATTCAGCACCGAACGCTCACCTGGACCTGCCCTCTCTGGGCTCCATGCAGACAATCTGCCGTCGATCCCATGTGACACGATCTCTCCTGATGGCTGCGTGCTGGGCCAACAATGGTGGTGTTTTGGGGGATGCCGCCCCGGTTGACTCGATCCGACTGTCCCTCTACCCCTTTCAGCGACGAGTTGGGCGACGCCGACGGCGACGCAATACGACGGTAGCGACGGGCAGCGGCATTACATCATCAAAAGACCAGCAGATGTCACAAGGCAACAACAGTTCTGGTGCTCGAGGAAGACATGTCCTTCGGGACTCTGTGAAACCATAGCAGGGGTATCTCGTGGCTATGGTGCCGTGCTGACGGGTTCTCCACCGCACTACCCATCGATATCCTCCACCGGGATACCACCCTCACAGCTTGGTCGCGGTATTCTGGCCAATGGCGGGCTCGTTCGGCCGTCATGATTTTTTTGCCCAGCCCAGCCCTGAGGTGATCCGAGGGCGGGCTGATAGCTGCGCCCTGATCGGAGCCTGGAGAGGGCATGGAGCAGGCGAGAAGATGGGGCTCGTTCTCATGCCTCCCACAGCAGGACGGGGACAGATCCGCAGCGGTTTTTTCGACTGCCTAGCGCATCCACCCAGGGTCCTTGGGAACGCTTGGCCAAGAAAGGTAGAGTACGACGGGGTGGGTGCTCGCCGTTGTCTTCCAGACGGGCCGGCCCATGGCGAACGAAGATTTATGAAAGATGCCATCCCGGTCCTGCCCCGTGGGGTCTCTCCTCAGTTCCTCGTGTAAGACAGACATGTCCTACCCAGCTTCCTCGAGCCTTCTTCCTTCATATTGTACGAGAAGCACACCGATTCAATACTTCTTTCCTCTTTCGCCCAGAGTCCGGACTGGAGTCTTGTGTACTCTGCCTGACTGAGACGCATTGGAAAAGATTCGCACCAGTACAGACACAACACGCCTCAGCCTGCTGTCCTTCCACAGACACAATGGACAAGCCCTCAAGACATAACCCAGCCGGGTCATTGCAGGTCAATGGCCCGCTCTCACCCCTCTCACACCAGCCCTGACCTGCGACGGCAACCCCATCGGCATCATTGATCCGGCTGAGCACCCCTTCAACGCCAACCGCCCAGTCTCCCCAGACCCAGCGTCTCCAGCTCGACCTCCAACTCCATGTCCAGCAGCCCATCCCAGAACCAACCCTCCACCTTCACATCCACCGCCACCACCCTCACCGACTCCCAACCCTCCCTCAACCAGAAAGAACCCATCCCAGAACCCATCCAAGAACAGCAATCCTACCGCCCCCGGCCCAAACCCAAAACCAGGCACTACACCGACGGCCGGCAGGAGGAACAACCCTTCCGCGCCTATCCAAACCCGTCGAGCTGCTCCGCAGCGCATACGACGTCGTGGTCATAGGGTCTGGGTACGGCGGCGGCGTAGCCGCCTCACGCATGGCAAGGACGGGCGAATCAGTGTGTCTGCTGGAGAAGGGACGGGAGAAGTGGCCCGGCGAGTACCCCGTGGGAGCGGTCGAGTCAATCAAGGAGGTGCATTACTCCGGGACGTTAGCGCCGGGACCGATGAAGGGGAAGATGGTCGAAGGAGGCGATCCCACGGGGTTGTTTCACTTGGTGCTGGGGAGGGGGCAGAGTGCGGTGGTGGCGAACGGTGCGTATTTTGTCGGATTCCAACCTGGGATGGTGATGGTGGTGGTGATGAAGAGAAACAAAAGAAGGTTGCTGACTGGATTAAATAGGACTTGGCGGGACGAGCTTGATAAATGCGAACGTCTTCATGGAGGTGGATAAGGAGACACTGGCGATGAAGGCGTGGCCGCCGGAGATCAGGAATAACGTGGATGAGTTGGACAAGTGTAAGGCCGAGACAGTCTGGAGAACAACCGTTTGCTAACGCAGCACAGACTATGACAAAGTCGCAGGCGTCCTCGAGCCCGAGGAGTACCCGGCTGACTGGCCCGAGCTCCCCAAGGCGAAGCTGCTCCAGAAGCAGGCCGAGCTTCTAGGCTTGGGAAAGAAGTTCAAGCGGGTGCGGCAGACGACGCGCTTCATCAACGGACCCAACAGCTGCGGCGTCGAGATGTCGCCATCGACGCTGGCCGGCCAGGACTGCACCGGCGTCAACGACGGCTCCAAGAACAGCACACTCGTCACGTACATTGCCGACGCCTGGAACTGGGGCGCCGAGATCTTCTGCGAGTGCGAGGTGCGCTACATCGAGAAGCTCAAAAAAGGCGAGGGCTACCGCGTCTACTTTGCCTGGCACGGCAGGAATAGGGGGCTGTTCAAGGCTAACCTGCATGGCGACCTGATGTGGGTGCATGCGAAGAAGGCTGTGTTCCTTGGTGCCGGTGCTATTGCCACGACCGAGATTCTTTTGAGGAGCAAGGCCATGGGGTTGGACATGAGTGATATGGTGGGCCAGAATATGAGCGGGAATGGAATATGCTGGCGTTTGGGTAAGCCGAGCCGCAAATGAGAGAGAGACCAGGAGGATGTTGCTGACATCGTACACAGTTACAACACGGATGAGACCGCAAACGCCATCGGACGTGCTGTTCCCTCACCATACGACCCCATCGGGCCAACCATCACCAGCGTCATCGACTGCAGAGAGGGCCATGACAATCCCCTAGACGGCTTCGTCATTGAAGAGGGTGCGATCCCGCACGCTTCTCCCATCTCTTCCAGGCCATGCTGGACCTCATGCCCGGGAAGAAAGAACCCAGGGGTGAGACCCCCGCTGAGAAGTTCCAGGCTGCCCTGGCGCGGTATGGCAGCAGATTCCTCGGGCCGTACTACAAGGACGGTGCCGTTGAGAAGACGCAGGTTTACCTCGTCATGTCTCACGACAGTAAGAACCGAAGCCCCGTCTCCAACATCCGAACCATGCTGACCCCTTCGAGGCAACCAAGCCGTGCTCACTCTCAAGGATGACAAGCCTGTGCTTGAATTCCTTGGTGTGGCTCGGAGCCACACGTCAGAAGCTGAATAGCTGCTTCAGGAGGCGACTGAGGCGGTTGGCGGCACCCTCGTACAGAGCCCCTTTTACGCGCTGCTGGGGCAGCAAATCACAGTCCATCCCATCGGGTATGTAGCATTTCAACCGCGGCCTTTTTTTTCTGTACGACTGCAACGCAACCATGCTAACCTTAATTTTGATCTGCAGTGGTGCCTGCATGGCCCGAGACAACACGGGAAGGACTGGTGTAACCAACCACGTGGGCGAAGTATTCACCGGAAGGGGGAGTGAAACCCACGACGGGCTGATCGTCACTGACGGCGCGGTGATCCCGACGGCACTGGGTGCCAACCCCTTCGCCACGATCGCGGCGCTGGCTGAGCGTTCTGTCGAGGCCTACGCTGTCTCCAAGGGCCTCACCATCAGCGAGGAGAAGAATGGCATCCTCAACCTACTCGGCGAGCCCCAGCACCTCCCTCGGTGCGACAGGCCGACGGAAAGAGCGATTATGTCAGCACCATGGAAGAGCTGGAGAGTCTCTCGGTCGCCGACAAGGTGATCCGTGAAGCCCGCGACCAGAAATCGAGCGGGTTCGGTTTCACCGAGGTCATGTCAGGCTTCATCCACTACGACAAGAACCTTACAGAGGACGACCGGGAAACTTACGAGCTTGCCCACCGCGTTGCAAAATCGCTCTGCGAGAGTGCTCGCTTCTTCCTCAGCGTGCAGGCGTTTGACATTCAGGACCTGATCAGCCACTCCCAGCACCGTGGCATGTTGACCGGCACTTTTGTCTGCCCGGCCATCCCTGGGTCACCCTTTATGGTGCAGCGGGGAGAGTTCAACTTGTTCATCCTCAACAGCAAGGCGCCCGGCACGCGGAACCTGACATACGACTTCGACATGACGGGCGTCAACGGCAAGAAACTGCACTTCCACGGCTACAAGGTGGTCGACTCATCGGTCGCTCTGGCCCCCTTCCAGTTCTGGCGGGCCACAAGCACTCTGTACGTGACCATCAGCGAGCACTTCCCGGGCATGTGCTCCGACCTGGACGATGAAGATGCTTGGCGCCGGGGTGCCGTGATCGCTAAGGGCATCATGCACATCCAGCCGGCCGATTTCCTCTCGCAGATCAACACCATGACCCCGACCGGCAGCAACCTCATCAAGAAGGCCATCAGCGCCGCCAGCTTCCTGACCTACTTCACCCGCAAGTCTCTGTCCCTCTTCCTCTCTCCTCTCACCCCCCTCCAATACCCAACCCAGACCTTCAGCGGCTTTATCAACAATACCCCCTGGGACAAGTCCGTCGAAGTCACCGCCTCCGACGGCGTCGTCTCCCGCCTGCACATCTGGGAACCGACCCACAATCCCGACGACCCCAAGAATATCCGCAACCTCTTCATGATCCCCGGCGCCTCCGTCGACCACCAGATCTTCGCCCTCCCCACCATCCCCTTCAACGCCGTCAACTACTTCACTCGCGCGGGCTACCGCGTATTCATCACAGTCCACCGCATCGGCCAAACCATGATTGCGGGCAACCTCTGGACGACCTATGACGCGAGGCTCGACCTGCGCGCCTGCCTGGAATGGATCCGCGCACAGCACGGCCCCTTTCCGGTCTACACCATCGCGCACTGCATGGGCAGCGTGGCCTTTTCGTGCGGGCTCCTCGACGGGACCATCCCATCCTCCTGGATCCTGGGCATCACCTGCTCGCAGGTCTTCATGAACCCGGTCTGGTCGCCCGCCAACATGGCCAAAGTCATGGCCGGCCCCGTCCCGCTCGACAAGCTCTACACCAAGCTCGCCGGCAGCTGGTTCAGCTGCAGCACCTCCCGCGACGACACGCTCGTTCAGAAGGCGCTCAACCAGCTCCTGCGGCTGTACCCGCAGGCGCGCAGGGAGATGTGCAACAACGCGGCGTGCCACCGCACGACGCTCGTGTTTGGCCGCTGCTGGAACCACAAACCTGAACGAGGCCACGCACAGGCAGATCGACCGCTTCTTTGGCGGCGTCAACATGCGCCTGCTGAACCTGTGATGAAGATGGGGTACGAGGGCCACGCGATGAGCAACGCGCCGCTGTACGACCACCTGACGACGCCCAAGAACATCAAGCGGCTGAGGGGCATCCCGATCATGATGTTTGTCGGGAGGGACAACGCCGTGTTATCGCCCGAGGCGACCGAGCGCACGTACGAGACGCTGTGTGATATGTTTGAAGACGGGCAGTATAAGCGAAAGGTGGTGCCGGGGTATGGACACTTGGATGGGTGGATGGGGAGGAACGCGTGGAAGGATGTGTATCCGTTTGTGAGGGAGGAGGTGGACCGCGTGGCCCGGGGCGAGGGGTACCGGTTTGAGGAGCCGGATGATAGGTTCAAGTCAATGGTTTGTGGGGGGGAGATGTTGTACTGATGTTGGTAATGAGTATGAGTGAGAGGATGTAACTGCGGGAATGCTGGATATCATACCCAGAAATATGTGTTTGGATATTTCCATGTTGGACCAACAGGACAGCTGTTTCCTTGGCAGATTGGATTCTGTATTTTTGCTATATATAGCTGTATCGGGACACTGTACGGTAGCTTCGACTGGACCATAGGTCAAAGTGGAAGATAATGGAGGATGTTGATGCCAATCAACCCACTTCCCAGGCACAGATCAACGAACAGGCATGCAAGTCCACAACTTACATGTGGGCATTACCCCAACCATAGTAAAAATGTTCTTGGGCCAGAATTCCCACTTCCACAAGGTCAGCGGGAACGTTATCAGTAAACAGATCAAGTCAAGCAGCACACGTCTTTACTAAATTGCAGATGTACGAGCCATATTACCAACAAATACGAACTCATACCGAACTATCGCTATCACTGATCCATGGTATGAATGCCATTATGTCCCAAGAACGCCATTGCCGTGCCCGCCAACCTTTCCTCATGTATCAATCCCGGTTCTGCCTCCGTCAGCCTTCACGCCGCTGATCATAACCACTGCCCTCGGATCACCAAATCGCAGCCTGATCAAAATCAAACCTCCCCAGCTCCTTATTCGCATCTTCCAGGTCCTTCTTGGCCTTCATGCGCATATAAAAGATCGGGCAGTCCTTGCTACTGCAAATAACCTCGCAGTGCATACTCCCCTGGCAACGCTGGCACTGCGTCCACAGCCTGCCGAACCTGACCTCCAGATCCGACACCTTATCGAGCGTTTTCTTGTACAGCTCGCCGATGCGGGGTGCATCATCGGCGCATACGGCGCCCTGGCTCTCCTCTTTCCCCGTCAGCGGCTTCTTGCAGCCCATGCATGTCTGCGTTTTCTTGGCGAACTTCATCAACCCGCCGACGGTGGGCGCCGCGACAGAGATGGCGCGCGTGTGGTCGCCGGTGAGGAGCGACTTGGCCTTGGTCTCGCCGAGGATAGGCTCGAAAATGCGGCCGAGAGGTTTGGCGAGCTGGTTGTCGAGGTAGTACTTTGTGTCAATTGGGACGTTGTGCTCAAGGACGTAGATCGGGTCCTCAGAGCGCTCAAAGTTCTTGGAGCCAGCGGCGCCCTTGACCATGACGTAGGCGACGCGGTCGCCGAGAGCCGGGGCGGAGCCGGCGTCGCGCTTCTTCATGCGCTGGGCAAGCTCGACATGGGCCTGCTTGGCTGCATAGTCCTCTTTGGTCAGGGCTTTGGTGATGACCAGCTTGGACATGTCGATTTTGTTTTGCAGGAGGTCGGCGATGGTGTCCTTGACGTATCTGTGAATGGTCAGAGTCGCCTCGCAGAAAGTCGACGCAGCGTCAACTTACTCTTGGGCGCCGGGCACGTCCTGATCAATGAGAATCATCCGGAGGACCTTCTCAATAACAGTTTGCACCAACAGGCAGTTATCACGACGGACAGTCTCGATACCCTTGGTGTCCATCTTGTCGTACTTCTCCGGCTTCGTCCAGTAGAGTCCAGCGTAGCGCTTCTTGTTGATGAGGAGGTAAGGGAAGTAGACCTTCTCGAACTCTAGTTTGATGGGCTTGATGAACTTGCCCGAGACAAACTGTGACGCGTCCTCGCCGAGCTTCATCGCCTCCGCCAGGTCCTTGGTGCCAAACTTAACCATGACGGAATCGGTATCACCGTAGATGACCTGGGCATCGTGTGAGTAGCCGTTTGCGATGCAGTACCTCTTCTCCACCTCCTGCTTAGTCTTCTCGATCATCTGGCGACCGAAACTGGTCGTGCTACTGGCGATTTCTAGGCAGGGGAGCTTGCCGTTCGTCGCACCAGTCAAACCGTAGACGGAGTTGGCGCTGATCTTCAAGGCCAGTTGGCGACCGTTCAGCACGGCCTTCTTGAAGGGATCCGTCTCCGCAGCCAGCTCCCGCTTGGCCTGTTTTCTGGCTGCAAGCAGTTCCTCGAGAATTTGCGCAAGAAGACCTTTCCTCTGCTTGACGGTGACGAACATGTCTCCGTTCGGAGTGACGATGTAGTCCTCGTCCTTTTGCAGGTTCCACTTCTCAATGTCCTTCTTCTTGATCAAGGTGGTGTAGCAGAGGTTGTGGGCCTGAATGATACTGGGGTACAGAGAAGCGAAATCGAGAGTCGCGATGGGCACGTCGTAGTAGCCCCTGGTTGGCTCAATGACCGTGGCACCCTCATACTGCTCTTCCGACGACTCTGACCTCAGGTTGGGAATGACCAGCTTCTGCTCCAAGGCCTTGCGGAACAGCTGACTCAGGAACTTCACCTGCTGACCACGAGCAAGAAGGAAGTTGAAGGGTACACCCGTGACTCTGGCCATTTCGGTGTAGTTTTCGAGGCAGGAGAGCTTATCCATCAACCTCTGGGGGAGGTAGGCATCCTTGAGACAGTACAGTGCCAGCCTGCGCCTCGACTCGGAGTGCCTTCGAAAAGCTCGGTGATCATGGAGTGGTGGACGTCCTCCTTCTGCTCCCCCAGGAAGTGGGAGCAAACTGAGTTCAGAGTGTAGCTACGCAGCTGATGATCACGCTGAATCAGTTGCAGCAAGTCGAGCTGAAGCCGCCCGTTGGTGTTGGTTGCCTTGGTGTCGCGGTTGCCCATCTGCTTGCTCGAGAAGTTGGTCTCTTTCGACACAGACTTGACGTGTGTGCGAGACCAGTACTCGAAGCCGTGTACCTTCAGATGCCTTGCCGATCAAGGAGGTAGGGGAAATCAAAGTTGGCGATGTTTAGCCCGTGATAATATCGGGATCCACCTTCTCGAGGAAGTCCCTCCATGACGAGAGCATCTTCTCCTCCTTGTCGAACGACAAGATTTGAGTGGCAACAATGGGGCTCGTCGTGTCCAAACAGAAGACATTCCGTACAAACGGCTTCTTGTCTCCATACTTGGTGACGATGTTGGCAATCTGGATGACGGAGTCATAGTTGGCCTCGGAAAAATACCCTTGCGACCAGCGCATTCGATATCGAAAGAAAGGATTCTCAGGGGAGCCATCTTGGACCACTCGCCGACGGGCTTGTGAGCGATGAGATCCCTGTAGCTGATCTGCGCCTCGATCTGGCAGTTGGACTGCTTGTCACCTCCCATAAGGGCGTACCGGCCCGCCGGTGCCTCGACCCACGCCATGCCAGCGATCTACAGTCAGGGTCAGCTTTTGTTTTCCTGGATTATCCGGTACTAGCATACCGAGCAGTCAACCATAAACCGGAGCAAATACTGGATGTTGTCGTAGGTCATGATGGTGCCGTCGGCGCTCTTCCACATGCCCTTGTAGTTTGCATCGCCCCTCTCAATTGTTGTCCGGACCTTGTTGATGAACTTGGGGTCATTCACTGTAATCTTGATATAGGGGTTCTGGACGTTCCCCTGAAAGCCGTAGATGTTCTCACGCATCGTCAAAACGACCGAGTGGATGGCTGGTTGGTGCATGGCAAGCTGTGTCTCAAGGTATGCTCGGAACTTAGGCAGTCCTCTGGTGTGAATGAGACCGGGGCAGCAACATAAAGGTAGTGCTTGAAGTCCCTCACGTGCAACAGGACTGAGTTTCCATTCTCGGTGACGCCAAAGAGCTTCACGGTTGCTTGTCCGCCAGCAAGGGTTCCCCCTCGGCCTCGATTGCCTGAAAGCACAGGCTGTTCTTGTCTGGGTCGAAATCGCGAGGCACAGGCGGGCGCTCCCAAACCTGGTCTTCTCTGCATTGCTCTGCTTGAGATCCGAGATATCCTGGCTCATGCGCTCGAGCACCTCGGTCTCGAAGGTGCTCTTCTGCTGGCTCGAGGCGAGCTTCCTGCTGTCAATTTGGGAGCTGGCAAAGCGGGCTGTGGAAGACGAGGAGGGGGGTTCATCGAGGCGGCGTTTCTTGGAGAGGAGACGGGAGACGCGATGATGTTGCGACGGGCGCTGGACGCCTCGCCGAACACCCGCTTTTGGGGGAGTCGCGCCGGGCATTGCGAAGGGACAGCTGGAGGGATGGCCGGCTTTGGGTAGGTTTGGTGTGCTCAATTCGTTCTGTCATGAATCGAGGTGTTGTGGGATGCCGGGTAACAAGTGCTTGCCCGGGTTGTTGGAGTGATGTCTCCGGAAGTGGGAGTGTGGAAGGGAAAGTGGACTTTGGGAAGGTATCGGCACGAAATTCAGTCCCGGTGACGCGCTCCTGCCCTTGTTACGTGACTGCTCCACTTCCCGACGCGACCTGTTAATGGATCGCGGTACGTACCTAATGCCGAGACCGTGGATCTGTTTGGGCGGCGGCGGTGGCAGGATGAAACTGGCATCAAGGGTTGAGCTATGATTTTGTATAGACCTCGTCGTTTTTCTTCAGATCGCATGTCTCCAAAAGCTCCGTCCCAGAGTTTATCGTTGATCGCTCTTGGGCGCGCTCCCTTACACGTGAATTCGCGTCATCCAACCCTAACCCCCGTATTCTGTCATTTTACCCCGCCAACCCTCTCTCTCCGATTCAATTGTTTACTGTACCTTGCTCAACCTTCCGTGACCTCACCCCGGACCCGAGTGTATTATCCCTGACATCGGACGACACTACCAGCCCTACTAAATATTCTCTACAAACATTATACCACCTCCTTCGATGGCGGACAGATACGGGCCCTCCGTCCGGGCCCCCACATCCGGCGTCTCCAAGTCTCGCACCGGGATGACATCCGCACACAACGTGCGCCGCAACCTCTTCCAGAACCACCTCACCCGGCGACAACCCGCGCCCTCATCAACCTCATCATCCGAGGAGCTGCATCTCGATGCCGACGCACAAAAGGAGCATCGGAATGGCCACCTGTTCCAAACCCCGCTCCACTCGCAACCCTCAAAGACGATATCATCGTCCGCGACCACAACGGCGAGATCGAGCTCGGCGACCCGCCCACACCAACCATCGAGGACCCCGACGAGATGCAGGCGCTGAACTCGCAGCAAGAGAACGAGCGGGAGAGACAGCGCCTGGCTGATGCGGTGAAGCAGCATCAGATTGACCAGCACAGTCTACCCGCGCAACCTGAAGGCAAGGACCCATTCTCGTCTTCCACCACCACCAGCAAGCAAGTGCTCTGCCACCAGATACACGTCGCCTGCCGTTGTGCACATAACTAAACCAAATACTTTCGATCGACCACAGAGCTCCTCGAGGCAGTCAAGGCAAGCTTGAGAGCCAAAGTTGCCGCGTTAGACGAGGACAACTGGCTGTATGAGCGTGAAGAGATTCCACAGCACCGCTAGCGAGGGTTGCTCAATACCAGGCCTCTCTATATCGGTAACCCTACCCGAGCCCCAGATCTTCGGCTCAACCTCTTGATTAAACTATCCTCATGCGGCATTCAGCCCTAATCCAAGCCCTCCGCAGCCGGCGCCTCTACCCTCCTCGCGCGACTGCCTGCTCTGCCCGCCACCCGGCGCGCCACCGCCCCCAAACAAGCTGCCCATCATGTCAAACAGCGGGTTGCTCTGCCTTGGCCGCTGAATGCCGAAGTACATCTCGGCCACCAGGTCCAGCGCCGTATCCCACGTCCCGCCCAGCTCGTTGATATTCGCGCTATACTTGCTCTTCAGCTGCCTGAACAAATCCGGGCTCCCTTCTGCACCGCCAGCAACAACAGCCCCAGGAAGTTTAGCAGCGGCAAGCTCGGGAAGATGCGCACATCCGCGCCCTGCGAGCTGACATCCTGCACCGCCAGGCCCTTGTTATCCGCCACCAGCGCCGAGATGAAGGCGCGATACGAGGCGTTTGCGGCGCGCACGTTGGCGACGAGCAGGTACGGCAGCACGGCGCGAGCGCAGTACAGCGGCGCCGTGTGCGAGTCGTCCTCCTTGTACCACTCGTACTCCATGCGGCTGAGCACCTCGGCCGATTCCTTGGTGCCCAGAACCAGGTGCCGCTCCGCCTCCTCAGCCTCGTGCTCTTCGGCGTAGAGGCTGCCGACCACGTGGTGCAGCTCCGGGTCGCCCGCGGGGTAGTCGCCGTATTTCTTGGACCAGCTGTTGCGTTGTCCCGTCAGCCTAGAACCATGAATAGAAAAAAAACTGAAATAATGAACGCACTCAATCATCTCCTTGATAAACTTCTTCCGCATCGGCTCCTCGGCGTCAAACAGCCTCAGGCACGTCAGCAGCTTCCCCCTAGAACTGCCGTCCGGTTTCTGCCCGGCCTGCCGGTACACGTCCACCAGCAGCACTGCCAGGTCCCCGCCGGACCCGCCCTGGCCGGCCCGGAGGAGAGCTTGAGAGACATTCGAGAGGATGTCGATCGCCGCCGGCCAGTTGGCCTGCTTGGTATAGCGCGCCGCGACCAGTCGTGTCTCTTGGGCGGCCTCGTATTGTTCCTCGAATTGGCCTTCGGCGATGCGCTTCTGGAGACGCGCAATGATTTTTTCGATTTTGGAGGCCATGGTGGACGCACGTTCAGCTGTGCGATCTGTTGGTTATGTTCAACGGGGCGTCGTACTGAGAGGTTCGAGGCGGGATGCTGCGCTGTTGCCGTCTCAGGGATTTGGTGCGCGTTGGGGAGAGGCTCTCCTGTCCCGACTCGGCGTCTGTTAGCTTTGGGTAGCTGGAGTTGTTTTCGTGTGTTCACTTGTGGAAGGTTGACCGTCAGGAGCTCAGGAACACACACAATGGCAGCAATGACGATCCAGGCAAGTTTCACCGCGAAAGCTCTGGTGGAGTGGTCCCGCCTTGTTGGCGTTCCCGCTACGATGGAATTGCCCCGCATTCATTCTCTCGAGTTCCATTGCTCCTGCCCGCTGTGCAAGCAAGCATATCATGTCGCAGTCAGGACGGACTGAATCACTTGCTCCTTCTTTTGAGGTATTCACTCCGAATATCTCGCATTCACACCGCCGCCTTCAATTCTCACCTTTCACCAAAACATCCCTTTTCCCTTTCCATGCCTTTCCCAAGTTCCCTTCCACTCACTACATGCATCAGTACCAGCCAGCTCCCTTCCCCAACACCCCCCTGCTCACCCTCTTACAAAGTGGGGCACCGTCGTGAGCTGGATCCTTGCCGTGTAAGACTCGACTCGGTATCTCTGCCCAACCCGAGACTCGGACCCCATCCATATCACCCGAAGCAAATGAAACCCCAATACCAAAAATAAGGACGTGTTGCGACGTTGGTGTAATGGTTAGCATCTACGCTTCCCATCCTCCACAGTGGCCTGCGTAGATTCGAGTTCGATTCTTGAACGTCGCATAGAAAGCGTTACTTTTGCCAGGCCAGCCTGGCAAAAGTCATTTTTGGTGAGAATGCTGTCTTTTCGAAAGTCCGAGTTTCTAGAGTGTTCGACTGAGATTCTGGCAGCCGTCAAATGCCAGCCAAGATGCAGGTGTGCTTCCTGATGGCACTATCTACAATCTAAAAGGCAACTACAACCCTTCACAGCCATATGAGAAAAAGTTAACATCCGTGATAGCATCCAGTAGGTTTCCACAAGTTTGACTCAGGGGTATCATCCGTCCATGTGTATCCGATGCTACTCCCAAGTGCTACAAAACAAACAAAATCGAATCGCTGTCTCAAGACAAGATGTGCGCCGCCGGTCCCAGCCCCCCAAAACCATGATGCATGCAACCCAGTGAATGCTTAGAAACGTCTCCTCGCTCATCCACCTACCTCCTTCTACATCCCACTAACACGCCCCTGCCCCGAAACCCTTCCCTATCCTCCAGCTCAATAAGCATCGGCTGTTCACAATCCTCACCATTCCCACCATCGCCGCCTACACTCTTAGCATTCATCGCCGCAGTAAAGAACGGCGCATTACCCTTTCCTGCATCTCCGGCGCCTTCGGCAGGCTGGTACTGCTATGGCTGCTCTTGGCATCCTGCAATGACACCTGCGCAAGCCTGTCCAGCGGCGGCGACGAGCCCATACCCATGCCCATCTCAATATCCCTTTCATAAACCGGCGACGCCGGTGATAACTTCGTCTCTCCTCCTCCTGGCTGACCATCAGAAAGATCAATCAGATCCGGCAGGTCGTCGTCATAGCTGGGATTCCTCTCCATTCCCACCCGCCCTGTAGTGTTAAACGCCTCGTCGTTATCAAACGGCGCATCGCGCATGTCGTCGTCCAAATCGCCCGCCGACGCCTGGTTGGTCGCCATCGAGTCTATGCTGTTCGAGCGCTGGAGGCGCTTGGATTGGAGGATGGCGTCGTCGCCGAGCACCAGCACAGCGCTCCGTTTCTTATCGGGGGGTGGCGAGAGCCGTCCCGCCTGCGCCAGCTCCTGCTTGAAGTGGCGGTTGTCGAGCTTGATGAAGGTTTTGAGCGAGTCCGAGAGGGGGGAGCGCTCCGTTTCATGGCTTGATCGGTGGCGTAGACGAGGAGGGGCTTGCTCCCCACGCCGCAGGCCTCGGTCATCACGGTTTCAAACGTCACTTGCTGCGAGAGGGTCAGGACTAGTGAAGTCAGTAATGGGGGCCGGGGTGGGAGGCTTACCGAGCATGCAACCGTGTTGGTTTCTTTCGTTGAAGCGTATCCGCCACCAGCCTTCCTCGGAAGACGGGCCAGCCTCCTCGGAAGACGTAAGCTCCTGCTCTGTCGACGGTCCGAGCATCCGCAAATAGACGTTCTCCGTGTTGTTGACCACGCCGCGGAGCGTGTATTTGTGCGTTGGGTTCCACTTCCCGTCCTCTGTCGGCACCGTAAGAACCTGCGCCATCGCGCTGTTCACGCGATTGATACATTCCCTCTGCCGCAAAACACGTTCTGAAGCCATGCTCGTCAGCGCCGGTACTGTTCGCAAAGATGACTCTAACATACCATTCATAACCCGCTCTATCTCAGCAAGCTCTCCTGCGAGCTCCCGAATCTTAGCTTCATACAAAGCCACCACCCTGGCTTCCTCCGGCAGCAAGTCGGGCTCCCCAGTGTGATCTGGCAGGTAGTAGTGCTCCGTGCCGTCTGCGCATGCATTCTCGTGGTTCCTCCAAAACGCGCGATTCTTAATCTGTGTAACCCGGTCCCAGGCACGGCGGATGCCGGCATTGCACAGAGCCCTGCGGTCGAAGGACCTGTGCGTTTTGGGGCTGACATATCTTATCAGCGACTCCTCCTTTGCCATGTTGGCATCAAGAAGCTTCAGGAGCGCGACCATATCCGTTTGCAGCTCCTTGATCTTGCTCGCGTTGGCCTTCATGTAGCGATCAAGGTAGAGTGTTTCGGGGATCTCGATCGGCTTGGCGAAGCCTTCCTCTCCCTGAAAGCGGCATGTGAAGACCTGTGAGGGTTCGTCGATCCATGCCATCCGGGCGCTGCTTGGGTCCTCTTTTGCCAGCCTGATATCGGCGAAGAACACCCAGTTCAAGACGTCGTAGAGAGTCCTGGCCTGCCCGTTGGGGTCGTTGACGATCTGGAGGTCCAACAACCCAAAGCAATCCCGAGAATCATGTTCGAGTTCGTCAAACGAGACAATCTCGACTGACGCGACGAGTCCTCTCAGACTCTCAGAGCCCGTCCCTTCTGCCAAGTGCGCATCCGTGAAGCGCTGGATGAAGTCCTTCTCCGCGTCGCCCGACTCCCAGCCATCGCTTGGCAAAGCACTAGCCAGGGGATCGGCGTCCCATAAGTCCGATCCGTTCCTTCGAGGAAGGCCACCAAGCGATGGAGTTCCTCCGCCCAATCCGTTGCCACACTCGTCGCCTCAGTAGGAGCGGGCTGCCCTCCCCTTAAGAGCACATGTCCCTTCCACCAATCGCTGCAGTTGCCGTAACCGGTCAGCGGGGCCTCGCCAGTCTTGAGCAAAGCGTTGCGGGCTGCGGGAATTGGTGGTAAATCATTAACAGTGGCCCAAGGCGGTGCGCAGTCCACGTAATCTCTCCTCGAAAGCGCAAAATACTGGCATCCAAGGCTGTCTCGCCCTAAGGGATGGCTCCGGATCTTTCTCCTCCTTTGCCACCTGTACCATAGCCCATTCGTTGGGATCATAGTCCGGTCGGTTTGCAGGGCCAAAGTACGTCCCCGTTGGCGGTGGTGACGCCCGATTGTTGTGGCAGCGGAAGAGGAGGCGGCGGCGGCAATGTCTGGGAACTCTGTCCGCCCGATACATTCAAGGACTCGTTGATGGCTCGCTGGAGGTGGTCGTCCTCTTCCTGGCGGCTGCTTGGTGTGTCCGTGCTGTAGCCGGGGGTAGTGAAGTCGACTAGACGGCTCATGGGCGATCGGTTGTTAGCTCGTGATGGAGGTCGTGATGGCGCATAGAAACTGTTAGGTTCGGTCCCGTAGATAACGGGCGGGTGAATCACAAAGGCTACGCAGCGTGTTCGTCAGAAATTCGTGCGCCTAACCATATAGTTGAGAGATAGAACCCACAAGGATTGTTGTTGCTTCCTGTTGTATCCTCACCCTCGCGCCCCGATGAGAATGCACTCTCGTCCCATCCATACTTCTTCCGGAACTACAGTAGTGTTAGGAGGGATGATCAGGCTGCGTCAGCATCCTGTGAACCAGCAGACTGACCTTATCCGGATCGTCAAAGAACTCTCCGATGACCGTCTCGACATTTCCATTGTTTGCTTGTAGCGCAGCCGTAATAATACCGCGGTCTAAGATGTCGGTGATGTCGGCTACTATGTCGACGTCGTTGGGGTTGACAGACCCCCCGTTGGAGCCCATCTTTGTCCGTTCTCCTGCTCCCTTTACGGGTTGGGTGCTAGCTGCGCCGTCCGAGGCTGAGGTCAGGCTAGACTTGCGGGGTGAATATGTCATCCACAGACGGAGTTGAACGCTGCCGCGAGTTAAACGTCGACGGCGCCGGGCTTGGAGTGGCCAGCTGGAGCCAAGGTCGCGAGAGGGCGAGCTCTGGGTCTTGGCGTGATTCTCGGCCTGGAGCAACTGCGACTGACAATGCTGGGAAAAGAGGCTGCGAAACAGAACGGGGTATCTGGCTAACAGCGTTGTAAAAAACCCGGGTCATTAAATATCGCACGGAAAAAGAAAAAGGGCGGTGCTCGTTGAAAGACTTGGTCTGGTTCTTGGAGGGGCAGGCACTGATGCTTGCGGAAGGAACCTGGAAGCAGCTCCAATTGTTGGCGGGGAGGACAGCGCGCACAGACAGCTGAACGAGATCCCTGTCAGTTGCAAAGGGTACGTACCCGGAACTCTTGAGATCCCCGGCTGGGGTGGTTGTGGTCCGCAACATCAAAGGTGGTGGAGTGACATTTTAAGTCACAGAGGAATCCGTTGTCTTCAGGCTACCTTAATCCATCCACCTGACTGAACAAGAGTTGGACCCTCACACGCTGAGGATTCGAGAGTAAGAGTCTGAGGAAGTCATTCAGGAACAAGTACGCTGCAGCCTCTTCTCTCGTAGATGACAACCCAGTCACTTCCCGGACTCTGTATGCTTCAAGATTGTGAATTCGAGAGACAGTCTACCATCCCATAACCATCCTCGCCCAAGGATATGACAGACGGAAGCTCCTCTCCGTGATAGACCGTCTAGAACGCCGGGAAAGCACTCGCCAGCTCCCACTAAATAGACTCCTGTCCCACTCGAACCCAGTTGCTTTGGCCGGGTCACTTCCAGGGTACCATGAGCCTTGCGAGAAAGAAACGCCCAGATCCCGATTCCATCCATGGACGTCATGACCAGAACGCCCCACCATTTGCTCACCAACGCTATGCATGATATAAGATGACCGAAAAAAAAAAAAGATAAAAGGGAAAGGAAAATTCAAGGCTGGGGAAAAGACGATGACGGCGTGCCATGTTTGACAAGAAACAGCGGATGTGGGGAAAGGCGGCTTACTGACGGCCCAGCCTTCTTCTTCTTCTCCTCCTCATCCTCGTCGCTGCCGTCCTGTTCCTCTTCCTCCTCTTCTTCCTCCTCCTCCTCACCCTCCTCATCCTCATAATCATCCATCTCCTGATCCTCCGCGTCATCTTCGCCAGTATCGCTGCCGCCAAAGTCGAACTCGTCATCGCTCTCAGCCCAGAAGTCGTCGTCGTCGTTCTCCTGCTTCGGCGGGGGCGCGGGCTCGAAGCTCCTGGGCATCTCGAAGCCCTCGGGGATATCCTTCTTGGAGCACTCAACCGTCTCGCGGGCCTTGTCGAGATACTCGGCGCGGCGGTCGCGGTACATGACGCTGGCGTCCACGTTGGCGGGCGAGTTGATCTCCGGGTCGTCGAGCAGCAGCAGCACTGAGCGCAGCACGCTCTCTGCGCCCTGCAGCGGGGACCAGCGCTCACTGGCCTCCTCGCCCGACATGATATCCTCGCCGGGCTTGTGCAGGATGGAGATGCACAGCTGGCCGTCCGGGTAGATGTTGGGGTGGGTGATGGGGATCAGGAAGCGGAACTTGGGCGGCTGGTACGGGTACTCGTCGGTGAAGACCATCTCGGCGCGGAAGTAGCCGCCATTGAAGGCGCTGTCCGAGTTGATTACCATGAGGGCGAAGCGCCACTTGAGGATGTTGTCCGAGTCGTCCTGCAGGAGGGAGAAGTGTTAGCGACACAGAGACGCGTGCTACTGCAAGATACGATCTGAAACCTACATCTTCAAAGTTGATCCACTTCTCCTTGCGCAGCGCCTTCATCTCGGTCATGAGGCGAGTCTTCGCGCCAGTCGGCGCCGCTTGGCGAGACATGGTGACGAGGGGGAGGCAAAACGCGAGATGACACAGGAAAGGGTCGGAAGCGCACAACGAGGGTGCGGGTGCCTGTCAGGTTTGATGGAGAGATGGTTGCAGTAGGAAGAACAAGCGATGCCCGGGCGGACGATAAAGAAGGAGGAGGGAGTGGTGGTGGCCTGGCGCGAAGTCCAGGCTGTGGGGCAGAGGCGGCGGCGAATTGGGCCAAGGGAAGACTAGAAAGTGACAATTACCAGCAAGACACGATCCTATTCATAGCGCCCAGCAAAGGGGTATTTTCAGCTTGAAAACTCAAGAAGCACAGGACACAATAAAGGGGAGGGGAGGAAAGGAGGTTTGGGGTTCGAGCTGGCTATTATGCCTGGTATTTATTGCGGTGTCGCAACCTCGTGGCACGTCCGCCCAGCGTCAGGCAAGAGTCACTCCAGCGCCTTCGCCCATTCATGCACCCATGCAAGTTCCTGAAATCGGCCCCGCCGAGGCAGCAATCCCACCCACAATGCCCAAGAGCTTGCGGCATCCCTGACATGACCCTGGCCGGGAATGAACAGACCCACATTCTGCAATGATGTCGTGTGGTGATAAGCGGCCTCATGATCAGGGCCAAAGCGAGGTTCGGTTTTTTTGAGTGGGCTAGTGTTGTACACTGTATATGCGTCAGATACGGCAGTGCGAATCCTGCGAAGAGGATACTCCTACTCGAACAAAATCAACAGAACGAATCTGCGGTCAAATAATGACAGGCCCTACACAGGTAGGTCTGCAAAGTGCAGACCGCCAGCCGTTGAGCAACCACAGTGAGTGACGGCATCAGGTGGCGAATGCAACCACGATTTGCGCTCTCAATGAAGGTCGCTCACCGCCCGACCTTTCCAGGCCGCAGCAACATCTTAACGCACTCGGCGACCTGTGACAGCGCTGCCAAACTCCTTTCTGCAGCGTAGAATTACTGAAAGTGGCATTGGTCCGAGTACCGTTGATTCGGAGACAAGACAAACTGATAACTACGGAATCGACGATGGCGCATCCGGGTATCAACCGACAAAATGTACTATCTAGACGCAGAACAAAGGTCGCTAGTCAAGCAGGGAGCAGAGAGCAGGCATCAATCCCCATTTTGCATCTCCTCCCCAGCATCCTCGGCACGTCGTCGTCATCCCCCAACAGAATACGAACTCCTCCTCCCCTTCCTCCGTCCTCGAACTCGACGACCCGTCGTCTCCCCAGGGCCTTCCTAAGCCCCCAGGTCGTAGTACACACACTTGCCCGTCCGGAAATTGTACACAAACGCATTCGTCGGCTGCTGACCCTGACCCTGGCCCTTCTTGGCCTCCCAGTCCTTGAGGATGTCGTGGATCTCCCGGACATACCTCTTCTCGGCTGTGCCAACGCTCTGCTCGGCCCTTCGCCAGCTCTCCGGGTCCGACAGGTTCGTGCCCTTGATGAGGTCCATGACGGTGTCCGACGTCTCAATGGCGATGATGCGGCCCTCGAGGAAGGACTGGACGAGCCGTGCAGCCGCCACCTGCGCTTGCTCGACGACGGCAAGCCGGTTGAATTTCTTGGATTTCATTTGCGAGACGAGGATGTGCACCTGCTGCTCGCGCTCGCCGCCAGCGGAGGAGGATGCGGGGAGCACGCCGGCCGAGTCCGAGTACGGGACCACGCCGGCGGTGCTGCGGAGTTTCATGCCGGAGCGGGACTCGCGGTCGCGGATCTCGGACTTGAGCCAGTTTAGGAGGTCCTTGACCGTGACTTCGGCGTCGGGCGCGTCTTTGCGGCCCATGCTCTTGATCTTGAGGTTGTCGTGCTTGATAATGACGATCCAGCTGTAGGACTCATCGCGGTAGCTAGAAAGCAGGTCTTCGGGCGAGCGGGCGTCGCGTGCGAGTTCCGCGCTGATCCCGTGCGCCCAGAGGAGTTGCAGGATCTCGATCCTGTGGAACGAAGGACAGACGGATCGAAGCTGGCGACCAGAACATCGCACTGCCCCAGTTAGTCATTGTACCATACTTCGAGAGAGCTAGAAGACCAACCCGCTTTGTGCTGAATATTCCGTGCGTTTCCTCTTCGACCGCCTTCTTGAGGAACGCCTTGCCCGTCGTCTTGGGAACATGCTTGGCCAGCTGCTTCTCCCAATTTAGACTGAAGCCGACGGCGTGACGCTCCTCGAACCGGCTGCCAATCTTCGGTCGGTGCTCCTTAATCAACCCATCGTAGCGGCCGCCAGCAGCAAAAAACGTCCTTGACCTTCTTGTCGTACACGCAAGCAAAGAGAATGCCTCCGCGGAAGAACGTTTCGTTGATGCTGCTGAGTGGGGCGATGTAGACCTTGCTGACCAGGTTGAACTTCTTTGTGTATTCGTAGCCTCCCTCAGTGAGCGAGGGTGGATGACACCTTCTCACTGTATTCGGTCCCATCGAAGAGGGCCCTGATCTTTGCGATGGCCTTTGTCGGGCTGTCTGGAAGATTGTCAGCGAAAAAACCCCCCTTCCCGATGACGCTACGCGCAAGGACTCACCTCGAAAATCAAATCTCTGCAGCTCGTCCACACTTGTGGCAGAGATACCCACAAGTGGCGACCTGAGCTCGCTGCGAACCTTCTGCCATGTAAAGTTCCGGATGTTGAGCTTGCTCAACACCTCGGCAGCAGCCTGTCTGGCTCCAACCTCGACGCCGCAGAATTCAAAAATCAAGTGTAATAGATCTGAGTGGCCGAGCTGGAAACATACTGGCGTCGAGGACGTCGTGGGGAAGGCGGCAACAATCTCGTCCAGCACCTTGATGACCTCAGCCTCTTTCAAAGCAAGGTCCAAGGCATCCGTCGTGACAATGTCGAAATCCACCTCTCCATAGACATCCGGCTGTCCACCATCATGGCGGTCCCGGAAGATGTTGCCGAAAGAGTAAGAGCGCTGCGGGACCGTGCCATTCGTGACCCTGGCAAGGGAACGAGCGTGCCCATCACGAGATCGAAGGGGAGTTGGAGCACCGTGCCGTTTCGGTCGAGCAAGTGGACGGCATTCTGCCCATAGTGCGATGACCGAGGATACAGACACGCAGTCGGTGCCTCAACCGCTCCATGTCGTCGAAAGATGGAGATAAGAGTGTCTTTCACGATGTACCGCCGCATCAGGTCAGCCGGGCTCGGCATCGAGGAGGACATGTCCCAGGCGTAGTCCTTTGCCTGTTCAATCTGTCGAGCAAATAGGGTGCTGAGCATCTTCTCAAAGTACGGAGAGCTGGGATCGGCCATGCCGGCTATGGCACGTCGTATCGCCTCGCTCTCCATCTGCACCGGCATCTTCCCACTCTTGAGCAGCTCCATGCTAGAGGGTCTCTCCTTAGGGTTATGAGTGAGAAGCGACAACAAGATCTCAAGATGATTCTTGTCGGCAGGCTTGAATCCGAAGGAAGTGCAGGCGGGTTTCGGCGCACCTGCTCGAGCACCTGTGCACGGTGCATCCCAAGCATCGGCGGGTAGGACATCTCGAAGAAGATGACGCCCAGCGAATACATCTAACAAGGGTCAGGGCCATCGCGGGCTCTAGAAAATGGGATAAAATGCAGTGCTTACATCGACTTTGGCAGTATACGAGCCGCTGCCGCCCGTTCTCACTTCAGGGCAACATAGACTGCGGTGCCAATACTCCGGGTCATGTCGCTCGCGTCCACGTTGGAGGCCGTCTTGTCAATAGCAAGCTGCCCGCTGGTTGCTAGACCGAAGTCTCCGATTTTCACATTCTCAACCCGTCCGGACCAGCACTGATGAAATGTTCTCAGGCTTGAGATCTCGATGGACGATGTTGAGGCTGTGAATGTGAGCAAGGCCTTCAAGGATCTGACGGAACAGGCGCCAATTTTCCTGGGTTTCTTTATACAGGCCCCGGGAGATCAGGTCGCGCAAAGTCTTGCAAGATTAGCTCAAACAGGAGGAAGAGTGTGACGATGAGGCCAACTTACCCGCTTCTCGCAGTACTCCATGGAGATGTACATGATAGTACGAAACGGGCGAGTGCTGCCCCTTCTCACCCGCTTGCCTGTGACAGGGAGCTGGTCTTTAAGCGGAATCTTACTGTTAAGGGTGGAGGTGTCCTCGTCCGATGACGAAGCATCCTCATCATCATCTTCATCCGAGTCATCGTCAACGGCGGAGTCGTAGCCAAACTCGATGTCCGGGTGCCCGCTTGAGGACATGAAGTCCAATCCTCGGCTCTTACTCTCAGTAAACTCAATGTTGATACTTCGAAATGGTGCCTCTGGAAGAGTCCGTTTCTGGCCCTTCAGTGGAGGTATCTCCTTCGGTGTCGAAGTCAGGGGCCTCCTCGAGCCAGGTGTTGTAGTACCGGACCACTGCGGGGTGGTTCATCTGGGACAAACAGCCTGACTTCCTTGAGCATTTCGGACAGAGTCTCCTGGGACCGCTGGGTGATCTTTTTGATCGCATAAAGGCGACCATCAATCATCTTGCGAGCTCTGACCACCTCCCCGAAGCCGCCCTTCCCCAAGCGTGCCTCCTCCACATAATCCTGTAGATATCTCGACGTGACAGCACTGCGATTCATGGAATCGTGGCGCGACCTCCGCGGCAACCCCCGAGGCAGAGAGTCATGGAGCCGTCCATCACGGCAGTGTCCGATTCATCCAGGATGGGGGCATTCGTGGCCAAGAACTCGCTTGAGCACAACTCAAACGCCCTGGGGCGCTTCTTGGGGTCAGACTTGAAGAACTTGGCGACAAGTTCCTCCAGTGGATCCGACAGCGAGAGCGACTCCATGAACGCCGATGGAGAATGGTACTTGTTCGGGACATCCAGACCGAAGAGCATCTGCAAGAACACGATGCCGAAATCCCAGACATCCGTCTTTTGCGTGTACTGGGGCTTTGACACGCCGGCAATCTCGGGTGGAAACCAGTAGGCAGACTTGGCCGCTCTCGTGGTGTTCAAGGTTGCCACCTTGGTGCAGATGTTGTGCAGCTCCCTCTGATAACCTGCGTCGGCGAGCTTAGGGACAATATCGCCCTCAGGTTCTCTGCAAAGCAAATGTTACCGGGATGAATGTCCTGATGGATGATGCCGTTGTTGTGCAGGTACGCCAGCGCATCGAGGAGGTCAGTTGTCCAGATCCTGACTTTGCTGATGTCAACCTGGCCCGCCAGGTCCAGCAGTTCGTCGAGCGGGCCCTTGTCTGAGAGCAATGTCAGCACACTGATGGTCCAGACTGCTGGCGCGGACGAGTCCGTCTCGCTAATGGACCGGTCAATCTTGAAGCCAAGGAAGTCGAGGAGGTTCTGATGGTGGAGCTTCTTCAGAGTCTCCAGTTGCATCTCCGACTGAAGCTGCTTTTTTGATTGTGCGGAATCTTTGCCATGATACTTCAGCTCGACCTGCTTCAGGGCGAGGCTTGGCCGCAGCGTTCTCGCAGAGAGAATGGGTTTAACCTTGTAGACCGTCGTGACGGGACCTTCGCGGTACACGGACCGCCCAATGACTGTATGGAAGAACATGGGGTTGCCGGATCCGTCAGTGAGCTTGCACGGTTGGTCGAAGATGAGTGCAACATCTGTTTCGGTCGAGTCGGATGCGGCTCGGTCGGGAGACAATCGCTCCCTCCTGTTCTTCTGCCTGGACTCCTTCGCCCTGGTTCTTTGCCGCTTGAGCTCTTCCTGGAGCATATCGTTGAGGACGCGCTCCTCCTCCTTGGTCTCCTCCAGCTTCTTGCGCTCCTCCCGCTCTTTTTCATTTTGGGCCTGCCTTAACAACTCGGCCTCGTGCGCGGCTCGCTCTTCCTCCAACGATGGCAATTCCAGGCCCTGCACCTTCTTCAGGGCGGCCTCTTCGAGGATGTCACGAATGCCCTCGACGATCCTATAGACCATCTCGGCTCCCTCAGGGGCCCATGCTTTCGGCTGAGTCTCGGCAAACTTCCGGATCTTGAACCGGGTCGATTCCCGCAGATGGCCATCGCCCTTGATGGTCAGGAGTGGAGGAGATTTGGGGTATGTGGCGACGAGCACAACCCCCAAGGTTATGGCACAGTCGTCATCTGACGACGCTTTGATGCGAATGTCGAAGGACGGTTCGGATTTCTGAGCGATGTTAGCGTCGTTGCCATGAACTACACAGTTGACTCGGCAGAAATATCTGGTGAGAATCATACCTGCCACGCACTATGCGCAGCGGTGTGTTCAGTGAAGTCTTCCCGTAGATGGCCTTCAACGCAAACAACTCGTCCTGCTGCAGCTCTTGGTATTGGGTTTTGGGAGCAGTTGGCCCTGGGCTCTTGAGCCCGGGGAAACTCTCACGACCACTCTGCTTAGGTTTTTGCGCGGGCTTCTTCTTATTCCCGGCCATAGTGATGTCGCACGACGGTTGAACCAGTGGTTTGTGGTCGAGGGGGAGGGGTCTCAGGGAAGGAAGAAGAACTCGGATCAAAGTGGTAAGGTACCGCCCAGTACCAGAAACTATCACAGCCAAAGCGGCTGTGAGACTTTACCGAGTTAAGCCCATCTTTTCTGGAACTCTGTATGAAGTGAAAAGAGAATTGTAAGTGGGTTGAGTTTCTGAAGGGGGCCACAGTGTGTGACTCTTATCAGTGTTCCAGAAGAACCAGTGGAGGTCGGGTGCTATTTGTTGTTGCCGCCTTCAAGGGACTCAAGCTTTCCAATGAAGTGGGGCAGAGAGGCGGCTGGGGAGCCCTGTTGCCCCACCCTGCCCCACTGCTAAGCACAGCTTTGCCGAGACGCGCCCAGACCTCAGCCAGTGGGCATTGCATCCCACCCAAACCCACAACAAACTGATCTGCGTCGTTCAGTGGCTGCATTTGGCAATCAAGTAAACAGCAACAACGACCAAGACACCGCCACCCCGTAGTCGGGATATCGAAGAATCTCGATGGGCCAGTTCGCAAACCTGTAACTCGGCGACGAAAGACAGAATCAATTCGGCCACATAGTTGGTCGACAAGCATTAATGATCAGCTGGGGCGCTGAAGCGCAAGTCGGACACCGCGCGCGACGCGCGTCATCCGGTACGAGAATGGACCTCGCCGTTCACGCGCCCCTTCTGAACATTGGAGCTCACAATCGCAGACGATACCACCCAGATTGACCTGCCTGATACCCCCGCTCCCGTGTTTGCCGTGCGCGCATTCAAAACCGCTCTCTTCGGCACCCCCGCACCCAGAGACCGCCGACCCCTGTCGAAGGGGAAAGACGAGAAAGGTACAAACAGAGTGCGAATCCACCCCAGCAAACAGATAGGTCACCAGCGAAGCCGCCAGGCATCCTTCTCACGCCAGGCACCGGCACGACGCGCGGAAACGCGTCTCCTTCAACCATGATGTGAAGCCAGGCTCTGGTGGGCCAGCGAGGACCAGCACGACCGGACTGCCAGACGAGTGTCCGGAAAGTTCCCCAGCCCATGGATTGACCGCAACCAAGATGGTGGACTATCGCGCCCAAAGACGAAGCTGCAGCAGGCCATGGAGCGATCGCAGAAGAGCCAGGGGAAGGGTGACTGGGACGGACGAGAAAGACTTTGCGTTCACGGCAAAGGAGCCGGAGGATGCGTGGGAGGAAGTCGAGGATGACGAGTCAGGACTTCGACGCGACATCTCCACCGATCTCAACGAACCGCACTCGCGGTCCGGCAAATACTGGAAGTCGTACTTCGAGACCTACCACGCCGACGCTAAGGCTGAGATGGAGAAGCTTGTCAAGTACAAGCATCTCGCCAAGTCTTACGCGAAAATGAAGGATGCCGAGGCGCTCGAACTGAACCAGAAGTCAAGGAGGAGCAGGAGAAGGTCAAGGCGTTGGATGGAAAAGGTCGCCGAGATGACGCGGCAGGCAGCACTCAGCTCCAGAAGGAAAGGAGGAGAGTCTGACCCGGCGCTGATGGAGCAATCGACAAGCAGACTGCTCTTGCGGCGGAGTACAAGAAGCAGGTGGAGGAGCTGGAAGCCCTGCTTCAAGCGAACATCGAGGAGGACGGGAACGGGCGTCGTCGACCACGACGGACTGCATCACCTTCGGAGCAGCGCACCATAATGGAAACCAGCGGGAACTATACGGCGCGCGAGGTCACAGGCCCGTGAGCTGGAGAAACTCGAAGAAGAGCGTGACCGACTCCGTTCCGACTTGAAGTTTGCCGAGCAACGGGCCAGCAAACTTGCCGAGGAGAACCGGAAACTGTCAGGGAAACTATCCCAAACCTCACGGATCCAGGAGCTGGAGAAGAAATTGGAGGATTCCAAAGGCCTTTACGAGAAGCTGAAGGAAGATGCAAGGCGCGGTACTCAGAGGCTGCGCAAGTTTTGCACAAGAAGAACGAGAAGATCTCAGAGCTTGAGAAAGAACTCGACACGCTCAGGAAGGACGGGGCAGAGTCAAAACGTTCAAACCGTTCAACTCGGGCAAAAAGCCTCGACAACAAGACCACAGCTTCCAGGACCCTTGAAACAGCTGGAGAAAGGAGCGAGAGGCTACTAAAGGAGCTCAACGAGCGGAGGACCAGCCAGAAGGGGCTTGCGACATCAAAAGCGCTAGTCATCTCGCGTCAGAGGGAGAAATTGGCCACCGAAGACCCGAAGAAGCGGACATCCTACGACGATATCGACGCTTGCACAGTCCCGGGCTCTTAGGGAGAAGCTTGAAGCCGAGTTTGGCAGGAAGGGTTCCCTGCCTCTTCTGTCCTTAGCGACCGTGGGAACCTACAGGACAGCCGCAGCTCGGCCTCCAGTGCCGCTCCGCTCATGCTCGGGAAGAGGAGCCAATCCGAGCCGGACATCGACGTCGGCTTGGGTGCTACGTCTACGGAAAAGACGACGCTCGACGATCTGCTCGCCAAGACGCGAGAGAAGAGGGCCAGCAGAACGTCGCTGGAGCACCCTGGCAAGGTGTCCCGCGAGAGCGTAGCGTCCAGCAGATCTTGACACCGTCCAGAGCAACTTCGCGCCGCCGGTTGGCACGGATGGGCAGGGTAGCGCTATTTGGAGTACGATGAACACGTCACGGACGACAATCCCTGCATCGCAAAGCGGCCGCACTTGCCAGACTTGAGCGCAGGAAGGCGGAGCGGGCATTGCAGCAGCAGATTGGGCGCGATAAGGAGAATGCGGGCCCATGATAGACGGTAGGGGCTGTTTTGGGTTCTCCTGACGAATCAAGAGGAAGCTCACTCTTTGGCTGCTGGGCCTACACGGTTGTTATTTTTGTTTCCGTATCTGGAGTGTTGGGCTATTGATAGCGGCGGCTGGGATTTTGCGTGGTGTTTGGGATATCGGTCGTTTAGCTACTGGTTAAGCTGGCTTACATACATCAGGAAGGCGAGCTCTGTGTGGTGGGAATAGTCTTGTAATTGAAAGTGATTAGAGAGGGGTTTCGAGATAACTTATCAGCGATGGTGTTTTCTTCAACCACAGAAAATCCATTCACTCGACAACTTCAGAGTGTGTTGGCAAGTTGCCAAAATGAGCACTCACTCTCCGGAATCTTGTTGTCACGACAAAGAGCTGGAAGACGAGATCGCCGACCTCGAGCGCCGGCTAGACAGAAGCTAAGGCCAGACGTCAACAGCTCGCCTCTCACTCCAACGCGACCATTCGCACTTATCCACCCCTATCAAGCAAGAACCCCCTCTTCCTCCCCACACCCACCCCCCTTTCCCCCCCCCGTTTTCACTTTCCGCAACTAACCCACCTCCAGAACCGCTCTCTTCCACCTTAACCTCCCCAACGCACTTCCTCCTCCTCCTCTCCGACTCCGCCCTCCCACTCGGCAGCTTCGCCTTCTCCTCCGGCCTGGAGAGCTACATGGTGCACCAGAAAACCATCTTCCGTCAGCCCTCCTCCTTCGCCTCCTTCCTCCCCCTATCCGTCTCCTCCTACGCATCCACCACCCTCCCCTTCGTCCTCGCCGCGCACCGCGATCCGTCGACCGCCTCGCTCGCTGCGCTGGACGATGCGCTCGACGCAGCCATCGTGTGCACGGTCGGGAGGCGGGCGTCGGTTGCGCAGGGCAGGGCGCTGCTTTCCATCTGGGAGCGGTCCTTTGCCGGGTCGCGCGGCGCGACGGACAGGGGTGGGGTGGAAGGGTTGAGGGGGTTTTCTGGCTTGCTCAGAACCTCCTCCTCCTCGTCGTCGTCGTCGGCGGCGGCGGCGGCGAGTTCAAGCACCAACGGCAGCAGCTGGTCTGACGACCCGCCCCCCGTGGCAGCGCACCTCGCGCCCTTGTTTGGGGCCATCTGCGCCCTGGTCGGCCTGAGCCTGGAGCAGACCGCCTACGTGTTCATGCTGGGGCACGTCAAGGCATTGGTTTCTGCGGCCGTGAGGGCGGGCATGTTTGGCCCCTATCAGGCACAAAAGACGCTTGCGAGCGGGGCGGTACAGGGCTGATCAGTGCGATGGTCGAGAGGGAGTGGGAGACGCAGGTGGAGATGGCTGGGCAGGAGGTGCCGGTGATGGATTTGTGGGTTGGGAGGCATGAGGTGCTATATTCGAGGATATTTAACAGTTAGTCTAGGGGGTGTGTAAAGGGGTGGTTGATGAGGAAAATGGTAATGGCGGTGAGGTTGTCTATTTAACTTGGTGGTATCATGGGTTATACAGAAAGTTGAAACTGCGACAGCGCCTACTCGCTGTCATCGTCGCTGCCGTAGGCTACTAACGGCCCAGATGAAGCCGTCGCCTTCGGTTTTGACGCGACAGACACCTGAGCTGCTTGCAATGCAGCTAGTGTGCTGCTGGACAGAATGCCCCGGGGTTGTGGCTCCGCTTGCCCCTGGGCCTGTGCTTCCTCCCCCGGCTGAGCAGTTTCTGCGGCCTCAAGCATCAAGCGCTGCTCGTGCTCCAGCTCGTACCCCTCTCTGCCCCTCGGATTGACCGCATTTGGCCCCCGAGCAAAGTGCACCTCATCTGGCGCCTCATAGCCCTCAAGGCCATAGCTGCTCTCCAGTTTCCGCCGTTTCCGTGCCTCCGGATCCTTGCCTTCGATTTCGGCTACGAACTCGGCGGGTAATGCCCTGCGGATGGCCTCGGCTGCTTGCTCTTCGATGCGCCTCGCCTCGCGCTTTTGCGCCATGGGGTTCGGATCGGCCGTTGCCCACCGGACGTTCAGGATCTCATTATGATCGAGCGACCTAGCAAATACGTTAGTCAAGAGGACCCAGACAAATACGTCGGTCTAGACATACTGATGAGCCATGGCCTCCTTCGCAAACTGCGCATTCGCCTCGTTCGTGTACGTCACAAACGCCACGCCCCGAGTGTTCAGTACGCGGATGCGCTCGACCTGCCCCCACTCTGCAAAGTGCCGCGCGACAATTTCCTCGATATCGTCCGTCACATGGATTCGACCAATGTAAATCGTCCGGTTCTGACGGGTGAAGCTACCGACGCCGCCCATGTCATCGCGATAGTCACTGAACTTATCGCGCCCGAAGCAGTCGACGTTGGGGTTGAAGATGTCGTGGATGCCGGGGAGGCGGTGGAGGTAGTCACAGTCCTGGCCCTTGGGGCTGAGCAGAAGTATGTTAGTAAGTCATCCAACAGACACCACCCAACCTGGCAGTAGGAGCCTAGACGTACCATATCCCTCTCGCGAAAAACAGACAGAAGTACGAACCCGGCCGGGAATCGGCGCGCGTATACCCGGAGTCCTGCGCAATATTGCACCTCCCCTTGGCGTGCGTCTGCGACAGGTACTTGTCCTCCCGGTCGCCGCCGGACCATTTGTTGTACCAGATGTTGAAGACGGTGCCCGTCTGCGGCGGCGGCTCCGACTTGATCAGGGCGGGGTCAATCTGTGGCCGCGCTGGACGTTTCTTGCGCCGGATAATCTTCTTCACTTTCTTCTCTGTTGGTGGCGCCACCTCATTGCTGGTGGTGGTGAGCGCAAGCTCTTGTTGCGCGTCGGGGGCGGCGGTGGCGGTCGCGTCGAGCCTAGTGTCGACTTCGGCCATGATTCAATCTGTTGGGCTCGGTTGGCTAAATCGGTTGGTTAAACTATAACTCGTAAACGGTTGAGGGCGCGATGCAAATTCCTCAGTGAGGACGATGGTAACTCGTCAAGATGGTGACGCTCGGGAGCTTGGTTGATGAGGCTGTTGATAACGATGAGTGGAGACGACTGCTTGGGAAAATTCCAAGCTTCAGATGCGAAGACCCGCAATGGCCCCACTGGGCTGAAGCTTGGCGCAGGGGAAAGGCGGTGAGTACGCCGAGTCGCCTCTGGACCCCGCTGCCGCTCGAAATTCTGCCGCCTCAAAACGTGGGGTTCGAGATCCAGCCAGTATTCGTCGAGCTGCAAAGTCGAAAGCGGTTTCACTATCGCTGTCGTTGACAAAGTTTGCATTTTTCTAGTTGGGATTGACGGGGGACCGGCTGCCCGTAATTAGTCAAGATGGTGAACATCACAGAAAAGATCAAGGAGTAAGGCGATGGCATCTGTTGGGTGTGAAGGGGGCCGTCAACTGACCGGGGACAGGATCGAGGAGGAGATGAGGAAGACCCAGAGTTTGTTTTCCCATTACCGTGTTTGTGTGGATTGCTTCTAACTTTCTGACCCCTTTCACAGAGAATAAGGCAACCGGTACGCGCTTCGACCCGATCTTCCAAGGGAGAAATATTGTGGACCAATGAGCAGGGTTACTGACACCTTCACAGAATATCATCTGGGTCTCCTAAAGGGGTGAGTAGATTCCCGAGTTTGTCCTTGGACTCCAGGATACCTAACCGTCCACAGAAAGCTTGCGCGTCTTCGTGCCCAACTGCTCGAACCTGGACCGGGATCAGGAGGCGGCGGTGGTGCCGGTTTCGATGTCAGCAAGAGTGGTGACGCACGCATAGCACTGGTCGGGTTCCCCTCGGTTGGCAAATCGACATTCCTCTCCAAGGTCACAAAAACAAAGTCCGAAGTTGCGTCATATGCTTTCACAACACTCACCGCTATCCCCGGCGTCCTCGAATATGGGCGCCGAAATCCAGCTGCTCGATCTGCCGGGTATCATCGAAGGAGCCGCAGAGGGCAAGGGTAGAGGGCGGCAGGTTATTTCGGCGGCGAAGACAAGCGACCTCATCCTCATGGTCCTCGACGCGACCAAGAGGGCGGAACAAAGAGCGTTGCTGGAAGCAGAGTTAGAAGCAGTTGGCATCCGGCTGAACCGCGAACCACCGTCAGTCCCCGCTCTTCTCCTGAGCTCATCGGCAACCTCTCTAACCCACCAACAGAAACATCTACCTCAAGCCCAAAAAAGCCGGCGGCATGAAGATCACCTTTCAATCGCCCCCCAAAGCGCTCGACGAGAAGATGATCATGAACATCCTGCGGGACTACAAGCTGCTCAACTGCGAAGTCCTGGTACGCGATGAGAACTGCACGGTGGACGACCTGATCGACGTGATTATGAAGGACCACCGTAAATACATCAAGTGCCTGTACGTGTACAACAAGATCGACAGCGTGTCGCTCGACTTCCTGGACAAGCTGGCGCGCGAGCCCAACACGGTCGTCATGAGTTGCGAGCTGGACCTGGGCATCCAGGATGTCATCGACCGCTGCTGGAAGGAGCTCAACCTGATCCGCATCTACACCAAGCGCAAGGGCGTCGACCCGGACTTCAGCGAGGCGCTCATCGTGCGCAGCAACAGCACCATCGAGGACGTGTGCGACCGGATCCACAGGACGCTCAAGGACACATTCAAGTACGCGCTTGTGTGGGGCGCAAGCGCGAGGCATATCCCGCAGAGGGTAGGGTTGGGGCATCCGGTGGCAGACGAGGATGTGGTGTATATAGTCAGCGGGTGGAAGGCGTAGATTTGGAATGCAATGGGAGGGATTGCCATGGCCAACCAGGTATTCCAATCAAAATGCTTGCTGCAAGGAAAACCAGATAACATTGCTGCCCAGAGTTTTATGTGTCTCTCTCCTCTCGTCATAACCAGTCATAAGCAACCCAACCCTGCGTTACCCAGCAACCACCGATGATAATACAGATGCCCAAACTCAGACAAAACAAACAAAACAGAGATAATGACACTGTCCCGTGAACGCCCAATGATAGACACCAACCCTTTCCCTCAGCAAGAACATCCCTCTATGCGCAAAAGCGGAAAACAAAACACAAAGAAAAGGTAGCAACGGGCGTGCCAGAGAAGGTAAATGCCGCGGAGGTATGTCGGCGGCAGGCAGGCTCTTCGTGTGTGAAAGGGCCTGACGCAAAAAAGCGGAAATACGGAAGGATGACAGAGAAGAGGTCTCAGTTAACCGACGGGGCGGGCTTGCTGCCAAAGAGTGCGCCGCCGCTGATGTTGCTGGCTCCGCCGGCCTCGAGTTTCTTAGCTGAAGCCTGGGCGAAGAGCGACTTTGGCTTGACCCTAGAGAATAGCCCCGTTAGCGTCTCTGTCAATGCTGGGTGTGACGAGAGCCTCGTGGGGGGGGGTGGGTAACGTACTTGCCGACCTGCTTGTTGCGGAAAGCGCTGAGTTTGGCGGTGCAGGGGCTCATGATGTTGTCCGAAGGGGAGATATACGTCTTGTTCCTGGACAGCAGCGCGCTCGTCAGCGTCTTGTCTTGGTGATGCTGTGTGACGGGGACTTGGGCGGGTGGCATACTCTCCCTGCTCCATCTTGGACTGGAAGACCTGGCGGTGGTACTCCATGCTCATAACATTGGGCTTGGTGACCGCGTCGCTCTCGGGGACCGTTTGTGGTGCCATCGACATTTGACGTCTCGGGCGGCGAGGACGTTGGAAGACATGTTGTTGACTAAGTTCTCTGGTATGTTCGTTCGAATTGACCCGAGGATGGATCGAGGATGTGCTGCTGGTAAATGCGAAACAATTAACGCTGAACAGCAAAGGTGCAGAAGTGTGGGTTGCGAGTCGTTGCGAGCGGAACTAACGGGCGATGGAGACTGCTGGTGGTTTCCAAGTCTAAATTGGGCGCAGAAATGTTGGCGGGATGGCCTTGGCCTGTTGAAAAAAAAGAGGGCTTGAACGAAAAAACACATTTCCGATTTAGGCGGCGTCGACCGGGCAACGGCATGACTGCTAGGACCCATAACATCCACCAGCCCCGGGCAAGGGTTGTCCATGAGTGGGACGTCATGGCTGCGGCCACCGGATACGATCGTCAGACCATCACCCCGTCAACAACGGACCTTGGCTGGTTCCTAGGAACAAGAGCAATATATTCTCAGGGTACAGAAAACATCCCGCCTGCTAATTTGACACTCGGTTCGGGCTTGATTACATCTTCGAGTGCTTGATGTTGGACCCGATCTCGCGGTGCGCCGCACCATACTGCTTCATCAGCTGCTCTGACTTGGCTTTTTGCGCCGCAATCTTCTGCGCGACCGCCTTGCCGCGCTTATTTTCGTTCCTGCCCATCTGGTTGAGGTGCACCTCGTCCGGGCCGTCGGCCAGCCTGAGCGTGCGGATCTGCGCCCACATGTTGGCCAGCGGGGTGTCCTGGCTGACGCCCGCGCCGCCAAATGCCTGCACGGCCCGGTCGATGACGGTCAGTGCCGTCTGCGGGACGAGTACCTTGGCCTGGGCGATCTCGGTCAGCGCCGCCTTGGGGCCCAGCTCGTCCATCTTGATGGCCGCGTTGAGAACGATCAGGCGCGCCGCGTCGATCTCGATGCGCGACTTGGCCACCCACTCGAGGATGACGCCGTGCTCGCGCAGCTGCTTGCCGAACGTCGTCTTCTTGGGGTCGTTGATCCGCATGAGCATCCACTCAAGCGCCCTCTCGGCCGCGCCGATGGTGCGCATCGCGTGGTGGATGCGGCCGGGGCCGAGACGGCCCTGGATGATCTCGAAGCCACGGCCCTCGCCGAGCACCATGTTGGCCGCGGGCACGCGGACGTTCTTGAAGGTGATGTGGCCGTGGCCGTGCGGCGCGTCGTCGTACCCATAGACGGACAGCATGCGATGGATGGTGATGCCTGGAGTGTCTGCCGGAACGATGATGACCGACTGCTGCTTGTAAGGGTCCTTGTTGTTGGGGTCGTTCTTGCCCATGACGATGTAGACCTTGCAGCGCGGGTCACCAGCACCGCTGGACCACCATTTCTGTTTCAGGTCAGCACAGCACAGCAGCAAGTGACGTAGGTGGGTTGTGGTACCTGGCCGTTCAGAACATAGTGGTCGCCGTCCCGCTCGATCTTCATCTCAATGTTGCGGGCATCAGACGAGGCAATCTGGGGCTCCGTCATCAGAAAGGCCGAGCGGATCTCGCCCTCCATCAGCGGCTTCAGCCACTTGGCCTTCTGCGCCTCGTTGCCATACTTGGCCAGCACCTCCATGTTGCCCGTGTCTGGGGCGGCGCAGTTGACCGCCTCGGAGGCGACCGTGACCTGCCGAGCCATTCCGCCATGAGGCCGTACTCAAGGTTGGTGAAGCCCGGCGACTCCTTGTAGTGGCCCTTGGGCAGGAACATGTTCCAGAGGCCCATCGACCGGGCCTTCTTCTTGAGATCCTCGAGAATGGGCGGGTGGGTCTCCCATCTATCATCACCGGTGCCGACCTGGGCTTCGAAGACGGGGTCGGCGCTGGAAAACGTCAGATCTGCAGGTGAGCAAGAGGAGAGGAAGATGGTATCATGGCAGTCCCGACTTACGGAATGCAGTCCTCCTCGACGAACTTGGCAACGGCGTCCAGCGCCTTCTTTGCCCGCTCGCTCACGCGGTCACGGACCTGCAGGTAGAGATGTCTTAGTGGGCGGTCCGGAACTGGGGTAATACACTGTGGGGATCTCATACGGCAGCCGGGATCTGAGCAGACATCTTCAGTTGATCTCGAGCGTGGAAGATGTGGGTTGGGGTGTACGTATGATATGTGTATTCTGTCCTGAATAACAAAGTTGGGAGGAGGAATGTCCTTCAATACGATTCTGGGCGCTGCCTGGTGTTTAATCGCCGTCTGGAGCGAGGTTCATCTCCCTGCTGGTACGATTAACCGTCCCTGCCGAGGTCCGTCGGTACCCCGGCTTCAGTGGGGCACCGAGAGGCAGTGGTGCGGAGCGCCAAGACCCCGTGGCTGGTGGAAACGCGGAGGTGGCTTGACTCGGGTGACGGGCAGCTCCTCTTTGGCGGCATGTGCCGATCTTGGACACCACAGTCGTGTGTCATGGTCCGAGCACAGAAGAAAGGGAGGGACCGCCCTTCATTCATTCTGCATTTACACCTACCTTGCTTGCCACTCGGGTTAGTGAGGATTCATCATTCACCATCGAGCATCCATAAACTGACGCTCTTCTCCGAGGTTATCGGTCCGCGTTTTTTTCCCCATTACTGCTGGGTGTAACCAGGGAAAACACGCAAACCCCTCGTCCCCAGTTCAGGTACCACAGCTTTAGCAGCGGTTGGGGGTTAATAATACAGAGTTGGCAGTATTTCAACTTCTCCCTCCTACTGTAAGCAACCTATCTGGGCCTTGCTCCAGGCCGGACACCACCACCATGGATACCCTTCTGTAAGTCTCGCTGCACTTCCAACGTCCTGGACAGACTGCTAACAGTTCCAGTACCGCCGAAATTGCGGCCAACGCGCCGCGGTATCGTCGCAAGAGCTCGACCTTCATCGACGGCATCCATGATGTCCCCGAAGACCAGTCCAATCTGGCTCCAGCCCAGCTCTACAGTCCATGTCCGGCAGGCTGTTCCACTCAGGAAGGATCGCCATCGTCATGGTCGGCCTGCCGGCTCGTGGAAAGACGTGTGTGGCCCCCACTTTTTTGACCCCTTGCCATCACCGTAGGCTGACGAACTCTATCTATAGTCACATCTGCGTCTCGATGGCCCGTTATCTATCCTGGTATGTCTGGTCTGTACGCCGTCACCCACCCATATGCTTATTCCCCACAGGCTCGGCGTAAAGACTCGCATCTTTCACTTGGGTGACTACCGCCGGGCCACTGTGCCCGGAGGCCACGTTCCCGAAGACTATTTCTACCCCAATGCGTCTCCCGCTTCCTTGATGCTGCGCCAGAAGATCCTCAAGAAGTGCAGAGAGGACATTTATTCCTGGCTAAATCACGAGAACGGTCAAGTTGCCATCTACGACGCGGTCAATCCTACGGCGAGCGGCCGCATCGCCCTGGCCAAGGAATTTGCTAAGCACGATGTCCAGGTGAGACGGCCTGTGTGATTGACATCTGCAGCGGACGGTAACTGATAGCATGCTAGACACTCTTCATTGAGTCTTATGTCGATGACCAGGAAATTCTTAAGGAGAATGCTCGCAATGTCAAGATCTCGTCACCCGACGTGAGTAAAAAGCGTCCCGCTTCCAAAATCCAAAGAATGTGCTGACCTCTCAGTTCCATGGAATGGATCCCGACGAGGCGGCGAAGCAATACCTCAAGCGGATTGAGACCAAGATCCCCGTGTTCGAGACGATGGAGGAGGAGGAGCTGAACTACGTCAAAATGATCAACGCCGGCCAGGCCTTCTTCTACAACAACGTCAGCTTCAACTACCTCTCACACAGGATTGTCTTCACCTCACCAACCTTCACATCAAGTCGCGCGAACACTTCTTCGTCCGCGCCGGCCCTGCCACCGAAGCAGATTCGTTCAAGGGGGATGCGCCGCTTTCCGAGGAAGGACGGGAATATGCGAGGAAGATGACCGAGACACTCCTCAAACACCGGGAACAGGAGCGTCAGGCGTCCATCGAGCGGGGCGGTCCGACCTGCCGCTGCGGCCGCTGAGTGTCTGGACATCGACGCGGCTCCGCACAATCCAGACCGCCGAGCGCTGAAGGAGATGGGGTATAAGGTACGCCAGCGGTCCCAGATGAGCCAGATCAATCCCGGGGTCTGCGAGAAGCTCAGCGAGCGCGCCATCCGCTCCTTATATCCCGAGGAGGTAGAGAAGCACGAGTTGGATCCTTATCACCATCGGTACCCCCGCGCAGAGGTAGGCGTCTTCCAGTCACTCCCACACACGCATGGACTGACAGACATAGTCGTACCACGACCTCGCCGTCCGCCTGGAGCCCATCATCCTCGAGCTGGAGCGCGAACAGAACGATCTCCTGATTATTGCTCACGAGAGCGTCTTGCGCGTCCTGTACTCGTACCTGATGCACTGCAGCACCAGGGACATCCCCAAGCTCAAGTTCCCGCGCGACGAGATCATTGAAATCATCCCCGCGGCGTATCAGAACGAGGCCAAGCGCATCACATCCCGGGTCTCGACCCAAATTACGATACCGGGCTCGCCGGAGGACATCAGGATCCCTGTCCCCAGCGAGCCGGGTGCCAACCTGCCCCCCATTCCGGGCATGAGCAGCCCGAGCCGATTGAGGTCGTGGTCTCACGCCCCCGGAGAAGATCGTCAACAAGGCGAAGGAGATGGTCTCGGACAAGGTGGCTGATGAGGATTAGCCGAGTGAAATAGAAAGAGTTGCTTGGAGAGGGTTAGAATAGTATCATTACAGTAGCTCTCAGGTTAACCCGAAAGCTAACGGCTGTTTTACGAGGACGACAACCGTTTGGCTTGCTAGGTACTACGTGACGGGCAGAGAGATGACCACGATCGAAGGGTGAGGGGCTCGACGACTCGTTCCATCCATGGGATCACCAGCCGTCACGTTCGTGATTCGGGACGGCACAGGTGTCTCATTGATTCTCGGCTGGCCTCAGGATTTGGGCCGTGCGGACTCGCCGGAGTCCCGCCCAGGCGCCCAGGCCGGGGCCGGGTCCCGGATGCAACACTGAAACCAGCACCAAATCCGAGAATACATTAGTAATTCCTCTCTCTCAGTCAGGGTCCTCAGCCCAGCTGTTTGGGAACTTGACAAGGGAGGCTTCCAAAATTAGCCACCATTGCACGCAGTCGGGCTTGTCGTCCGGATCGGGCTTAAGGTACGAAGTACCTCACCTTCCTCAGATCTCTCTCCATCAGATCAGCCACACTGGGCTGAGTCGCGCACTCATTTTGAGCCATTCTTCCGTGCTCCATCCAACAAGAGAGAACACATGGGACTACGAACCACAGGTCACACCGAGGCGCCTTGATACCTATGACCTCGAGAAGCTGCGGATGCGACGAAATTCGGATTCGGTCAACGCGATCGCAGCAGATAGCGGATGCCAGACACTGCCATCTCAGCAGACGTCAGCACTCCGCCCTTCCCTGGAGCCCAATGACGGACAGGACATGCGACCCGGCGGTAAGGACGGAAACGTGGCCCGGAAGGAAATGGCGGGGCAGGGGTCCCTGTCAAACTGCAGATCCAGAAACCAAGAAGCGCAAACCGCAGCAGCCGATGCAACGTTGTGGTGAAAACCTCCTTATACAACTACGTAAGTCAATTGGACGAGAGGATAGGTTTTGCCCCATGCCAAGTAACCATACCGGTTGAGGAGATGAGTTAAAAGGGAGAAAGAAAAAAGGATAGCTAGGAAAAAAGAAAGAGGAGATAAAGAAAAGAAAAAGAAAATAGAAAACGAGAGCGACCAATAGAAAAGAAGGAAAAGGGAAGAGAGATCCTCAGGGATGTTCACATGATGTACTTTGTACAGGTACCTGTCCACTGGGCAAAACTTTCGCTCGCAACCACAGTACGTACGCACACTTCGAGTGTCCAGGAGACAGCCCGCGATGCCAGATGTCCGACCGATCTCTGCGTAAGGTACCTTTCCCTCAAGTGACATCCAAGCTTAACCTAGGCTCCAGTCACCCACGCACGTGCGTCTGGACACCGGATCATCGCCGGGAGCGTGTCGGGAGATTTGCCCGGTCCGGTGGTGCAAATCCCAGGCTCAGGTGGTTGCGCAAAGCAGGAAAGGGATACCATACCGTTGCCGATTGGAGCTGCGCTCAAAATGTCCTGCCTGGGCGTGAGGCAGGGCTTTGCAACAACGGCTGATAGGAGCATTCCAGAGTGGAAACGAGAAAGCGATCATTCTGGGGTGGCGTGGCGGGGATGCCGCAGCCCACGTCTTCGGGCCCCTCCTTCCCCTCCAATTTGTTGGCTCTGCTCGAGAGGCTTCGCTGTCCTGGCCAGGGCTCCTCGCCAGCTGCTCAACACTTCGTGCCAACATCCACCTCCCTTCCCGTACCTAAGCGCGCATGTCGCTCGAACAGGACTTGACGTCGAAACTGGCGCATGTCCCCATTTATCGCTACCTACCGGGAAAACAAACCGGCGACCCGCGTCTTTGGTGCGCTCCCGGGTCCGACATCAGCTTCGCCCTGCACCCCCGCGTTGCAGACCTGCATGAACCTCATCCACGAGAAGCGGTCCATTCGATCATCAATACATCGATACCGACGCGTGCACAGTTTATAAGACTCCTCGATACCTCTGACCTGCGTCTTGACCAGCATCACCCAGGCATCCACAGCCCATCCATGCTGGTTTCCCCAACCGGCGCTTCTGTCCCAGCCAGCCCTATATCAAAACAAGACTTGGACCATGACCCAGAACTTTCCCCGGACTCTCTGTCTTGACCCGCAAGTCTCCTTTAATTTTGCTTTGGGCCACTACTCCATGACCAACGCCTTGTCGCCATGGAGATGGTGAAGGCGGCCGGTTCGCTTATGGTGCCCAAGAAGTTTCGCAGCGTACGCGAAAGAATGGCCATCGTCGCAGCAGATCGTCAGAGGCCGGGACCAAGGTGCGTAGTCTATGCTTCCCCCGTAACAATAGTTATCCTAAACCCGGTTGTTTCTAACGGCTCGCCAGGCCCGGCCCCTGACTGCCGACTCCTGGCTGTCCATCTTCAAGACCGACTCGGCGAAACAAGCTGCGAGAGAAAAAGAAGAGGAAGAGAAGGTGGGACACGAAAGAAGCCACACTGGGTCCTGCCGCCATATTGATTCCGCGAACAGGTCGATATTGTCCCAACGCCTTGAAGAGCTCAACTTCCCCGAAGTCACGAAGGACATCATCCGGCTCACACTCCGTTCCAACTTCGCTGCGGGAGATGTCGATAAGGCCATCGAACTCGTACAGCTCCAGCAGCAGTCCTTCTCAGGAATAATTCAACGTTACGACCCCAATGTCGAGATGCTCGGTGCCGAGAACAGGGGCAACGTCACTTGCTATCTGGATTCCTTGCTCTTTGCCATGTTTGCCCACCTTACAGCCTTTGAGAGCATGCTGAAGCAAGAGTTGGAGACCGAGGAGCAGCGGAAGTTGGCTGCCTTGCTCAGGCTGTGGGTCAACATGTTGCGAAGCGGCAAGCTGATCCACACGGATATGGTTCGAACGAGCCCTTCTACTCTCCTGTCTGCTCCAGCTGACCACTGTTTTGCAGACCCAACGCATACAAGAATCGTTAGCCGCCTGCGGCTGGAGGGATGCCGCGCTTCTCGAGCAGCAAGACACCTCCGAGGCCTTTGCCTTCATCGCCGACGCACTGCAGCTGCCGCTTTTGGCTCTTCAGGTGGACCTTTTCCACCAGGGAAAGAAAGACGCAGACGACCACAAGGTTGTCCACGAGAGCTGCTCAACCTGGCTGTGCCGCCCGACCCCGAAGGCAGAGGAGTTAAGCTGGAAGACTGCCTGGAGGAGTACTTTAACACAACAAGGTTGACGTGCTTCGGGATAGGATCGAAGAAAAGAAGTCTCTTGAGAGACCCTCGCTGGTTACGGACAGCACGATTCGGACGGTGCCCGAGGACGACGACGAAACACCGGATGAGGCGGCCGAAGCTGCCCGCTGCAACGGAGATGGACAACACATGGATGTGTTACGGAATCTCCAGTATCCACAACAGACGCCAAAATTACCAGCTTTGATGTACCATCAAGCTCCAGGGCCAGGTCGACAAGCATTATCCAGCGGATCGTGGTGGACCAAGAGGGGAACTCAGCGGGACAGACCGACCCTGAAAGGTTGAGTCTCCTTGAGCGAGTTAAGCGGACTGGTTCTTCAGTTGTGAAAGCTGTCACAATCCCGCCTGGCAGTTCTATCGACTGATTCGTGAGTTGACCTCCCACCCCTGTTGCTGAAAGAATTCGTAGCTGAAGGGAACCTCAGCATGGAATGCCACCTCAAGTTGCGCACCAAAGAGTGACCTTGAGCTCGCCCAGCATTTTAACCAGCGCCCGGTTGTAGCCATCTGCTTGAAGAGATACACAATGACAGGCCAGGGCATCCCCATACGGCATAACACTCTCATCGACATTCCCGAGAGCCTGCGCCTGCCGCACTTTATGGTGGTCGACACAGTAACAGACGACGGCAACCCGAATCGCTTGAGCCTGAGCCAGGGGTACAAACTAGTCCTCCAGTCGGTTGTCTGCCACCGGGGCGAGTCGCTTCACAGTGGACACTACGTTGCCTATGCCCGTGTGGCGCCCAAGCTTCTGACCGAGAATCGGAGGGTCGAACACGATCCGCCTCCTGACTACGAGGAGGCCCAATGGGTGAAGTTTGACGATCTGGCAATCGAAAAGCGAGTCCAGTACGTGGACGACATTCGCCAGGCTTTGAAAGAGGATATGGCGTATCTGCTTATCTATCAAATCGTCCCCATGGTAGACGTTACCGCCGCCCCATCAACCAGCGGGTCTGTCACCGATCCTCCATCCTACTTGGAACTGGCCACCTACCCTCCCGGAACACCGAGTGTCGCCGCGACCTCCGACCTCCCCGGTACACTCTCAAACTCGCCAGCGGGTACTTCGACTCCGACTCCGCAGCCACCCTTGCCCACTCCGGGCCACACATCCGATTCAGCCAGGAGCTCGAGCGTCCGCCGCGCTTCAGCTTCGAAGACGATTCGTATGCGTTTTCCGGCAAGGCTGACAGCCCCAGACGCGGCAGCATCACCTTCTCCGAGCCCGTCACCACCAACCCCTCTGTCAGCCCGGACGTCTCACCCTCCGTCACCCCGGCAGAGGAATCCACCACAGCACGCCTCTCCCGCGCAGCGGCCATCTTCAAGCCAGGCTCGAGCAAGGCGCCTCGCCCCACTAGTCAAGCGGGCGAGGGCCGGATCAGCCTGACCATGTCGAGGTTTGGATTTGGGAGGGGAAACAAGGACAACGTTAACGGGGCTGTCAACGGATCTGCCAATGGTACAAACAGCACCAATGGCGATGACCAAACATCCGGCGAAGGAGACGAAGTTGCCGCCAACGCTAGCGGTAAAGAAAAGGAGCACCACGGCATGCTCCATCACCATCACCAAGGGCATCAAGAGAAGAAGAAAGATAAGGGCAAGGACAAGGAGAAGGAGCGCAAGGCTTCCAGGAGTCGAGATAGAGAGGAGAAAAAGAAGGACAAGAGCAAGGGAAAGAGCAAGGCGAAGGATGGGGATGGAGAGGGCAAGGAGGGTGTTCCCGACCGCGAGTGCGTTATTATGTGAGTGTCACACGTGATGGGGGACGGCCGGGGGCCGTGAGAGAGAGGATACCTGCGCTCGTCGCCGAGCAGAGGAGCGCGGTCTGGAGTATTTTCATTTTTCGAGCGGGCGACGCAGTTGGTAATAGGAAAGAAAGAACGAGAGGAAAGGGGTTGGGTGGTAACACACCCAAGTGGTCCTTTCACTCGGTTGGATGGATTGGAGGCGTCTTGGATTCACACGGAACACGGAGTTGGGGCCACGGCATGGCAACATGACGACACAGCATGGGATGGCGTTTCTGCGTTCTGGTTCGGGAAAGGAGCATCAGGGATGCTAGCAAAAACCGCGCTTTTGTTTTCTCTCCCCCTTTGGGTCTGAATGGCGCGTCTGGGATGGAACAGGAGGCAATGCATGATCTTTTGGCAGTGATACCAATACCAGCGAGGAGGCGCAGTGGAAATAATCTTCTTAAGGCCCTCGTCGACAAGCGCCAGATATACAGCAGGAGAGCAGGAGGAGGAGTAGTGCTTAGTGGAAATGGGGATAACAGCAAGCAGCTTTACCTGTAATGCATGTTTTGGAGGAACGTTACCAGTTATGTACATAGTCGGTGAAGGATTCCATAGCGAGGGGGTGAGGTGAGCAATATAATTATGGCGTTTGACAAGCCATTTGGTTTCGTCATGGCCTATGGGTGTTACCAGAGGCCGAATAACATCCCTGGAAAAGAGGATCGACATGTCAAGTGAACCGTTGGCGTCGAGTGCTCTGGATTTTAACATCTATACATCTAGTCGGCAAGCTAGTTCAGGAGAACACCATCAGTCTGGAGAGGTATCATGATCAACTTCTACCAAACTGCTACATTCAACTGCCGGGCGTATGCTATTTTACATCTCGTTCCATGCCAGTAATCTACAACGCAGCCACCTAGGAGGGCGGCCAAGCGTGAAACAAAACCCTGGACTCCACGACGACCACTGCCCAAAAGATTCCACGGTCACGGTGCAGAAGGAAATACCCCCTTTCCCCGGCTTGCCTTTCTCCCCTCCACCATCATCCCCCAACAGAATGTCTATGGTACAAGTTCTTTTTTTCCCCTCCTCCTTCCTCCGCCTCGCTTGCCTCTGACTAGACTGCATCTAGGACCCGGGAACCCAAACATGGATGAAAGTATCTATGGTTCATCGCGAGCCATGATGCAAGACGTAGGCCGACCGCTGCTGCTAAGCCGTAATCATGAGGCTCGTGGGCCCATGTCTGACGTGGGAAAATGCAGAGATCGAAGAGAGAGACGGGCGAGTAATCCCCCGTATCGCTAACGAACCAGGCAGCTGGATTGGTATTAGATTAGGCAGTGGAGATATGAGCGGGGCGGAGCGGAGTGGGCGAGGCTGAGTGAGCACAGAATCGGGGCCTCATGCCGTTCTGTCTGCTGCTCGAGCGTCATCCTTTAGAAAGGGATGTTCGGAGGAGGCTGGGCGCCCATGTCCTGCTGCTCCTGGAGCTCCTCGCCGCCGGCCTCGATGGAAATGCCGACGCCAATCTTCGCCTGTTGCTGTTGAATGAGTTAGCTTCGGATATCCAACTCAAAAGGGATCCGTTTTTCTTACAGTGGCGTGGTCAACATCAGCAGCAAAGGTCATCATCACAGGGCAGCAACGCGCTTCTCGAGCAGGCAGCTGAGCTTGCCCTTGGAGTCGATCTGAGCGCGGAAGGTGGACATGCGGAAATCGTATTTGGCACCGAAGGTGGTGATGCCCTCCTTCTGGGGGCCGCCCATCATGGGGTTGCCGGGAGCGACAGAGAGGGTCATGTCGACACCGGCCTGGACCTTATCGGACAGACGCTGCCAGTACGAGGCGTTGAGAGCACCCTGGGCCTGCAGCTGAGCGCTGGCGATATAATTGTCGGTCTTGTAACGGGCAACGTACGAGACCGCGGTATCCGGGCCCTGGGTAAGACCGGCGCGCTGCCAGACAGCCTCCAGGCCAAGGGCGAGCTTGGGAGTGACGGACTGTAGGTATTGGCCGATAAAGATACCGGTCAAGCCACCATCAAGGAAGGAGGGGTTGAGAGCCTTGAGGGTGGCGGTGAAGTCGGAACCGAGGTACTCGTTTTCGAATTGAGCCATGTCTTGGCCAGTGGCACCGGGGGCGATCTGGACTCGCGACTTCGTGGTGAACGCATTGCTCCACCTCCAGTTGAAGGTCGCGGAGAGGGCGCCCTGGTCATCAATGTTGCCTTGCGCGAAGACCTTGCTGGTACCGTAGAGAGCGGCGAATGTGTAGGGGCTCAGGCGCTCGCCCATGGCAAACTGGTGGGATACTTGGAATCTTGAACTTATCAGCACCGCGCAGAGAATGCAGGGTGGCGTTGACAATCAAGGGGAGTTCATGCATGAGAACATCCCACGTGGTTGTGAAGCAGCACCTGAGAATCGTGGGGTTGCGAAGCGACATACAAGGGGTTGAAGCTGAAGGCCTTGGTGAGGTCGGCCCGGAGACCGGAGAACATCAGGTTTGTAGTGAGAACATCGCGCTGGACCTCTGTAGAGTCGGTTAGCAAGATTTGGAAGGAGTTCTTTGCACCATGCCCTCGGGCGACAGCAGGACGCCCGTGAAGGAAGGTCGCTGTGACGTACCCTTGGCGATGTTCTCGACCAACCCAGGATTCGAGAGCCCCAGACGTTGCCTTCGTTCTTGGAAAGCATTGTAGACATCTGAGAGACCGGAGAAGACGGGGTTCTTCTGAAGGAACGCCAGCGGCGCATCGGAGGCGAACGCCATGGTGACTGTTAGGAGGTCGCGGTCGCGCGAAGTCGGCTCGTTGATGGTGAAGGACGTCGGGACTCGAAGGGATTACGGGAGCTTTACACGCCCAAACTGATGGCTGATCTAGATCCGATGCTCCCGAGCGGTTCGAGAACACGTGCTGTCGCGATCAAGGGGGTGGCTCTTGATGTCGCAGACAATCGAGCCGTCGCTGGAGTTTCGCTGCTGGTCGAAGCTGGTCAAAGGAACTGGGCCAAAAATTTCGCGGTCCCCGGTCTGCTGGCCAATGCGTCTTTCCTGTGGGGGCTGCGTGCTGCCAAGAAGCGTGACGGCCTTTCAGGTTCCTCGGACAAGGGGCTGCCGGTTCGGAGAAATCACCAGCCGACCCTCGCTCTCGGCCCGTGGCTGGCCCCGGCAATTCAATCTCGCTGTCGACTCAGGTAACACACGAGAAGGACGGCGGGGAGGCGAAGGATGATTCAGATGTCACTCGTCTTCAACGATGGCATGCCACTTAAGTGGCGGTGTGCGTGGTGCAGTTTCTTGGACTGCAAGGTAAGAACAGTTACAGAAAATACAGATACAGACACCTCGCACGAAAGTCCTAGCAAAAGTCTTGCCATTGCCTTCCAGGTTCCCTGTTGCTGTTCAAGCTCCCCCATCTTGGGCAAGCCAGCTTATGGCCGATGCAACCTGAGCGTCCATTCCCGTGTCGAAGTCTAGAATACAACAGCGTCTTTGGTTGATCAGATTGCGTACCTCGTATATCATATCACACATCTCTTGTCTGTTTGATGTCTGCGTTGTCTTGCTGCGACCAACACTGTCGACGACGTCCTACGTCCTTCGTCCAAGCTTGTGCCATCTTAACCCCCCTTAATCAACCCTAACCCACCGCCCACCACCACGACATGATCTTGGCGCCCCACGGCAGCTCGAGATTCCCCGCAGTGTGTTGTGGGTGAAGGGAGGTGGGGCCGGGGGGAAGCTTGGTGATGGGAATTGGGGAACCTCGATGCTCTTCTGTTCAACAATCGCATCTCTCCTCGGAGCAGCACTTGCCTATAACTACCATGTCAGGCGAGACGGTTCTCGTCACCGGCGCCACAGGCCTCCTGGGCAGGCAGGTGGTCAAGGCCTTTGCCTTCCACGACTGGGCCGTGAAGGGCACTGGCTTCTCCCGCGCGGATGGAACCAAGATCCTCAAGGTTGACTTGTCAAAAGCTGCCGAAATTGAGAAGGTCATTGAGGATGTGAAGTACAAGGCTCACCCCGAACTCAACTCGCCTGTATGCCGCTAACAGGCGTGTGTAACAAAAGACCACAGGTCGTCGTCCACTGTGCGCCCCTCCCCCACTCGTCCTACCCGCCCTCTTTAGCTACTTATCTTGTGTGAAACTGACGACCTGCGACAGGCGCCGCGAACCGCTCCCCGACCTCGTCGACGCCGACCCCGAGGGCACCCGCGCCCTGAACATTGAAGCGTCCCGCGCCCTGGCCCGCGCATGTGCCAAACATTCGATCCATTTGGTGTATATCTCGACGGACTAATGTCTTCCCCCGGCCGGCGGCGAAGCACCCTACGAGGCCGACGCGGCAACGGGACCGACGAACTTGTACGGTGTGACGAAGCTGGAGGGGGAGGAGGCTGTTCTGGGCGAGTTTAAGTCTGCTGGGAAGGAGGGGTGGGGGGTGGTGCTGCGAGTGCCGGTGCTTTACGGGGAGGTGGAGGGCGGGAAGAATGCGGAGAGCGCGGTGAATGTGCTCATGGATGCGGTCAAGAAGGCGCAGAAAGAGAAGGTGGTCATGGACCATTGGGCGCTGAGGTACCCGACGAACACGGAAGATGTGGCGAGAGTTTGTTACGGTGAGTTTTACTTCCCTGGTCAAAGGCGAAGAGCGGGATGGCTCACGAGGTCTAGATGTGGCCGTCAAGTATCTGCAGTCCGGGAGTAAGGCCGAGCTGCCGCGAATCCTCCAGTTCTCAAGCGAGGACAAATACACCAAGTACGAGATCTGCCAGCTCTTTGGCGAGATCATGGGCCTGCCGACCGACCGCATCGAGGCAAACACCGAGGGCAACGATCCCAAGGCGAGTGTCCAGCGGCCGTACACTGCCATCTCAGCACGAAGGCGCTCAAGGAGCTGGGCATCGACGTGTCGACGCAGGACTTTGTCGGGTGGTGGAGGCGAGAGTGCAGGGCGTTTCGGCACTGAGGGCACGGAGAACGACCACGACGGAAGAGCGCGCCATTGACGCGACCGCGCAGGAATGTTTGAGGCTCTGCAAAACGCCGTGCGGAATTCTCCTTGGCAATAACTATGGTGTCCGTCAAGAAAGCATGCTTGCGGCGCTGGTCTTCCGGCCTGGTGGCTGGAGGCTTTCGCGAGCAAATAAGTTAGCCGTGCTCTGGTAAGGCCGAGCAACCCTTGCGTCACCCATCATCCAATCGGGGCCTGGCCATTCTCAGGGGCAGTTCATGACGCGGGAAGGGATCGCGGATCGGTGTCAATCTTGCGACCATCCGAAAGGCCAATGAAGATGTCCGTTCCGTGAAGAGGCAGGATGGTCGCGACGCGCTCGGAATGTCTTTGCCTGTCGCAAAACCGATCTCCGTCGGGTGGTGGGTTGATTGATTTACTCAGCGGGATCCTCCCGTCTTCGTATTTTTAGTTTCTTTCAAACACTTCTACAGATGCAAGAGGCCTGCAATTTGCCATCTCCACAACGTTCGGTTTGCCGTCTGATCCCGCTGGACCCTGAAATTCGATCTGCCCCAGGCCGGGGAATCCCCCGCCAAGCTGAACCCACAGCTGATGAACAGCCAGCCCACCAGCCAGGGGGACCCACATTGCCTGGTCCAGCTAACAGGGGCTTGGCCATGTCTCCCGCGACGCGCTCTCCGCTCTCTCCCAGCCCGGGCATCAAGCCAGCTATCCCCAAAAAGTCAAGCCGGAGAGGCAGGAATGGAGCGGGGAGACGTACAGGAGTTACGAATGGGTTTCTGCAGGCCGGGGACACGAGCAGAGGATGCGATCTGAAATCGAGCCTGTCGGGGTCCCGTGCATACTTGCTCGCTGCGTTGGAATGGGCCGAGGACGCTGAAAATAAGAATCACAGCTGTGACGCCAGCAGCGCGGCTAACGCTGGCACGGCCATCGACCCCAAGCCCAGCAAGCGCAGGGCCCGAGCCAACAGCAAGCCTTCTGTTGCGCCGCACCCTTTGGCGCAAAACAAGACGGCTTCAAACAACTTGGACGCTCGGCCAAGCCAGCGACCTATACATGACGTGAACAAATCACACCCAACCTTCGCAAAGCGCGCCGCAGCAGGTTCTGTCGCGCCGCGCTGGAACTTGCTGGACCTAGTACCCGAAAAGCTTGTCTTTCCGTCCCGCAGAACTCCTGCCTCCTTCTTGCCATTCCCCAAGCTCTGCCTCTCGAGACGGCAGCTCGGCCTGTGCTTCTCTCACCATCGCCGTCGCCGTCTCCGTCGCCGCCACCCATCAACCCGGCCTCAGAGTTTCAGCAGCGAGGAATACGCCCACTGCGGCACCAGCGAAGCCACGAACCCGGACCACGGCGCCGCTGGTACGACGAGCAGGAGGAAGCTGCGCTCTCGGTCGACAGAGTGGCACAGCGGGCGGCCGAAACCGACAGGATTTTCGCGCCCAGCAGCAGCAAACCTGAAAAGAACAGCAGCATTGAGAGCAAACAGACCATGTATCAATCAATGCGATCACCCGGGGGGTGCCGCCCTCACCCGCCGTCTCGAGCCCGCCACAAAGCCCGGTTCGAGAACGGTTCGCCTTCTTTTCTCTGGGACGCAAGAAGAGCGTTGCTAGCGGCTCGACACGCTCGACGCTCACGAAACGGCCCCCGATATCATTGCCGGTCTCGTCAACTTCTTCAACTGGCACTGCCACGGGCACCTACGGAAGTGGGTCTCGTCCATCCATCAGTGTCGAGTCTGACAGCAAGATGCTGCCGCGCAACCTCAGTGAACCGCAGGATCCTTCTGTAAAGGTAAGTGAAATATGGTGGCTCTGGTTTCCTCTTGCACGTCTTCTCTTACAGCGCGTGTTGTGCTGATCTCGGGATAGTCTGTGAGCGTGCGCTGCAGAGGCACCAATGTGACTCTCCAGGTCACCAAGCAGACGACTGTGGACGACTTCCTTCAGTCCTGCGCTCGGGCGATGGAAAAGGCTGGGCGGCCGATCAACCCCAGCATTTCGGTGGTCATCGAGCCATGCGTTCGCCCTGGTTTGGAAAGACGCCTCCGGCGGTATGAGCTGGTCTGGGATGTGATGAACGCCTGGGAGCCAGACTCATACAACACCTTGATTGTGTCGCCTGACTCGCCCGATCCTGATGGAGAACTTATCCTCGCCACCGTCCCCAACACACTCGAGGAGCCCGATGGCTTCGTCCTCCCGCTCTATGTCTTCCAACGGCCTGGGAAATGGAGCCAGCGCTACGTCACGCTAAGGGATAACGGGCAGATGTACGCATCAAAGAAGAAGGACGCGAAGCCCGGCGACAAGGACGTCACCCGGCTTTGCCACCTGTCCGACTTTGATCTCTACCTGCCCACCGAGGCCGAGATGAGGAAGCAGCTGCGGCCCCCGAAACGGTACTGCTACGCCGTCAGGAGCCAGGAGAGGCCTCCCTATTTGTCGACAACAACCATTACGTACAGTTTTTCTGCACCGGGGATCCGAATGTGGCGCGGAGGTTCCGCTCTAGCGTGCAGGGATGGAGGAGCTGGTACTTGGTCAACAAGAAACTGAGGCTATACGGCGCAAAGGAGGTCTCGCCTCCAACCAGCCATGGATTGGCTACCGGGTCAGGGGCAGACCTTCGGTTGATTATGGACCCAGGGGGAGGGTCTCAATCGACCACGGCTCGAGGGGTAGAGTGTCGATGGATCACGGCTCCAGGATCAGACCATCATTCGACGTGGGTGGTTCGTCTCTGCCACTTCTTGCATCCCTGGAAGATACAGGCAATGTATCGGGGAAGTCAGCCGTTCCCCCAGTACCGCCGTTACCACCTGGGCTTGTTGAGAACAATGCTGCAGTCTTTGCATCGAATGGGTTACTTGGCAACAGCTACGACGAGCGTAGACAACAAGCCGTCCGGAAAGAAGCCGCAGCCGCCCATCAGCGAGGAAGAGCCATGTCAATAAATGGCGACGGCCCCTTCGTCGACGGGCCCAACCTCCTCAGCAACCGCGCAGCAGCAGCCGTGCCTGCATCTGAAAACCGCCCACAAACCTCCAACTCCGAAGAGAACATCCGACCCTCCGCGCCCGAACCAGCGGGCTGGTTCCCCTCCGCCGTCCAACACTCCGCAGAGCAGCGCACCGCCCGCTCAGCCCCTACCGCCCCCCCTTGTCCCGCCGACCAAGCACGTCCTCGCGCGCCCCCGCCCGGGCCTCATCCACCCGCCAGCGCTCTCGCTCCCATTCCCGCCCTCCACCGCCTCCTCTCCCAGCATCCCATCCCATCCCACACCATCAACACCACCCCTCCCCGGCCCAAACCCCCCACCAAGGGAGTCATCATCACCAGCAACAGTCTCTCCAATCCCAAACCCTCCGCAGCAGCGCAGAATAGGACCACAACAACCGCTGGTTGACCTAACCCCCACATTCGTCGAGCCCCCGCAGTGGTCGCGCGAGAACCGCGGTCGTGGCGTGCGCGCACCACAGGGCAGGCCGCTCGTCGACCTGGCGACGGGGCCGAACCTGCCGGTGCGGATCCGGGACAGCGGGCCGCCGTCTAACCTCGTGAGGAGGCCTGACACGGGCGGCGGTGTCAACGTTAACGGGAGCGGGGCACGCTCATGGAGCAGTATGAACAACAGCAGATGCAGATGCAACAACAACAATGGGGGAGAGGCAGAGCGGGACGATGACGAGCACTGATGGTGGTGATGGCAGTGGCAGCTGTGCGGGGTTGGTGAGACGGGGAACGGTGAAGAGTATTTCGGGGGTGGTCGGGGCAGGGAGCAGCAGGCCTGGAACGGCGGCGGGCAACGTGGGGGGTCATGACAGTCGCGGGCCACCGGTGGCGTACATGCAGCAGGCTCGGGGGAGGGCGATGGGGGTGGGTGATGGAGAGAGAGAGGCGGTGAGGGACCGGTTGAAAAGTGTGGATGGGAGGTACGCGGCGGGGAGGAGCGGGAGGAGGGAGTATTAATGCAGGTCAAGATTTGGATGATTTTGGTTTGGCTAGTTCCCCGTAACGGAGCTCAGCCCCTTCACACCGTTTCTCGGTTTCTCGGGCATTTCGACATGCTCCGCTTGGATATGACTCGCTATTTCCATACTATGTTCTTATTTCAGTTCGCCTCTCTGGGCCTGATGCTGGCTGTGAGGTTCGTCTGTCAAGTTTCTGGGTCGGGATATGGGGTTTCATGCATGGATACATGTACGACAGGAAGGTGTGAACTGGAAAATGGGGGAATAAGAGAGGTTTGGCGTTAGAACATATGTCGACAGACGGTCAGTTGGATGATAGAATCGACGACAGGTAGCTTCCTTTGCCTTTTTAGACCTAGTCTATATAACTCCCTATCGAACTTCATTACAAGATGGGTATTTATGGCAGAAGAATCGCAAGCATCCTCTGTCTAAAACGCGCGGTTACTTCTGCCAACAACAAATGGCGGGACTGCAGCTACTACTATCCTAGCAACAATTTATTTGCTGCGCTTGTAAATCTTGGCCAGGAAGGCCTCGAACACGCCCTTCTTCAAGCCCTGGGTCTCGTCGATCTTGGCAATCATGGCGCGGATCTCGCTGACGACCTTCTCCTCGTAGGCCTGGTACCGCTCCTCCAGTTTGAGCTCGTCATACAGCTTCTTGACGACGGCCTCCCTCTCCTTGTCCTTGCGGCCGTAGTTCTCCTCGAGGATGCGGCGCTGCTCCGGGGTCACGATGGTCAGCGCCTGGTTGACCAGCCATGAGCACTTGTTGTCCATGATGTCGGTGCCGATCTTGCCGATGTGCTCGGGCAGGCCGAAGTTGTCGAGGTAGTCGTCCTGGACCTGGAAGTACTCGCCGAGCGGGATTAGGATGGCCTCGGCCTGCTTGAGGTTCTCGGGCGTGGCAATGTCGAGCATGTACAGGGCCAGGGCGACGGGCAGGTAGAAACTGTAGTAGGCCGTCTTGTAGATGACGATGAAGCGGTACTTCTCCATGTTGAGTTGTCGAGGTTGACGACATCCTCGGGGGCGGTGAGCAGGTCGCACAGCTGGCCGATCTCGGTCTGGTAGGTGACCTCGTGGAACAGCTCGAGAAGTTCGACGTAGCGCGGGTGGTCGCGGAAGTACTTCTTGAGCAGGGTGTAGATGGCGGCCTCGAGCATGAAGGCGTCGTTGATGGCAATCATACCGACGCCCTCATGGCGGTACCAGCACGGCTTGCCGCGGCGCGTGATGCTGCCATCCATGATGTCGTCGGACACGAGGAAGAAGGCCTGCAGCAGCTCCGTCATCCAGCCCAGCGTCGCCGCCTTAAAGTACTCGTCTTCGGTCAGGGGGCGCCCGAGCAGCAGCGACACCGAGTCGGGCACCGACATGCCGCGGTTGCACTTGCCGCCGACCGCATTGATCTCGAGGGACTGGACAGAGGGCGGTCAGCGGGGACGTCTTCTACGGGGCCATCTCCAAGGAAGCAGTGGAAACTCACCTTCTTGTACCACTCGAGAGCCTGGGTCGGCAGATTGTAGGACTTGGCATGCTCGACAAGCACCTCCTCCAGCTTAGGGAAAACGGACTCAAACTCCTTGAGCGTTGTCTTTTGAGCCATCTTTGCGTCTTGTGTTGGATCGACTGTGGTTTTGAGAAAAGGGCGTGTAACCAGATGTCAGGTCCGCTGGCGAGAAGGCTCGGGCAGGAGACGACGGGAGGCACTAATCAGCGCGGCGTTTGGCGGCAGAGCGGGTGGATTGGTATCAGTCGGTGCGGTGGGCCAGGAAACAGCTCGTCTCGACCGGGAGGGCGATGTTGGGTCCAATTGTTGACCCCTCTTCCTCCCCTCAAAATAATAGTGGGGTAAATCGTGAGAACAGAGACCCCTGAAAGACCCTGTTGATCCAACCCCTCCCCTGTGGCGGTGAGAAGCTAGTGTGGGGTCAGCGAGTGGCAGAATCAGGGACAGTTTCCCAGCGCGTCATTCATCGGCAGTCGCGCTTCCATCCAAGCTCCAAGTGCGATAGAGCCTGGTGCTTAACATCAACATCGGGTGAAACAGCATGGTGTGAATCCACTTCCAACCGCACGTCTGACCCGGTTTCTTGTCGACATGCACAATTGATAATTCCATCGGCGCGACAACAACCCAACATCAGCCCCAAAGCTGTCCCATCTCCACAAGCGCGAGTACGACCCGAGCTACCATATCGATTCCCGCTCGCACAAGACACACCATAGACGTCGCCCACCATGCCGCTCTCGGCAAAAGACTCCATTCAGCTCAGGGAAGCTCTGCAGATCGCGGTTGTCAAGTGCTCGGAACGATGCCTCTACCAGTCAGCAAAGTGGTACGTGTGGGCTTCTTGGCCCCCCAGTTCTCCACGGACCAGCTGACCCATACACAGGGCCGCCGAGCTTCTCGACGCTCTCCCAGAACCCGACGTTGACCCAGCAGTACTGGGCGCAGCAGCAAACCATGTGCATCCCGTCCTGACTCCGAACCAAGACCCCGTCGAAGCAGCCCTGGAAGCCCGCGAGCTCGGCCGGTACCTCCTCGCGAAATCGTATTTCGATTGTAGAGAATTCGAACGATGCGCCGCCGTGTTCCTTCCGAGTCAATGCTAGCCAGTCTGCTGTCGGCCAATTCGAACGAGAACGTCCCGTCCAAGGGTAAGGCCAAGGCCAAGGCCGTCGCCTCTGTCACATCCTCGACCGCCCTGCCCGAGATTAGCCAGAAGAGCCTCTTCCTAGCCCTGTATGCGAAAGTGATGGCGGGAGAGAAACACAAAGACGAGGAGACTGAGATGATAATGGGGCCTCAAGATTTGGGTTCTGTCATTAACAAGGAGCTGGTGGTCGTCAGCCGCTACCTGACACGGTGGTTCGACGATAGGAAGGTCGATGATGGAGACTATCCTGCCAGCCAGGGCTTCCTCGAGTATCTGTACGGCATGGTTCTTGCAAAAGAAAAGAACGACAACCTTGCACTGGAGTATCTAGTGCAGAGCGTCCACATGTTCCCCTGGAACTGGGGCGCTTGGCTGGAGATCACCAACCTCGTCTCGACAGTCGAGCAGGTGAGAACAACCCTGCCGTTTTCCCCAACACTCTCGACTGACTCTGCCGTAGCTGAACAAGGTTGCCCGTCACCTCCCGCAAAACATCATGTCGTTCATCTTCCATGCCAACGCCGCAGTCAACCTCTACAAGCAAGGGTCTGAACTTGCCGCCTCGCTGAGCGACCTCCTCACCATCTTCCCAACATCCTCCTTCCTCCTGACCTGCAAAGCATTGCTTTGCTACCACTCCAAAGACCTGTTCACAGCGGAGCAGAATTCAGTCACATCCTGGCCCTCCACCCCCATCGCCTCGACGCACTGGACCACTACTCCAACATTCTCTACGTGCTCAACTCGCGTCCCAAGCTCGCCTTCCTCGCCCATCTCTGCTCCAACATCGACAAGTTCCGACCCGAATCCTGCGTCGTGATCGGCAACTACTATTCATTACTCTCGCTCCACGAAAAGCCGTGCAGTACTTCCGCCGCGCCCTCACCCTCGACCGCTCCTGTCTCTCGGCCTGGACGCTCATGGGCCACGAGTACGTCGAGTTGAAAAACACCCACGCTGCCATCGAGTCGTACCGCCGCGCCGTCGATGTCAACCGCCGCGACTACCGCGCCTGGTACGGCCTGGGACAGACATACGAAGTCCTCGAGATGCACGCCTACGCCCTGTGGTACTACAAGAAAGCTGCAGGGTTGCGGCCCTGGGACAGCAAAATGTGGCAGGCGGTCGGGTCGTGTCTGCAGAAGATGGCCGTGACCGCGACGGGATCAAGGCGCTGAAGCGCGCGCTGCTGGCGGATAGCTACTATGACACACACAGCGGCGAGCAGCTTTGGCAGCGCGGGCACAGTCGACCGCACGTCGCAGATGGACCCGGAGGTGCTGCTACAGATTGCGAACATGTACGATAACCTGAAGGAGGTGAAGGAGGCGAAGGCGTATATGGAGCTCTGCCTAGCGCAGGAGGAGGGCGGGCCGCACAATGCTGAGGGCGGTGCCGCGGGGCTGGGTGACTCGATTGCCATCCGTCGCGACTCTGCTGGTGCGCCCGGGTCGGACGAGGAAGGGGACGGCGGCGAGGGGAGAGCGGGACATGAGGCCGGCACGGGCGTCACATTTGCGACCAGCAAGGCGCGTATGTGGCTGGCCAAGTATGCAATGGGCGTGGAGGACTATGCTACGGCGAACAGGTTGGCGATGGAGCTGTGCCAGGATGGAGTCGAGGTGGAGGAGGCTAAGGCGCTGATGCGCGAGGCAAGGTCGAGGATGGAGAGCCTGATGGAACGTTAGATGTAGGCGCCAGCCGTATCGGATGTTCCAGTTTCGGAGTGGCTATCTGCTGGGCTGAGAGACGACCGAGCCAAGAGGCGGCGTTGAAAGGCGAGACGATATACCCGCAGAGATATGAAAGCGGCAACGCTATCAGTGGCGTTCGTCGTGGGGATCATGAATTTGCCAACACGCCTTGATCCGACCGGCCCTATGACCGGCTTGACGACAGCTCCGCGCACGGACTTTCTACATGATAGACGTCCGCGCCGAGTCTGGCGCGCCGGACAGCTCATTTCGAGCGGCGGTGAAGGCGGCATGGAGGGGTCGGCATCAGGACGACGGATAGCAGATTTACGGTAGTACTTACCTCCTGGGGGGGTGGGATAGATGATTGAAGGTCCGCATCCTGTGAGAAGTTCAGGGCCAAACCCGAGGACAAAACCGCAACTGCGGCCGTTGGGATGGGGTCATTTGCTAGGATTCCCTGGTGCCATGGGCCGTTGCCGGGCATGCTATTGCTATACCATAGGGATGAGAGGGGCGAGAGGGCTGATTTCCAGTCCGATTTGAAGCTCAGCAGCGGCGTCTTTGGCAGAGGCCTGACACGGTACAGTGGGGGAAGAGGATTACAGGACACTACAAGATGTTGTCAGTGATCAATGGTCCGGTGCCAGTATCCGCCGGTTCATGCGAGGGCGGTGGTTTAGGATTTGCTAGGTAGACGTATGCACATGGCGAGGATAGAGCTCTAATCCGAGGCAGCCTGGTCATGCCGGTGGAGGGAACTCGGTGGCAGTGTCTCAAGCTTTTGAGGCTCTTGGATGATGTTGTTAATGGAATATCCGTACATAAGTTTTACACCCCTGCGTGCTGGGACTTTGTCACTCGCGGTCATCCAACACTCTCTTCCTTGCTATAAGTACTATCCCTTTCTTGGCTCCGACTGAATCGTGAAAGAGTAATCTTGGTAAATTATGCTTCTTCCGATTTCTGGCTCTCGTATTGAGCTGGTAATTTGGCACGCAAAGGCCTCGTCAAAGCGCACATTTCACAGGAGAGCCACAGAACGAGGTGTGTGAAGCGTTGAAGAGATCGAATCTCATCTTGGGTATAAACTCCAAAACTCTCCTCACAAGAAACATTGGTGAGCTTGAGCCCAGTGAGTGTAAGAAGGTTAAAACCAAACCCAAAGTCTCCAAGGCAGTCGCCCTGGTGACCCGGAAAAAAGAAGTAGAGAATGAGCCACCAACGCCGGTCCCGTGTATCCCGCTTTCCCTTCCCGCGAGCGGTCATCTACCGCGTCATTCTGTGAACGAATTGAAACCCCTATCCCATCGACCTGCTGCCGTCTTCGTCCGGCAGAGCTGGGTATCATCAACCTGGAGAACCTCGCCTCTTTTTCATGACCTCGTGAAGTGGGCATGCGCATAGGCGCATGCATGTATATAAACAATTCGTGGCAAGGAGAGATGCCATGGCTCATCCGCCTAGAGCCTCACCGGCAACCCACGGCCAAGGACGAACTCGCGCGAGAAGACGGCCGCGCCGTCCTCCTGAACGTCACGCTGGTCCACACCAATGGTGGTCCCATCACCGCCAAGGGTGCAGATGAGGTCCGTCTCCTTGGTCGCCTGGGTCTGGATGTCGTCAGGCAGGTAGTACGCAAAGGCGCAGGGGAACATGTCACAGCCGGAGGTGGGCTTGCGGTCGGTGGCGGGCCACATCTTCTTGACGCCGACGTGGTCGTGGGGGTTGACGATGGCGGAGACGTCGAAGAAGGTGATGCCGCCCCAAGAGTTGAAGGCGACCTCGCCGAGCATGCCTGGGACGACGGGTTGGCCCTTGGAGACGGAGAAGAAGTTGCCGATCAGCCGTGGGGGATGTCGACGGTCACGTTCTTATTGCCGGGGACCTCGACCTCCTCGATGACGGGCATGCCGGCGTTGCCGGTTGAAGTGGACGGTCCGGTCGACGGAATCTGAGAGACGAAAGTGATGGTATTGTCGGCGCTGCCGAGGTGGCTGCCGTCAGAGCGAGGGCCGAGGCTGAGGAACTTCATGTTGGAAGATTTTTTGAGTGGGTTGTTGTTTGAAACAGAGAGAGAGCGTGTGTGCTATTCCTAGCTTCCTGGCTGGACTACTGGATGATGCTTGAGTTGACGAGCCGCACGGCGAGTTCTCGAGAGAGCAAGTGGTGAGAGAGTGAGAGAAGCTGGATCCTTCAAGGACAGCAATCAAGGAGTGTGTAAGTGGTTTGAAGGAATGAAGACGGTTTGCCGACAGTCAGTGTGGGGGAGAGAGAGAGAGAGAGAGAGAGAGCAAGAGGGTGGGATATATATTGAAAAACGGAAGCCAGGGACGCGGAGAGGAAGCAGATCTTTTTACATCACACAGCTAATATTCTCGCAGCCAACAATAAGAAAACACTAACTGTGATTCTGGCCCCCTACGTCTGCGGCCCACCATCCACGACCTTGCCGCTGTGGACCCAACAGTGTTCCTGACAATAAGTCCCAATGTGGCGTTGAAGATGGTGGACCGAGGCCACCACGTCACGTCGTTGCGCCATCTCCGTCTCCAGTCAGGAGCGCCCAACGAAGACCTCATGTTCCTTCTTGTAGGGAAACTCATACTGTCCACGCCCGAGGAGAGATGGAACACTCGTTCTTGGTCTCCAGGAATCCAACTTAACACGTCTTCCAACCCAGCAGCAACTCATATGGATCCTCTGCCAACTTTGACAAGATCACAGCGGCTGTCCACCGTCGATCTCCAACCTTGCCCGCGGCATCCCTTCCACACCATCCCATGGCTCGAAGAAGGCCCATCGGGAAAAATCAAGGGGCAACCTAGGTGGGGACTGACAACGAAACTCAGACAAGGAAGAAGCATTCTGGGCCCATGGACCCAGGCGTCCAGGAGGGTGGGATCGCGCAGGTATTCGTCAACAGGCAGTCGAGCTGCATCTTCGAATCCAGGCACCTTTCGATCGCCATTGGTCGGATGAAGGGCGACAGCGGCGGGTACCTGACAGCCCGTCCCATCCCATGTGTTGCGCCTGCCCTGACAGGCTGAACGGGGATGCGGGCCGATCGCTTCTCGCCCGGGTGAGGCAACCTTGGAAGAAGAAAAGACGAGCGGGACTAGAGAGGATTGACTTGAGCGAACATGATTGATCGGGACGAGAATCTCTTCTTCCTTTTTTTTTTTTTTTTTTTTTTTTTTTTTTCCCGCTGCGGCCTTTTTCCGATGTAACCCACCATCAAGAGTCCCGTCGAGAGAAAAGAACATCAAGATCCCCGGCATGTGCTGTTGTTCTGAGTGAGCGTCATCCACAGCCGAAGGCACATGTACAGCAATGTAGCCCCCAAAACGGCGTATGCTGACTCTGCTGAGCGGTTGGCTCGAAAGTAGAAAGCTGTCAACGACTTGAACGTTTCAGAATGAGAGAGGTAGCAAACCAGCCGATGATGGTGCAAAGGACCAATGCAATCGTTCGGTCCTTCCTTGCGTTGTGAGCCCTGGGTGGCGTCGCGAACTGGAATTCCACGAGGGAAAAGCTTTCCTTTTCTGGCCGACATGGTTCCTCCTGTCAGCCTGGTCGCCCGGAGCCCCACTAACCGCCGGGTGGGTCAGGGCAGTGCCGGCCCACCGCTTCAGTTCCTCCTTCTCGTTAAGTTGGCATGGTTTGGCAGCCACCTGCCAAGGTTTGGACTGAGAAACCGTTCCGCCTTATTGGGGTGACTGTCTCAATTTCTTGAAGAGGAGGAGGCTGTGGGGACTTCAAATGAGCTTCTCGATCTCGGACCTCGCCAGGAGAGAGAAGCAGTTCGTGCTGAAGGCAGGGCATCGAGACCGTCCGGGAAACCCGGAGTTGGCGGCTGGAAGCGCCCGTCAGGTCAGTGCCAGCGTGGAGGGGCAGCTGTGGAGTGGTGAAACATTTCAGAGCCCCACTCAGCAACTTCGACTGGAGGATGACGCGTACCCACACAGTTCGGAGCGCCATCGAACTGGCAGTCCTTGGAAAGGATACTAGCAACCTCCCAAGTGTCCAGCCAGGGCTGTCACCGGAGGACGTGGAGGAGGGTTGTTCACAATGAGCGGCTGTTGCTGCCCAGTCTGAGGAGCCGCGTACTCAAGACATCCCATCCGACGTCCAACACCATTACTGTAGTAATGAATTGCCCAACACCCATTAGCGAGACTAATTAATGCACCAGGAAGCCTCTCACCAAACAACATGTTGCTCGAGGGTTGATGGCTGAAGCTCGTCCAGTAACAAGTCAGGCCCAATGCTGTAGTCCCTCCACGTAGACCCAACCTGCCCGCCGCCCCGCCCCCCCCGCAACTTGTGCACCCAACCTCCAAGACAAGCAGCCACACGTGTGAAATGCTTTCGCCCGGGGAAGTCATCAATATATCATCCTCTGGTCTCACTGTCCCTCCGGCACCTAGCCCGCAAACGCCCTGCACCAAGACTCCGGGTCCATCTTGCCTCATACAGTAGGTGTCCCAAATTGTGAAAGGTAACTTCAACAGCATGGAATGCAAAACAAACACCGAACGCCTTAGACTGTGTACCTCGCGGACCTCGATGACGCTCCATTTAAAACCTGCTATGATATACAACCATCCATGCTATCTATACAACCGCATATGTATAGAAAAAACAATAATCTACTCCCACTACCCATGATCTTTCTTTCCATGTCCCGTCGAAGCCCGTTACGCCTTGCTTGCACCATTCGATTCTCCTTTGCCTTCACCCGCTTGCGCAGACTCTTCTGGTTTTGTCGACTCCTCTGCCGACGTCTTCCCCTCGGCGTCCTCCAACCAGGTTGTGGCAGGTGTCGGGGATACTGGCGACGGCTCTGATGGGGCCGGGGCGGGTGCTGGCGGTGCAGGAGAGGGGCGCTTATTTGCTTGCCCTTGATGATGTTAACCAAGTACTCGCCCGCGTCTTCGAACCCGTCGATTTTGCCGAGGCGGGACTGAAAGAACTCGACGTCGCGGAGCATCCTGCCGCATGTTAGCATCCCTGCAAAACCTGGGTATGGATGCCTGGGTGGCAAGGAACATACCTTTCCCTCCCGACCTCCGTCTTCACCTCCACCGCCTGATACGCCGCCCCAAACGTTGTCCTTATAATTCTTAAAGACCGGCAGCATAATCATCCTCACTGTCCCCTCAGGCAAATGCTTAGTCAAGTTACGATGTAGCGTCGTGGTCTCCTTAGCCAGCGTCTCCATGTACTCGTTCGTCGTGCTGGCTTCCTGGTCCCAGATCAGCGCCTTCAGCTTCTTGGTGCCCGCCAGCGCGCCCGCTCATGATCTCGACGAGTTTGTCGTAGATGTTGTTCTGGTGCTCCTGAAAGGCGCGCCGGACCTTGTCGAACTCGCCCATGACGCTGGAGGCGGCCGTGCCGGCGCCGCAGTGCCTGCGGACGAATTCCCGGACGTGCGGGATGATGGCGGCGATAAAAGCGAGGGATTGCGAAGCTAAGGCGAGGTGTTTGGTGGTGATGTTTTTGAGGCCGGCGGAGCGCGTTGCTCCGGCGCCGAGGATGAGTTGCGTGCAGCGTGAGTTGAAGAGCTGGAGATATGCGATGAGAGAGGCGGATATTTCGGCTGTCATGGAAGGTATGGCAGCCATTAGGTGCAAGAAGTGAGCCATGCCGTGCATGCACGAGATCGCCGAGTCGGGAAGCAGGAAACTCTCAGAATCAACGACCGCACTCCTCGTCTTTGCCTTGCCTGTGCCGTTTGTTTGGGCAGACAAAACGTCGTCGACCTCGCCACCTGATGTCTCCGTGTCAGGGTACGGAATCCATACCTGCGTGCCGTCAGTCCAGGCGACAGCATCCCTAGTGCTGCCCTCGAGGATCCGGTTGAGCAGCTCAGTGTCCTTGTCGCTGAAATCGGCAGCGTTCCACTGATCCGATTCCATGCCCTGCGCAAGTTTCTGGTTTTCGGCATCTCCATGGTTCTGAATAAAGTCCTTGATGTGGCCGTTGACGACCGTCTTTAGCGTTTGTGCCGCTCCGCCCGGAAATGGCCTCGCACTCATTGGCGAAGTGGAGGTTGAGCGTGAAGTAGCGGAGGAACCATACAAGCCCCAGGCGCTTGCTCTGTTCCGACCGCACCCGCAGGATTTTAACAATCTTCTCATGTGCCACATCCACCGCCTGTCCCAGGAGATTGGCAATGTCGAGAGCCCGGTGTATTTCCTCCTGCGCCTCCTGGGCAGCGTCCGACTGCCTTGCCGTCGGGCTGAACGGGGGCGACTTGAGCGGGGGTGAGCGGACTCCGGAGGGTAGTGAAGGCTCGCCGATCGAGCTCGCAACATCCAACAAGACCTTGACTTGGGTGCTCAGTCTTCTCAGCGCCTCGGCCACTCCGACGTACATCTTCACCAAGAGATCTTCGGCATCCTTGGGATCAAGGGCGCGCAGATTGCGGGCCAGCGTGATCGAGCGATCTTGCTGCGAGCGCTGCTTGCCTCCTGTCCTTGTGCTCGTCGACATCATCGACTCGTTATCATCGTCGTTGGAGCTGGGTAGTGGTTGCCGGATGAGAGTCCTGATTTCCCGTATTGCCGCTTCCCGATACGTGGTAGCTGCAGCTGCGAGATACTTGGCACGTTGTAATCCCTGAGACTTGTGAGGAGATCTGCCCGGATCGGGTCAGTTCCTGACATGTATGAGGGGAAGGCCGAGGGTTCGCGACTGTGGGCTCCGCGAGCGCGCGCTGAAGCACTGCTCCAACGCATGAGAACCTCCTGTGGCGACACTCGCTCGACGTGACCGCGAAGATCTGTGAGCAGGGTATTGAGGAACTTGGCTTCGTAGGACCTCCCAATCCGGAAACGAAGGTTATCCAAGTCGCTGCTAACTCCCTGCAGGGCCGTGGCGCCCCTGAGGTCCCTAAGCTGAATATCCAGTTGGTTGGCATCTGACGCTTCCCCTGCCATGAGTTTTTCGAGGGTGTCAATATTATCAAGCGCCTCGTTGACTTCGCCGGCATCGACCAACGATTCGCAGACAGCAAGCCCGTCGACAATCTCCCTGAGCTGCATGACCGCATCATGAAGCTGTTTTACGTTCTCTCTCTTGCGGCGCTGCTGAACAAGGTTGAGCCCACCGGCAGCGATTTCTTCGTCTAACGCTTCCAGATCCTTTCTCAGAGTTTTGATTCTCTCTACTGAGTCTGCAGCCTCCGCATGCAGCTCCCTGAGTGAGCCCAGGGCCGTGAAGAAAGTAGTCGAAGCCGACGATATAGACTGAATCAGATGCATCTCGACCGTGTCCATGTACCACGACAACTTCTCCTGCAGAATAGCGTTTGTTGCCAGAGCCTTGCGGGGCGCAGCGGCCTGACCGTTGGACGAGCCCTTCTCATCGCTGCCCGGCGCCGGCCGCACCACCTCAGAACGCTCACTGACAACATCGAAGGTGCGCGGGTTCTCCAGGTGGAAGTCTTCGTCGAAGTAAACAGCGGGTATGGTAGATAGCGGTGGGGGTCCCTGAGCTTGTGCCCTCCTCGTGCGCGAGCTGGAACGCCGGGCCGTCGGAGTGGTGGTTTCTACGGACGACAAGGAGCTGAGGGATGCGGTCGATGTCCGTCTCGACGTTAATCCTGGGCGCTTGCTTGGCCGCAAATAGCCCTCGTCCAGCGCGTCGGGGAAATCATCGGGTCTGGAGGCGCGACGTAACCCCCCCGCTCCTTCCTCTTCATCCGCTTGTATCCGCCGCAGTTGGTCGTACAGGGCGCCGACCTGGGTTAGGTATGGCTTGAATTCGCAGGCTTCGACGTGGGGAATATTCGTAAGTGTTACCGGGGGTATGTCTCGTGCTGTCGGAGGCTTATGGGCGCTCGAAGCTGGAGGGGCGGTATGTGGGAGGAGGCCGGTCCTAACTATTGGGGGTTGTAGTAGGGTTGAGATCGCATTTTGACCTGATTCGAAGAGGGTGTTGGCCCAAGTCCCGGCGGTATCAAGGGACCCTCCGATCGAGTGAATGGAGCTTGCGGTTGACCCTCGCCGCTGGTGGGGGCGCTGCTGGCTATGTGATGCTGTTCTTGGAGCTGTTAGTTGCCGGATGACAGACTTTCGAGCTGGCGGAATCGAGCCTACCCATGAAAGGGGAAGTCGCCTCGATGCCCAGCCGACAGCGTCGGCGACAGGCTATCGACCGACTTGCGCGCCCCTTGATTCGAGAACATGATGGTTCGCCAAGTCTCCCCTGCCGCAAGGCGAAGTGGTGGTGCTGCCGGCGACCATCCAGGGCCGAGGCGCAGGAGACCAGGGAGCTACGGAGCGAGCGAGCTGACGTGAAGCTGACTGAAGAGGCGGCCGTCACCGGGGTATCATTGCCGGGAAGGGTTCCGATGGGCATGCGCCGGGCTTGTCGTTTAGTTCGTCGTCCAAATGCTGTGTCGCTTTCGGGCAGCGAGAGTCCAGATGAGGATCGTCTAATTCTGTGGGCAGGGCAAGTTGGCGTCGTCGTTGTTGCTGAGCTCCTGCCGCGCCTCATGCGGTGGATATCTGGCCAGGAGACGCCTGCCAAGCGTTGAACCCCTGTCTTGCTGTCTTCATTCGGGTCTGGCGTGCTTTGCTCTTAGCTGCATATATATTGATAGCCTCATAACTTACCGGCCCAGGCCAGAGTTTTGGTGCATAACGTTATATCAAGATGCATGGTGTTAGCCGTGCCTGGGTTGTGGGTCCAATTAATACCCCTGTCAACAAACGCGCTTGGTCGCGTTCCTCTGGCATTTTACGCGTCCCGCAAGATTCCCCTTTCTGCAACCTCTCTGCCCCTCCATTGCCACCACCCGGCCCTGCCTCCAGAGCAGCCCATTGTGTTGGCCTCGGACGCCACCGGTCTCCCTTTTTAATCTCAGTCAATCAACCCCTCAGATCCATATTCCTTCCAAGATGGACCGGCAGTCGGTCTTCAGCAGCCGACTCTACGGCGCTCCCAGCGAAAGCGAAGACTCCAACACTCACATCCGCGGCCTGCTCGAGTCTTTCATCCTGGACTTCAGACTCGACAACATCTTCATCTACAGGTCCGCTACTACCTACTGGCAAAATCCAATCACCTTAACCCAAACTGACGGCTCGTTACAGAGACCAGCTGCGTGAAAATGCGCTCCTCAAGAAATATTACTGCGATGTCAACATCGGCGACCTAATCAAGTTTAACGAGGAGATCGCCCACAGGCTGGTGACAGAACCTGCGGAAATTATCCCACTTGTATGGTGCCACGGATGTCGAGTTACTGGAGACGCACTGATTGTATGTAGTTCGAAGCAGCCCTGAAGCGGTGCACGCACAGGATTGTTTACCCCCACGAGCCCAACGTCAAACTCCCCGAGCACCAGCTTCTCCTCCACTCCAACGCCGAAGATGTATCCATCCGCAACCTCGATTCCCTCACCATTTCCAGGTTGGTCAGGGTACCCGGTATCGTCATCGGCGCCTCAGTCATGTCGTCCAAGGCGACGGAACTCCACATCCAGTGCCGCACCTGCGACCACGTGCAAGATATCCACGTCAGCGGAGGCTTCAGCGGCGTGACACTCCCCAGACAGTGCGGCAGGTTCAGGGCCCCGGGCGACCCCACAGAGAAATGCCCTCTCGACCCCTATTTCGTCGTCCACGAGAAGTCGAGATTCGTCGACCAGCAGATCATCAAGCTCCAGGAGGCGCCCGACCAGGTTCCCGTCGGAGAGCTCCCTCGCCACGTCCTGATCTCCGCCGACCGCTATCTCACGAACCGGGTAGTGCCCGGCTCCAGGTGCACCGTCATGGGCATATTCTCCATCTACCAGACCAAGGGCTCCAAGAACTCGACAAGCGGTGCCGTCGCCATCCGGACACCATACCTCCGCGCCGTTGGCATCCAGACCGACATCGACCAGACCGCCAAGGGGCAGGCAATCTTTTCCGAAGAAGAGGAGCAAGAGTTTCTCGAGCTTAGCCGGCGGCCCGACCTCTACAACGTCATGGCCGACTGCATTGCGCCCTCCATCTACGGCAACCGGGACATCAAAAAGGCTATCCTGTGTTTGCTCATGGGCGGTTCCAAGAAGATCCTCCCCGACGGCATGAAACTCCGTGGCGATATTAACGTCCTCATGCTTGGTGATCCCGGTACCGCCAAGTCGCAGCTGCTCAAATTCGTCGAGAAGGTGGCGCCCATCGCCATCTACACGTCCGGCAAGGGTTCCTCCGCCGCTGGTCTGACCGCTTCCGTCCAGCGCGACCAGTCCACACGCGAGTTCTACCTCGAAGGCGGCGCCATGGTGCTGGCCGACGGGGGCGTCGTCTGCATCGACGAGTTCGACAAGATGCGCGACGAAGACCGCGTAGCCATCCACGAAGCCATGGAACAGCAGACCATCTCAATCGCCAAGGCCGGCATCACCACCATCCTCAACGCGCGGACATCCGTCCTGGCCGCCGCCAACCCCATCTTTGGGCGCTACGACGACATGAAGACGCCCGGCGAGAACATCGACTTTCAGACCACCATCCTTTCGCGCTTCGACATGATCTTCATCGTCAAGGACGAGCACGAGCGCGGCAAGGACGAGCGCATCGCCAAGCACGTCATGGGCATCCACATGGGCGGGCGCGGCGTCGAAGAGCGCGTCGAGGCCGAGATCCCCGTCGACAAGATGCGCCGCTACATCAGCTACTGCCGATCGTAAGCCTTCCCCCGTCCGTCTTCGTTCCCTGCCACCTCCCGGGGCCCCCAAATCACTAACAATATTATCACAGGCGCTGCGCTCCCCGCCTCTCCGACGCCGCCGCCGAGAAGCTCTCCTCGCACTTCGTCGCCATCCGCAAGCAGGTGCACGCCGCGGAGCTGGAAGCGAACACGCGCAGCTCCATCCCCATCACCGTGCGGCAGCTCGAAGCCATCGTGCGCATCACCGAGTCCCTTGCCAAGCTCACCCTCTCCCCCGTCGCGACTGAGGAGCACGTTGACGAGGCAATTCGGCTCTTCCTCTGCTCCACCATGGACGCGGTCAACCAGGGCAGCAACCAGGGCAGCCGCGAGCTGAACGAGGAGGTGGCGCGGGTCGAGGCGGAGCTGAAGAGGCGGCTGCCGATTGGGTGGAGTACGAGTTTGGCGACGTTGAGGCGGGAGATGGTGGAGGGGAAGGGGTTCAGCGAGGCGGCCCTGAATCGGGCCTTGATGATTTTGCAGAGGAGAGATACTATCATGTTTAGGAACCAGGGGCGCAGGTTTATAGGAATGGGGCGTAGTTGGAGTCAAGGCGGGGACGGGGTCTGGCTCGTGGATCTGCATGGTAAGGGGCGCTAGGCGCGTGGGATAGGTAGTGCACTGTTCATGGGATAATTATAGTCATGGGAATGTGTCTAAATTTCGATATTGGTGTTCTCAACCCATCGGTCTGAGGCTGAGTCCCATTCAATACACGCCAAACTGGCAATTATAACAAACGCTAAGTCTATTGCGTGCCAAAGAATATGGTGCCAGTCTTCCTACGCTGGTCAAGGGCTGGAACCCGGCTGTAAAACATGTCTCCTCATGAGAGAATGCATGCGATTTAAGCATACGCAAGGGTGTTATCCCCTGATCCTTCCCGCGACGCCCAAGGCTGCCTCGTTCCCAGCGACACACGGGCCCCTGACAATAATCTGTCCTCAAGTTAGCTTCTCATGCCACTAACTCCTCCTTTTCAATCAGTTGTATCGACTTACCTCCCCCTACACTCCTGATCCGTAGTCTTGTTCTCCCCCATATCCTTCAAAAAGATCTCGGTACTAGTCAATGGCGGTCCGAAATGACTGCATTCCTCACCCTCAAACACTCTGTAGTCGTAAAACTGAGTCTGCGTCACAGCACCCGCCACCTTGGCCGCCGTCAGCGCGTACATAATCCTGGCGCCAGTAAAGGCCCTCAGGTCGGCCAGAACGGACGACGACAGCTTGGGCGTGTCGGCGCCGACGCGCTCGGCTGTCAAGATCAGGCGCAGCTTGCTCTTCGCAGGACGGACGGCGGCGGCGTACGTGCCGGCGAGGAAGCCACCCGAGGACATGATGCCATCTTGGGTGAGCTGGCGGATCCGGAGGCCGTGGAGGAAACGCAGCACGGGCGAGCCGAGGAGCGCAATGGTTTCCTGGTGGGTTTCAAGGAGTGCGGCGGGTCGGGCGACCACCACGGTCGGCGAGATGCCGCGGGTGGCAATAGCGAGGGTCTTGGCTCGTGGAGCGATTGAGTTGAAGGCCACCGAGGCGTTTGAGAAGAGCGCGGCGAGTGTCAGGACCAGGGTGTGGGTGTTGGCGAGAGAGTCGGCGGGGAGGAACAGGTCCGAAGGGCCCATCCGCTGAGAGGTTGGGATGGCGAATATCTGGGCGGCGATGGCGGAGACGAGATTGGCGGCTGTGAAGCAAACCATTTCCTCCTGCTGCCCCGGTTTGGTCTGCCAGAAGACGGTGATGTCGCGGGGCTCCTTCTGTCCTTCGAGAGGGGGCAAAGTCTTGCCAGCGTCGATAGGGCTATCGCTGATAAGGTCCTGCCAGGTGGAAACGCTGATATCGCCACCGGTGCCCTTGGGCATCTCGTTCCAGTCCATGTGCCTGCTGCCCTCGTCAACGACCCAGATGAGCTGGCGCAGGGAGGGGTAGTTCTTGACGACAACATCGAAGGGGAACGAGCCCGGAGCGGTCACGACGGTGTCGGCGGCAGAGCGGCGGAGCATGGAGATGACGGCGTCGTCGGACTGGTCGAAGGGCAAGATCACGGCGGTCAGGTTGTAGAAGGCACAGGCGAAAAGTGTCACGACGAGCTCGACAGAGTTCGGGAGATAGATGGCCACACGGTTGCCGCCGTGGTCGGCAATGTGCTGGCCGATGAGGTTGATTTGGCGAGTGATGTCGGCGAGGCGGTGCTCGACGACCTTGTCGGTGCCCAGCACCGTCAGGACGCGACCCTTGGCCCCCTTCGCCGGACCATCCTCCTGTACGCCAGCAATGGCCTGGCGCCAGACATCGCGCAGGTCGCCGTCACGTCCCCTTGCCCACTTGGAAGCACCCGGCTCCTTCACATTCAATCCGGCGTTGAGGGGCATGCCATGGGGGGCGGCCTGCGATCGGTAGATGGGGGATTCGCCGGGTTGGCGGACCGGAGATCCCTGCGCCTGGCGAGCGAGCAGGAAAGGGTGGATGTCGGCCTCTTTCCGTGTAGCGATCTGGTAAGTGAGGAAGCCGGCGAACACGACCGCGATCACGGTCGTCCAGAGATTCCATTGTCCGAAGAGCGCGGTGACGCTCTCGTCGAGACGGACGAGCAACTCGGCGAAGCCCATCTTAGTTGGCGCAGTTTCTTGAATTCTCTTGATATGGATGAAATTACCAAAAAAAAACCCCAAATATGCGCAACGTCGAAACCGATCGCCCTTTTGTAGATCGGAGTCCGAGGCCTCCGCAGCTGCCGCCAGTGAATCGAATCTCAACCTGGAAGGCAGAGTGGACAGACCAAGGAAGCTTGGAGCTTTGGGAAGCTGAAAGTGGGGAATCCGCAGCTGCTGAGAGCTGTGGAATCGCGAGATTGGATGTGGAGAGCGAAGCTGCTGCCGCACATGTGCAGCTGTGGCCAGGTGGCGGCTTACCCCTGCCTCGCTCTGTCTCCCTGGTAAAGAGAGAAATGCCAATGTTGATCTTGCGCGCCTCAAATCGCCGCGACCCTTTTGTTCGCAAACAGCGACAAAGCGACCCACGGCAACGGCCGCATAGCAGGACGTCGTTACGCGCGACCAAGGCTTCGGCCATTCGACTTACTAACCACTTTTACAGCAGGGATTCCCAAGCCATTTTCCTCTTTAACTGGACCATACTCGAGCTCAGTTGGGCCCAATCCGCCCTTGCATCGCAACCGTTGCCAGGCCGTCAAACATCGCAGCTCCTTTGCACACATCGTCCAGTCAGGCAACGGCAAGAGAGATATACTTCAGAGACAAGAGCGCCATGTCTTTCTCGGCGGTCGCCTTGGCGCAGGCCAAGTCGACACCGGTCAAGCAGATCTCGATGCCCTCAGTCGTCCAGGAGAGCCCCGGCAACTGGAAGCACCCTCGCTTGGCGGAGATCACACGGCGGCAGAACAAGAACATTCTCGGAGAAGAACATCAGACAGATTGTCTACAATGTTGGAGCTCTCGTCGCCCTGGGGATGGCGCGGCACGTATTAGCGCAGTTGTGCCAGCCGGGGTGTGAGTGCCCCTCGACTTGTCTAGTAGCACGGTCGCTGACCTTTCATCCAGCATTCCCAAAGAGATGAGACAGTACAGCGGATGGGTATATGCCACACTCATCCTGGTACCCCTAGTCAACATCGTCTTTGCGCTGCTGCCGCTGGTCCGGCCCCAGGACGATCTCTCCGACATTCCCCTCACGCCCGCTCAGCGTAAGCTGCTCGGCCTGCCGCCAAGCTCGAGGCCAGCGACGCCAAACTCTGTGTACAGCACGCCCCCGCGGTACTCGCGGACACCATCCCTCGCCGGCTCGCCCGCCAGCATTAAGAGCTACGCCAGCTCGCCCTTGTCCAACCTCGCCAGCCCAGGCTCAGGACAGTATTCGTCTCCCAAGCTGGGCACCTCGCCGTCGAAACTGAACGCTGGGCAATACTCGCCTTCGGTCAGCCCCTTGCTGCAAAGGGCAGTGGGAGGAGGGATGAACGGGGCGCGGGCGTCGTTTGGCTCGCCGAGCCCGCTCAACGCTAGCACCGCTTCGAGCGTCTTTAGCGAAGGGCCTGGCACGCCGACGCCGGGTGGGAAGCGGTCCAGTGTCAGCCTTAACAACAAGTGGCTATATGAGAAGGGGAGGCGGAGCTCGGGGAACAACTGGCTGCATCAAAACCTGTCATGATGATATGCCATGTGGGTGGAGGTCGTATTCTCTCACGACTCGCCTCGGTCGGTGTATTGATAGATGGTACATATACCGCGCTCTCATGACACATGGATTAATGACGAGTTGGAGCAGATGGACGCTGGGACGGATGCGATCGCGTGCGTCTGAAGTTTAAATTTACTCCTGAAACCGACCGCCTGGTCCTGGCTCTTTCGACAAGTAACTCTTCAGCCCAATCTCTCATATACATGTCGCAGACATGGGTGGGTATATTTCGTTATTCCTTCAATCTGGTATCATCGCAGGGGTGGAAACCTTAAGGCAAAAAAACACACAGGAAGAGGGAGAAGAACTCATCACAAACTGAAAACACAGCTGGCCAAGCAAAGTCGGAGTCACCAAATCCCGCAACCCTCACCGAGCCTTCTCTAACGGCGGCGTACTCACCAGCGTATCCGGACTCTCATCTTCCGAACTCGGGCCCTTCGAGACAGGCGATGGCGCCAGAAGTTCCCTCCCTTTTACCCTTCTTATCACCCTCCGTCACAACTTCCCTTCCTTTCACAGGCGTGACTGCTCTGCCCTTGCCGGGGGACCCTCAGGGGCAGCAATAACGACCACGGGTGACTTTGACGCCGCAACTGCATCGCGGAGTCTTGGTCCCTTCCGCTGGCTCCACAAACAACGCCTTTCAATGGTTCGGCGGTCCTGAGACCTGCATCCTTGTCCAAGACAGCCCTTGCGAGGCCCATTATGCCGGCGAATACGACCCGGGGCTGTTCGAATGCCAGCAATCCGCTGGAGCCGGGCACGCGCTGCGTGTGGACGACGTCGAAGAGGGCATTGGCCCAGGCGGGTGGGCAGTAGGGTTCTTTTCGAGACGAGAGCTCCTCGGATGTTACCCAGAAGGAGTCAAGCTGTTGCTGCTGCTTGTCTTCCTCGGTCGTCCTCGTAGTCGCCACTTCAGGCCCCTTGCCCTTCAATCCTGAACCTCCAGTAAACACAGTAATCGCCACAGCCGGCTTCTTCCCTCCTTTGTTCCTTTCACCTCCTCATACTGCTTCCCACACGCCGCCCAGAAGCGTAGCATCCCCTCCGGCCCGGGTAGCCACACCAGGCTCGTGAGCGTGAGCAGCTTTCTGGGTGAACCTCCCCTTCGCCCCATCCTGCCCAACCTGACCAGCAGCAGACAGCCTCAGAGCCCTTAACACAAAAGCCAGCGTCCCCACGGGCGAGTCGCACAGCGCGTACGCAAGCGTATTCGGCTCCGTCACCGAGCCCAATCCCCCCATGCCTGCTCTTCCCCCCTCCAACAGCCGTCCTTCACCTTTCCCATCCTCCCCCCTTCTCTACCACCACCACTACCACCAACCCCAGATCGAGGAGAAACAGCCAGGGCCTCAAAATCCCCCTTTTCATATCCCATGCCCCCCTTCATCGCCCTCGCCACAACCCACCGCCCCCAATCCACCACCCCGTCCCTCCCCAGCGTCGGCGCCGTCAGTTCCGGACTGATCAGATGCCCTCCCACGCAAGTCATGTGGTGCTCCCCGACCAGCTGCTTCACAACACGCCCGTCAACCCTCTCCGCACCCATCCATCCCGGGGCGGCGGTGCTGGCCAGGTAGGTTTTGTAGCCCAGGCGTGTCATGAGCGCGTCAAACACCGCTGCAGTGGCTGAGACTGGGTTGGTGGTGGTTGTTTTGTCGCTGTTGTCGACAGCTGGGAGGGATGATCCGAAGGCGGGGAGCGGGTCGGAGAAGGCCGTGCCGGGGAAGGAAGGGATGACGACATGGAAGGCTTGCTGCGCGCTCGCTTCATTTGTGTTGTGGCTGGTGTCTGGCGGGGCAGCAGCAGCTGGGAAGGTGAGCGGCTGGATCAGGGCTGGAGGGAGAGGTTTGGGAGTGGGAAGGGTGGGACCAGGAGGAGGGGGATGGCGTTCTGGTGAGGGGAGCGGGCGTGGATGAAGTGAATTCTGGATCGGGGCGATTTGGCCGGGCGGGGTGATTGCGGTGCGGAACTGGGGGAGGGAGGCGGAGGTGTTGAGACGGGCTTCGCAGGCGCGCCAGGAGTAGGACTCGAGCCTGCGGCAGTATCTGGATGGTGTTCATCGCGTTGGGAGCGGCTGAGGGGGTCATACCAGTAGTCGATAAGTGATTCAATGAGTGGCTTCGGGGCCCATGTATCAGCAGAAGGATGGGATGGCTCGTGAGGGAGGCCTGTGAGCTCGAGTTTCTGGCGGGTGAGCTCGAGGTGTTTGGTCGGGATCTGGTGTGTGTTGCCGTTAGCCGTGCAATATGAACCGGGGATGAGATGAGACTTACATGGATCCTGTACGGCTTGACCTCGTCGGCTACCGGGGATCCAAGCGACTGTGCCATTCTGGAGGAATCATACTTCCCTAGAGCAAGTAGATGGTGATAAAATGGACCTGAAAAAAAATGACTTTATAAGTGTTGTGAAAACGAGCTACATGGAGAGATGGGATGGCTCAACGAAACCGTCGCGACCGACGCAACTGCAGGCGTCACGTTGGTACTATACACGCCGGGTTTGGCGTTCCTCCAAACCAGCAAGGTTGTATATTTTATAATGCTGAACATGCTATCAAATAGGTGCGCCTCCCGATCGGGTATAGTGTCCGCGTTGGAACTCTCCCTACTCGTACGGGCTGGCGCGTCCGGGGTTTAGTTAGTAATTACATCTGTACTAGTAGAGCCTTTCATCTCTAGTCTCTTCTTCCTCGAAGAGTTCGCCTTCGTATATATATGGTCTTGATCTGGACGGGCCTGGCAGTAGTACCGCGCCAGCCTGGCCGCCGTCAACCCGACCCTCGCGGTAGTTGATCTGTAGACGTGCTGTGATTTACCCAAACGGACAATCCGCTCGCCAGTGTAACCGACGGAAATAAACCCTACAGGTCATAGATGTCATAGCGCTCAACGGAGATGGCCAGCAAACCGAGCCTGTGCGTTACAGCATTCATCCAACGTTCCCGTGTTTCCAGCTTCTCGCCCGCCGCGGTGTCCTTAAGAAGATGGCCAGTCAAAACCCAAGGGGAATTAGTCTCAAGTATGACTATCTCAGTGACCAGGTGTACTGGTGGTGTGATGGGTAAGACCAGTGACCTGACACGGGGGTTACTCTTTTGCTCGCAACTGCAGTAACGCTAGACAAAAACAATCTGATTTCAAATTCCACCACGGAGAATCATCGTTTGTAACAACTTAATTCTTAGCTTCTTCCTAGTCGTCTTGGTTGACCAGGGAGTGCTGACATCCGTCCAAACCATGTAATGGGGGTCATGTGAGTGGTAGCCCCGGTGGCTGAACTCTGGAGGATGTGCCGTCTCATTGTTCTGGGCCCGCCACAAGGGCCCATAACCGCAGGACAAGACACACGGGGCTGAGGGAGCTCTGTCAATGCCAATGCTGCTTGCTAGGCAAAAGGGAATGATACTCTGATAATTCTGAAGTGCCCGAAGAAGAAGGTCGTTAGCTTCCCTCTCCATTCGGCACGCTGCATTGCCCTGGACAAGTTATGCCATCCAGCTCCCGATCAGCAGCCATTGGCATGCCCTCTCTGGTTCTCAAAAGACCGACCCCCAGGCGATGGTCCATCCACCCATGTGACCACAAAGCAAGCACTATGCTCCCTCAGCCAGTCCCCCTCCCTTGACACCTCCCCTGGCTCTGAACTCATTAAACGCCCCGGGCGGGAGCCTGCCCACTTCCAGCCCCCGTTCCCGGCGCGCCAACACCGCGCAGGTTGATCGCGCCAATGCGTGACACGATATTGCTGCCCACAGCATCCACGCGCCGCGTGGCGAGGTGAGCGTCGGACCCTGTGGCGCAGTCTCCTGGACGCGGAACAGCTTGATCTGCGTCGTGTTCCAGACGCCGACAGTGCCCTTGGAAACCTGCATCTCGCTGGCGAAGATGAAGCCCCAGAGGAGCGACTCGTACCACCCGAGCGCGAGCGGTGACCACTCGAACGAGTGGATGCGGATGGGCGACGGCTCGACCCCGACGAGCTGGACGTCGCGGATCTTGCCCAGCGTGGCCGACGTGGGCGCGTCCGACAAGACTGCCTGGCGCGGAATCAGGCTAAGAGCTGCTGGAGGAGGGTCAGCGTCGTGTGCAGTGGCAACTCGGGAAGCCAGCTATCAATCCACTGCGCCGAGGGCTCGAATGCACCCGACTGCGATTGGCCGGATACGGGGCCCAGGCTGGTGATGCTGTTTTGACGGGAGAAATTTCCTGCACCAGCCGGCATTTTCCCTCGCGCCTTCTCCGACATACCCTGCAGCTGTCGCGGTACATCGTCGTCGGTTGCGGACACTATGGAGGACGCTGCTGATGGGTTTTCTCTTGGACTTGAAGCTGCGGGCGTCGGCCTTGCCTCGTCATCGCTGTCCTCGTCGTCGTCCCCTATCGCAAAGGTCCCATCTTCTGGGACATCACCGAGCGTTGGCGCCCGCGAGAGAGGTGCCGCTGTAGACTCTGATACTCTCAACTGAACTCCTAGTAGAGTTGGGTTCTAATGGATCGTGTGACGCCCGCTGTCTTTTCGCCGTCGGTTGCGCCGTTCTATCTCTTCCTGGCCGCTTTCTAAGGTCAGAGAGCGCAGCGCTTCGAATCTTTTTCTGTTTTGGAGTATGGCAAAGATGAACTGGGGGTTTTCTGCAGGCTGTCAGAAGAAGGATCACCACGTCCTTTTCGAACGACTCACTATTGTATTGATGTTCAACAATCGCGTTGATGGCCTCGAGCAACGACCGCAGGAGGCCATGATTGGTCTCGTTGGCCAGCAAGAACGAGGGGGAAGACATGGAGTTAAACAACTGCATGATCTTGGAGCATGTCGGTCCACTCAGGCCTTCCAGATACGCCGCGATGTTGTTGATGACCGCCAGGAGCGCAGGGTAGATGGCCGTCAACTTCCCCTGGCTTGTTGTGATGAGACTGTAGATGGACTGATACCAATCAGTGTCGTAATAATCGAGTCAGGGCTGCGATTAACTAGCTCACCTGTATCAGAAAGTCACTGTACGTGCCTCTGAAGCCCGCGATACGAATCGCAGGTGGTAACGTGTCCTGCGCCTCAAATGACTTGTTCAGATTTACGCCAAAGTTCTTCTCTACGCTCAATGTCTGGAGCAGAAATGCACACATCCTCACGACCCCTTGCTTGGATGCATCCCCCTTGTACTCGAGAGCGTAGAACAGGATCAGGATGACGAAGTCGTGGGCTCGCTCCGTGTCGATGATGAACGAGCGGAACCTCTTGTTGCACTGGGTGATTTCCCAAAAGAGCATGATGATCTCCGGGCAAACTTGACAGAAGCCTGGGCACCTGGAATGTAAGAGGAGTTGGCCTGCAGCGGCTGGTTCAAGATCCGCGTCATGCCATCCACGACGAACTGAAAGTCCTGGGGCCGGTGGAGCCGGCCGAGAAAGTGGCGGTAGTAGTTCTTGGGCGTCAGAATCCCAGCTTGCTCGGGAATGGGGTACAGCACTGTCGCCAAAAGGAACTGCAGCGTGTACGTGACGAGAATCTCCTTGGGATCCTTGAAAACGAGGGCATTGTACGGTACCCGCCAGCTGGCTGGGTTGTATTTGAGGGTCTAGCGGGTCAGTATATCGTTACTCATCGCGCGAAGAGGATAACTTACAGTGTTCAGTAGCGAACACAACACAGAGAGCACGACCTGCTTGTCTGAGCACGTGCAAATATATGTAAGCGCCTTTGTGCCTTGCGTCGGCAGGACACTCGGCGACAGATACATGCACCGGCTTGCCAGGGTCAAGAGCAGGCGCAGAATCTCGCATCGATTGCTCTCATGTTCCCTCGTGGTCGGAATCGACGTAGCGCAACCCACGCCGCTCTGCCAGATGGCGTATGTAACCTTCGACTTCCCATGTGGGGCCTTCGGGACGGTGAGGTCGGAGAAGAAGAGAAAGTCGAGGAGGGTGTCGATCAGCTCCTCGGCGAGCGGCTTCGCGTCCTCGAACTCGTCCACGGGCGTCTTCGCCTGGTCCTCGGGACCGCCGTCGAACAGCACTTCGTTAGCGATGGACGACTTGCGAGTCCGCTTGCGCCTTGGCGACCAGAACAGGTCATCCTCCCATTGTTGCAGCGGTTCCTTCTCGTAGATGAAGGGAAGAACCCGTGTCAGAACGCGGACACAGTTCAGGGCCTCGCGGTCGGGGGCAAGTTCGGGATCGGGGAAGGAGGGATGGTGGCGCAGTACGAACAGGCGGTTCGTCACGGCCTGGATCAGGCTGTCAAGGTTCTCGAGCGCGTTGTCGCGGGTGCGGCGCACGTCGGCGGGAGCAAAGAGGCTGAAGATGTCCTCAGGGACTCGGGGAGCTCCCAGAACTGACAAACAGTCAGCACAGCGGGCTGGAATGACGAAGTTCACGGCAACTCACAGAGGCCCAGTACGCATCGCCCGAGGGAATGTGGCGTTCCTCGGAGAGCCTGAAGATGCCCTTCTTGAAGACGAGCTTCGAGTCGCTGGCGCCCATGTTGGCTGCTTAGAATATTCGCATCGTGCGCTCGGGTTTGCGGTCGGGGAGCCGGGCTGATGGATCTGCGAAACCAGCACAGGCAGTGTCGATCCAGATCAACGACTGGGAACTGGATTGGAGACAAGCTGAAACTGACATCACTGCCAGTGACGACGACAACGGGCTGCGATTCTTAACCCTAACCCAGACTCTGACATATTCCACCGCCAAGCAATATACCCCTGCACATCCCCCCGATTGCTGCATGAAAATAGCCCACGATCTGGCCTTATCGTTATCGCCAGCATCCATTTATCAATCGCATGAAGCTGTCCGGAGGTGTCACGACCATACCGAGATCGACGGCAACAATTTCCAGCCGATGACAACGTGCAGGTGACATCGGCCGGTTCCTCCTCCACAACGGGAGACCTATTCCATTTCCAAATTCCGAGGGCACAGCCCAATTCACTGCCTGCCATGTACTCCTCCATCGTGCGCCTCCAGAACACCTTCGGCTTCTTCACCACCGTGGCCTTCGTAGTCGCCGCCCTCATCGCCGCCTCCGACCTCCTCGCCCCGCGCACCCCAAGTGTGGGCGTCATCAAGCCGACTAATGTCCAAGTGTACGCGCCCCTCTTCTCTCTTCCCCTTCCCCTCACCCTCACTCCTTCCCACTAACTCCCCCGCCCCTTCCTTGCAGCGTCCGCGGCCGCCCGCACTACTACTCCTCCAAAAAGGAAGAGTACGCCATAATCAAGTTCTCCCTCAACGCCGATCTCTCCTCGCTCTTCACATGGAACACCAAGCAGCTTTTCGTCTACGTGACCGCCGAGTGGCCGTCGGCGGGCGGCTCCGGGTCCGGACAGAACGCGACCAACCAGGCCGTTATCTGGGACAGCATCATCACGGCCCCGAGCGCCGACCACCTTGCGAATCTGGGGCCTATTGCCATGAAGAAGCTACGGCGGAGCGCACAGGGAAAGAGTATCGATCCTAGCCGGTGGGTGTGCTCCCTTCCGAAGTCGTTAAGGCCGCGGTGGTACTGACAGAAGGGGTAGTGGGAGACTCTCGATCAAGAACCAGCGGCCCAAGTACCAGATCACGCACCCGACGGGCAAGGTAGCCGAGCAGGAGGATGTGGTGTTGAGACTGCACTACAATGTGCAGCCATGGGTGGGCATCTTGACATGGAACCAGGATGCGGATTTCTGGAAGTGGAAGACGATGAAGGGGAATCTGAGCAAGAAGTTTGCGCTGCCGGCGATTAAGAAGAAGGATGAGAAGAAGGCGTCGGCTTGAATGCTGATTTGAAAGATACGGCAGTAAGAGGGTTTCAAATGTCACAGCTGGGACTTACTCGTTGCGTTGCCAGGGCCCTTAGAGATTTGCTCAGCCATGTCAGCCTTCATCCAAACACACTACGATACCACAAACAGGAGCTCAGTCCATGCGCTTTCCATTCAGCATGCAAAAATCTCTAGGGCTCTACATTTTGGTACACTATACACCTTCGCAGAGTCATGTCTATGGCGGGAGTCGTGATCATGATCGTCGCGCTGTTCCACCCCAGTCCCGACCATCATGGCCCTACCCACACCCATCCATAACTCTCCGTACATCCAACCCATCCCAGACCTTTTCACCCCCAACTCCTCACTGAAACATCCCGACCCCGAACCCCTTAACTCGGCATCACTGCCAGTGGTTGCCGCCCCCTCCTACTGCTGCTGCACCCGCTGCTGCTGCGCACCACCCCTACCACCCCTTCCTCTAAACGCCTGCCCGTCACCCCTCCCCCTACCACCCCTTCCACGCCCGCCCCTCCCTCCACGCGGCGCATCCAAACTCGAAGGCGGCGGCACAGCCCCATACACAGGCGGCGCCGAAGCCGGGTGCGGGACACCATCAACACCTGCCCCAGCAACAGTAGCGCCAGGATGAACCGGCGTCGGCGTATACATCCCACCACGGGGATACCCACCGCCCCGGGGACCGCCCCGTCCTCTGAAACTGCCCGCCGGTACCACCACCCCGTCCACGACCGCCCTGTGGACCGTTCGTGATAGCGGGCTTGTACGGCGGGGTCCCGCCGCGGGGACCATCGGCTTGCTGCGGCTGGTGCGTGCGATACGGCAAGCTGCCGTGAATAGCGTCGCCGCGCTGGGCTTGTGGCTGCTGACCACCACCTCGACCGCGGCTTCCGCCGTTGAGGGCGCCGCGCCAGCTCCCCTGCAGCGGGGCCGGGGCGGGCGCGTCCGTGTAGCGCTTGCCGTTCATATGGTACCCGCCGTGGGCGGTGAGCGTCGTGACAGACGGCGCGATAGGCTGTCGGGCGACCTGGGTCCTGGAGCCGGCGACGACCTGGCGGTTGGTGAGGTTGAGGAGGACGGTGGAGGGGACAGTCTGGCCGCGGAAGGGCGGGCAGCGGTCGCCGAGGGTAGTTCCGCTCATGAAGGTGACGTCGAAGACGACGTCGAGGAGCTTTGCGGTCGGGGTGCGCGAGATGCCGACGACGGTGCCGCGGTAGGCGATGGGGACCTTGCCGGTCCGTGCGACGTAGACGACGCGGTCGCCGAGGGCGAAGTGCTGGTTGCCGAGGCGGTGCTCAGCGTCCTCGGGCCGCATGAGCGCATTGCGCGGCACGCCGTTCATCTTCTTAGGGTTGGCCGGAATCGCGCTCAGCTGCAGCCGGTCGGCCTCCGTGGCGAGCTGCATGACCACGTCCGAGTCGAGCTGCTCGGCGTCAAGGGGTACGCGCTCCATAGAGCTGGTCTTAAGCGTCTTGAGCCACGCGCCAATTTCCTTGACGCGAGATGCCGCAACCGCAGGATCCTGCCAGAGATCAGTCTCGCTCAGTTCGGCTCCCGAAGGGTTCCTCTTGACACCGGCAAAGAAGTCGGGGAACCGGGTCATGTACTCCACGATCAGGTGGATGGCGGCCGGGCTGAACTCCCAACCAGTCTCCGACTTGCGAGAGTAGCCCAGCACCTTCTGCTTCCTGGCCTCAAACTTGAGGTTGAGACCCAGGTTGACCCGGAGGTCGCCGACCGTCCGGATGAAGTACGACGACGTGATCTTGCTCAGCGTGAGGGGGTGAAGGTCAAGCTGCTTGGCCACCATGTAGGAAGGCAGGTAGTGCATGCCCCTCTGGGCATCGTGGATGATCTTCTTGGCGAAGTCAGGCTCGCGCTTCTCCAAAACCGCAAGCCAGATGGCGAGCTTGCCAGAAGTATGGCCCGCAACCTCCAGGGGCTGGCCGTAGTTATAGTCACCCAAGAAGAAGCCGACCGACCCGATGGGGAATTCTTCCTCAACAGGGAGGGCGGCCTTCTCGATGAAGCGCTCGTCTTCGTTGACCACCTCATCCACAATGATTTGAGACGCATACTCGGTTTCCATGCCAGGGATCTCGCCATATTCCTTGACAGTCGCACCCTCGTCGGTCTTGATGGAGACCCTTGAGCATGTGAACGGAGACCAGCGACTCGACAGGGCCGATCAAAATGCCCAGGCGCTTGCTGTAGAAATTCTCAATCCTGTCCGCCTTCTTGGTCCAGTCCTCGATCTCGCGGGGAGAATGATTCCTGCTGACGACCTGCCCACTGCCGTCTTCGGCCAGCGTGTAGTCAAACAGCTCATCTGAGACCTTGACGATCTTGGCTTCTTGGAGGAAAGGATAGCCAACAAAGCAGCGTTGGCCAAGCTTGACCTTTGCCGCCTCGACCTTGGTGCGCAACTCTGTTCCGGACAGGTTGACAATCATGCTTTCGTTGCGGCTGTCTTGCTGGAAGACGTTGACGCCGTGGAAACCGAGGCTGGCAGTGTACGGCAGGGTGGCCAGGGTAGGGAAGCCGGCCAACGCCTCCACATTGAGCAGAGCACCGTCCGTCAGGCCAGCCCGATACTCTAGCCCTTCAACAGGAGGCAAATCGAAGATGTTCTCAACGCAGTGGCAGTGAGCAATCGGCGGGAAGACGTCGACCAGCGACGAGGGATAGACGAAGTCCACATCCTCAGAGTAAGTAAACTTCAGGGGGACTCCAAAGTCGTTGCGCGCCTTCTCATCGTCAGAGAGGAGCAAGTCCTTGGGAGCCATGGCCGCCAGCAGCCGCTTCTCGTCAATGAACGGGATCTTGATGACCGCCTCCCAGTCCATCTTCTTGCCGTTCATGTCCAGCTCAAAGTCTCTGGGATAGAAATCGATGATGGGAGACTTCGGATCCGTCATGAGCTCCCAATACACCTTGGGCACAATCTTCTTACTGCGGTCCGGCAGGACACCCATAAGTTGCTCGTTTGGCTTGAAGGGCTGACCCAGCTTGAAGTCGAGGTTGGCGTTCAGGCCTTTCATGACATCCGAAATCATCGGGGCGTAGTGGTAGGCGTAAAACCAGGGCCAGGAAGCAATACCACGGTAGTAGTAGTAGAGTACCCACTGCAGGCCTTGAACGTAATTTTCGGTCAGCTTCCGGAGCTCCTCCTCTTTGTTCTCCGGAGTCCAGTCTTCGAATTTCTCAAAGTAGTACTTGTCCTTCCATTCCTGGAATTTCTGCTTGTACTTGGTCTCCATGGCAGCTTGAGCGTCTGGTGACGTGAGGTCGAGTACCTGGGCGTTGTCGTATCTCTTGACGATGCGCAGCACCGCTGACTGGGCCTCTTCGTCATCCTCGTCCTCCTCGTCTCTAGCGGGGAAGGACAGTATGAAGTGACGACGACCCTCGTCATCCGGTTTCGTGGCCCACTGCAGGTAGGCGGCTTCGGCGAGATCCTGGACGAACTTACGATCGGCGGCATTGAGGTCGGCGCCGAGGTCGAGGGTTTCCGAGTTGCGGTTGGTGAGAAACTTGCGAATCTTCTGCTTCCAGAGGGCCTTTTGATCAGAGCTGACGATGAGCTTGCCCTTGGCCTTGGCCCTGACCTTCTCAGCCTCGTCGTTCTCCAGCATCTTCTTGCCACGCAACCAGCTGGCATCCTCGTTCTCATGCTCAAAGAAGCGATACTCTTCTTTTCCGAGCTCGTCTAGAAGCAGACCAAGTCTTTTCAGGTTGACCTTTCCGTTCTCGTTGATGTACCCGTCGCACTTGGGTAGCACGGACTTGTATATCCTGAACATGGTCGCCAACGCGCCTTCGTTGATGTGGAGCCGGGGAAGATTTGGAAGGAAGTCGTTGCCAACAAAGAAGGCCATCAAAATGAAGTCGTCAATGACCTTTTCCATATCAAATGGGAAGGACATCGCGCCCGGCGCTTTGAGGCCCTGGAACTCGAGTTCCAGGTATTCTCGGACGATGCACAGGTGCATCAAGTAGAAGTTCTGGTGCTCCAGCTCCTTCGACTTGTGCTTGGCTTGGCGGCCAAATGTCACTTCCTCGCGGAGAAGGCAGAAGTGGGGGTCATGGCTCAGAAGACCCAGCATGATGAGATCGGCATCGAGACCATACAAGCAGTGGCGGACGTTTGGGTTGTAATCAGGCTGGGCACGGGCGTTCCGGATGTACTCCATGATCTTGTGCTCACCCTCGCCGGGGACCTCGTGGCCTGAGAGAACAATCTCGGGCTGCTGCCAGTCTCTGTCTTCCGAGACCTTCTTGTTGATGAAGTACTTGAGCTGCTGCGACAGCTTGGCCATGAACTCGGTTCCTGACGTGAGTGATGTTAGAGGGAGAGCTTTGACGCAAGCAGGGAATGGCTGGCCATACCGGGCGTGATGCAGTTGCTGTCGAATGGGTCCTCCTTGGGCAGCTCCTTGCCCTCCTTGATCGCCCGCTCGCGGGCCTTTTCTGCCTCGAGCGCAGTGCGGAAACGGCGGGCGCGCTGTTGGTTCATCTTGGCGCGGGGGGCAACACCATCGATGGCCATGAAGAACAGCTTCTTGGGTTTGATCTTGCCAAACAGATGCTCAATGTAGTTGAAGATGGCGATGAACATCTGCTCCTCGGTGAGGCGAAACTGGACATCGCTGTCCGAATCCTTGTGTGTACAGTTATGGATGATGCCGTTCATATCCAGCTACGGAGTGGGTTAGCGAACTGTGGGGGGAGAAAGCCGGCGGGCTTCCGGGAGGTGAGAGGCTCGCGCACGTAGAGGCAGTCGAACTCGGGAATCCGGTTCTCGGCGATGAGCTGCGAGATGGCAGGATAGCGCTCCGAGAGCCATCTGAAGAATTTGGGAACACTGCGCGGCTGTCAGCTGGCTAAGCAATCGCGATCAACCCATCAGAGACCACATACCCCATGTTGGCAACAAGGCACAAGGTGCCGCTACTCTCTTCAAGATGCGGTTGGTTCGTTGGTTTTCGAAGATGGGGATGCGCTGGCTTCTTGTCGCCTAGACTGAGGGTCGCAGCGGCGTGGCAAGCGGTATCAGGACCAGGGACTGCTGAGCGTCTGTCTGTCGGTTGCCGGCGCTGAATAAAAATGGCCGGGCTTTCGAGGACTGGAAGAGCACAAGAGCGGCGAAAGAAGGAAAGACAGGAAGACAATGCGGTCAAGTTCCAGAACTACCAAAGGGAAGGACCCGGGATAGTTGCGTCGTCTATATGAGAGCGTCAATGGAGACGGCCAAGGTACCGGAAAATGGAGATGGGAAGGGAACCCAAAGGGGCGTGAGAAAGGGTGACGATGCTGCCTTTTGATGTTTCTGTGTTTCGCCCGACGCTGTGAGGCTGCAGCCATTGCGTTCCCGGTGACTGAGTGGCCGAGTGCCCCACTTTCAGTAGCCCGACGCTGTTCCTGCACGCCACTCCCCGCCTTCAGACCCTTGTCGACGCCCAGGGCAGGCTGCGGCTCCCAGTGTCCGTGCTTGCTTTCGGTGAGTGCGGCTTGTGAATGAAGGCTCGACAGATCAGGCACTAACAAGGAGCAGGGTGGTTTCACCGAGCAAATCTACGACATTTTTCCAGCTGCTGCCGCAGTCCACTCAGGTCATCCTGCTTTCCGCCACCATGCCCCAGGACGTGCTCGAGGTCACGACCCAGTTCATGCGCGACCCTGTCCGCATTCTGGTCAAGAAGGAGGAGCTCACCCTCGAGGGTATCAAGCAGTTCTACATTTGCCGTTGAGAAGGAGGACTGGAAGCTCGACACCCTGTCGGATCTGTACGAGACGGTCACCATCACCCAGGCCGTCATCTTCTGCAACACGCGCCGCAAGGTCGACTGGCTCACCGACAAGCTCACGGCCCGTGACTTCACCGTGTCGGCCATGCACGGTGACATGGACCAGGCTCAGCGTGACCTGATTATGAAGGAGTTCCGTTCCGGCTCCTCGCGTGTCCTGATCGCCACCGACCTTCTGGCCCGTGGCATCGATGTCCAGCAGGTCTCGCTGGTCATCAACTGCGACCTTCCCGCCAACCGGGAGAACTATGGGTATATATATGTTTTTAGGGTAATTACTTAGTCTTCCAAACTAGAGGTACCCTTTATACGTCCTTCAACATGTTAAGTATGAAAGTGATTGCTAGTTAGAGAGCCCTTTGCTATACCATAAGGTACTTGCTTGCTCTCTCTTACTCCTAGTCCCTGAATTTTATTTTTCCTCTGGCCCAGTAGAAGACAATAACCCGATCTGCCGTCGCTCACGACGCCGGAGCTGTTCGCCGAGTTCTTGGCTCAGACGGGCGGAGACCGTCATCGTCAAGACGTCCGTCAACGCCGTCGCCCTGACCAAGGCTCTCACGCGTGCCAAATCCCCCGAGCGCCGCTGCGTGGCACTGCAATCCTGGCGCCAATCGCGTCACGCATTTAGCTTCACCAAGCACACGCCCCCTCCCACACTTTCCTCCCACCCCCCAGGGACCGAATGATTGAGCCGGGAGGAGACAGCAAAAGAGAGAGGACGACGACTCACCGGGGGGATCGAGTCAGGTTCCAAACACAAACAGCACCACCTCAGTCACCCTTCCACCCAACCCGACCGGGGAGATTTCTAGGTTTTCATCAAACGTGACCAGCAGAATTTCAACCATGAGCAGCGCCAACACCAGCCCGCCGTCCGTCAACCCCAGCCTGAGGGGCGGGATGGCACCTTTCGCTGCGACGCGGGAGCAGTCCATTGCAGACTCGGTCGAAAACGCCGCCGGATTCCAGCAGGCGTTTCCCGACATCGACTGGAAGGCCAGAGTGATTGAGCCGACGGTCAACTTGGCGTTCGATCTCCAGGTATTTATCTTATATCTTATTACTACTAGCTCGTCCCTTCTTTGTTTGGACTCCGTTTCTCCGCTGAAGGGACACCCTCTCACGGAAGGAGAAAGTCCCTCCCCACACGCGCGCCGAGCACGAGCGTCTGATGGGACAAATGATGGATCATCTCGCCTCGGACTCGGAGGGCGCCACGAGCAAAGCGGAGGAGGCCTTTTGGCTGGCGCGAGAGTGTCTCGTCGCCGGCCGCCACGAGGATGTGCTGAGGCAGTTTGACGCCATATACTACCGGCGGACAGGCCCGTGTCGGTCATGTTGGCACAGCTTCGCGAGGCGTTGAAGCTGAAAGCTACCATGATGACGGAGCCCACGAATACGGACGGCAGTAAACGTGGACGCGAGTCCCCGATTGCGGAAGAGTCGAGTGCCTGAGTGGACATTTGGCGGTAATTATCAAGTTTGGTTTCTGAATGGGGTATCGTCAAGTGCAATCAATTGGATCTCTCCAGCTTAGGGTCGGGGTGACGACTCATCAACATTTTTACGCATTTAATTACCATTTGACGCGTTGGAATTTTTGCTTCAGCTCCATGGGACCAAAACTAACTAGGTACCCGATTATACAGCAGGTGCTACAGCAGGTGCAACGTGACGGTCAAGTAAGGTATATGGTCCCGGCTGCAAAGAAAGGTAGGAGGAGCCTCCGCATAATCCATCCCCTGAGTCTATACACCAGGCACACTCATGTCCAGAACCGTGACTTTTCTCATTTCTCGCCCCAGTCGACTCCCCAAAAGTTCCTCGTCGGCAAATGATACTGGCTGTCATCCCAATAACCTGCAAACAGGCCCATTCCCTCGGGTACCTCAGGGCTATCTACCTAATTCGAAGGGGTCACAACACCGGGAACCTTGGTCGGATCAAATTCCTTGATCGGATCCGCAACCGCCAAGCCTACATGTAGCAGGCATTCATGAGTCAGCGTCGTCGCTCCAGTCCAGGTAGCGTACTACTTCCACAACAACGAACGCAAGGGCTAACGTACATGCAGCAATGCAGGCGCCGCAGGCGGTGGGAACGACGCAGAACTCCCAGCAGAAAGCAACTAATCTGGTATCAGCCGACCGGTCTCTTGACCCCGAAGACTGGCGGGTGGGAAATGTGCTTACTGCAGGCGGGCTGTAGCCGTGTCACAGAGTGTTAGTTAGGTCGGTAGGGAGTGGTGAGGACTATTTAGCCGTTTCCCGTCAGATGAAGTGTGTAACTTACGCCGTTACCACCAGTCTGTGCATGTGTGTGTGTGTGTGTGCGGTGCAACACCGGTCAGTGAGATTGCTTCTTCTTTCCCATGTTCTGACGGTTTTGTACTTACGCGCTTCTCCAAGCCGTCCGAACCAGGAACGGGCGCCAGGGGCGAGGCTGAGACAGCGAGAGCCAGAGCGGCAACGATGGCAGTAGTGAAACGCATCCTGAATGTGGGATGATGGCCTGAGGCAGTGCGAGAAGTGGATAGGTATGTCAAGACGAGTATGTTGTAGAGTGTGTGTGTGTGTGTGTGAGTGTGTGTACGACTGGAAAGGATGAGGGGGAGAAGGCTCGTTATGGTTGGAAGAAACTGTCTCTATTTCTTCTTTTCCATCTCACTGTCTACATGTCGGCCATGACGGGAGGGATGTGCACCTCAAGGACGCGACAGAGCTCACTTGCCCTTTCGGGCTCTCGTCCGCGTCCCCCGATGGAGAAGATAGTGGCCGATGTGCTGTTACGTAAAGGATTCAGGGTCAATATTGCTTTTCTTCCTGCATGTTCATGTTGGCGCCTGAGCCATTGGCAAGCATGGGGCGACCAGGACGGAGAGGTTGACTCCAGCATGGGCACAACATCTTTCTGCCCGCAGCGGAATTGAAAATGTTGCAATATTCATACTGGCTTCAGTCAGGCTCGCCGCTCATATCCGGAACGCAACTGAAAGTACTACTTTGAGGGTGGGAGTCTGAGTTGAGGTACCAGGTACCTTACCTTACCTTAGGTACACTAAGGTAGTGTTGAAGTTGGTTGTAATCGACGTTCGGCATGACAACATTCGCATAGGTAGGATCCCCAAGGGCACGGACTCTGCGCTGTTGGTGCAACTCTCCAGGCTCTGCCGTCAGAAAATGCAAGTCCCTTTATGTCACTGCAACCTGAAGTGGCTGCGCCGCACAGAGACGACGGGATACGAGGCATTCATTCACATACAACTCGCGCCCGAGGTCACAACGAAATGCGCTGAAACTGCGCAGTTTCTCATGTCCATGTGTTGCAAAAAGGTCTTTTGACCTCCCACACTTACAAGACCGCTCTGCCTGCCTTTGTTGCCCGCAATGGCTATTAAGCAGCCATTGCCCCCCATTTTCCACGTCTTCCACAACTTCAACCTTACAACCAACAACTTAACACACCTCAATACAACACATCCCCAATTTCCCTACATTTGAGCCCATCAATTGTAACACCATGTCTGTTCCTTGTTCTCCAATCGGACAAACGCTGTTGTTTGTTCCTACCCTCAGGATTCATAAGATTCAGCCAAGCCCTGCAACCATAGCATGTTCGACCTCCTTAATGGTTAGACAGTCATGCGGACCACCCTTGTCAGCTTGTTCTGTCGAGCCACTTCAAGCTATGTTGTAAGCCAGAGAGGAGAACAAATCAAACGCAGAACGCAACAGAGGCGAAGCAGCGAAAAGAGACCCCGGACATGCTTCAACCGACTTGTCAACACACTTCCCGTGACCCCATGTACTAGTAAGCATGCGTATCATCAACGCATGTTTTCGGACAACACGGACAGTGACACCCAGCCACCCCCTTCGTCCACCGCAGGTTCTATGTTATGTTTGTGTGCCAAGGAGAGCGTCCCGTTCATGTCCGTCCGAGACGGAGCAGAATCAGCAGAGGACCAGGGCGGAGCTTGTATCGTATTTCTCCTCCTAGGTACCCATCCACCTGCCGATTGTTCTTGCGGAAGCAGCCCTTTGGCGAGAGACCCGAGACCCAGCACACGATGAAGCCGCTATCCTTTGCTGTGATCGCCCAGCTCGCCGGGGCCTTGTCATTTCCCCCGGCACAGCATGACGCCGGCAACGGCGCCCGCTGGATGACAGCCGACTGGCGCAATACGCGTTGGCGAAAGGGTCCAAGGGTGCCGAGAGAGCGTCCCATCCAGGTCAACCTTGCCATTGCCCCTCCGCAGGAGGCGTCAGCGCGGCCGAAAAGATGCTTCAGGCCATTTCGGAACCCAACTCGGAGAGGTTTGGGCAGCACCTGTCGGTCCACGACGTGGCAAGCCTGTTCGCGCCACCTCCAACACAGATCCGTGAGACCGTCAAGTGGCTCGTCGACTCGGGCATCCCTCGGTCTAGCCTGCGCATCAGCTCCGATCTCGGCCATCTGTTCTTCAACACGACCGCGGGGACGCCGAGCGGCTACTCGGCGCAGCCTACTTTGAGTTTCACGGCGGAGAGCGCGTCCAGCTGGCCACGGAAAAGCTGCAACTGCCCACCGAGGTCTCGCCCCATGTCGACGTCGTCCTCCCGGGCACCGAGCTCGTCCCGCGCCGGCCTTCGCACGGGCGAAGCCCTATGATCCGGACGCTGGCCGTGATGATGATGCTGCAAGTGGATTCCACGCTCGACAGGACAGAGATTCGGTGGACTGCTTCCAGTACATGACGCCCTACTGCTACCGGTTTCTCTACAACATGCCCGAGTCGCAGTCGGCCCCCGCCCACTCCAACAACTCCATCGGCACCTTCCAGGCTGCGTGGTCGTCATGGCTGCCCGACGACTTGGACGGCCTCTTCGCGCGCTATCAGCCCGAGCTGGTTGGGCAGCGGCCCCAGATGATGCGCATCAACGGCGGATACACGCAGACCGACGTCCAGATCTGGCCGTTCAACCTTGAGTCCAACCTGGACCACGAGTACGCCATGGCGCTGGTGCGGCCACAGCAGGTGACCAACATCCAGGTGGGCGACATGTATCTGGGCGGGAACCTCAACACCATGCTGGCGGCCTTTGACCGGCGCTACTGCGTGACGGGACTCGACCCCAACTACGACCCCGTCTATCCCGACACGTCGAATCCCGGGGGATACGACGGGGTGGACTGCGGCGCGCACGAGCCCCCGCTCGTCGTTTCCGTGTCGTACATCTGGAACGAGGCCGCCTTCTCGGCCCGCTACCTGCGCCGCCAGTGTCTCGAGTATCTGAAGCTGGCCCTGCGCGGCGTCAGCGTCATCGTCGCGTCGGGCGACAACGGGCCGTCCTTCCAGGGCACGACGTGCGTCAGCCCGGCCACGGGGAACCTGATGTCGGACGGGTCGCCCGGCTTCTTCACGCCCAACTTCCCGGCCTCCTGCCCGTGGGTCACGGCCGTCGGCGGCACGCAGCTGGCGCCCACCAACCGCACCTGGCAGCCCGGCACGCCGTGGCAGGCGTTCCCGGCCGAGACGGCCTTCTACATTGCCGACCCGGTCTCCAGCTCGGGCGGCGGCTTCAGCCGCGTCTTTCCGACGCCCTTCTACCAGCAGCAGCAGGGTGTTGTGGCGTCGTACCTGGACGGCAGCGAGCTCGCCGCGCACTTTGGCAACCTCTCCGCCGGCGGCAGGGGATACCCGGATGTGTCGGCCGTCTCGACCAATGTGATTGCGCGCTCCAACGGCAAGCTGTGGCTCATCGCCGGCACGTCGGCGTCGCGCCCGTCTTCGCGTCCATGGTCGCGAGGATCAACGATGCGAGGCTGAAGAGGGGCAAGCACCCCGTCGGCTTCTTGAAGCCCGTCTTGTACAGCCCGCTCGGCAGGGCGGCGCTGCGGGACGTCAAGACAGGCTGGAACGGCGGGTGTGGTGTGGACCGGGCCTTCGGCGCGACGGCGGGATGGGATGCCGTGACCGGCATGGGCACCCCGGACTACGCAAGTTGCTGGATTTGTACCTTCGTCTACCATAGTTTGCTGGCGTGCCTTGGCCATGGCCATGGATGGTCATGATCACAACGCTACAGTCGAATTCCAGGTAGAATTGTTCAGCCCTGAGACGGCGGCACAGCTGCAGAAGAACCTGGAACATCGTGAATTTGCGGCCGGTGCGAAAAAGCAATGCCACGTTGAAGCGCCGTTGTGTGATCTGTGTGAATCTATTCAGAATCGATTTCTTTCAAGTATTGACACCTAAATAAGATTTTAGGGGATAACATTGCGACAAGTCTCCAGGGTCTAAAAGGTTAATTCTCATGAATTGACAGGGGATCTTCTCGGCTCCTACCTTCCACCCACGGCGCGAGGGGTTTGGGCAAAGTTGCTACAATAAGTGACCAACTTTATAGGGAGAAAAAACAATAAAATACTGTACTCAGTCCCCGTCACTTGAGCGGCTTGGTTGTACCGCGTTAACCTTGTACGTAATGTGTTAGAGTTGTCTGTAAAATACAGAACTAAAAAGAAGAAGGGCGGGGACGTTTTGGGAAGGGGGGGGTTATGATGGATGGAGCTGGGCGGTGTTGGTCGAGCTAAGGGCTTGGAGCGCGCACTGATATTTACCTGAATTAGTCCCATCTCAATTATGGTTACCGAATTTGATGGAAAGAGTATTCGAATAGTAAGGGAGGAAATATGCGTGTTAGGGCTCAGGGACCAGGATGGAAACCACAGCATGACAGGCAGGTAGACAAGGGAAAAAAGAACCCTCGGGTGGACTGGGGACAGTCATGCAATGCTAATTTAAGCCTTAACTGTGCGCATTAACCACCCGCCGCTGCTCCCATCCACCGCACAACTTCTTGGCATTTCAGAAACCCCAAAAGTCCATGGGGCATTCTCTCGAGTCGGTTAGACTCCAAAATCCAACACTAAGCCTCTTATGGTAAGGCTTCGTTGCTAAGAAGTCGCCAATTAAGCTCGCGACGCGCTGCGCATCGCGCGTTCTCATCTGCAACTGACCTCGAAACTTCCAGGTTGCAGCTTCCTGCAGCTCCGTCAGAGGCACGTCAAGCGGCTAATCAGCTGCTCTTTCACGAAATTCCGGCTGATCACAGTTATCTGATCCTGGACACGCAAAATTCTTTTCACCGCAAGTCACAGAATCCAACATTTCAACAATCGGACAACCAGAAAAATCCCAAGAGCAAGATGGCGCCCGGCGAGATTGTGGACGATGTCGACGGTATGTTCTCTGATTCTCCATTCCCGTCTCGAATTCTGCGAAGATGGTGGAGTCTAACTGTGGGCAGTCAGCATGGACGACCAGGAGGATGCCGACATGGAGCAGAGACTCATCAATGGAGGGTACGTTTGCATCTCATACTCCGCTTGATCAGCTCGCTAACATCTGTCAGAGTACAAGACGTGGAAGAAGAACAGCCCTTTCCTCTACGATATGATTCTGAGGTGAGATTTTTGCGGCCGGTGACGTTAGGCCGGTGGCTGACCTCGTCTAGCACGGCGCTGGAGTGGCCCACATTGACTACGCAGTGGTTTCCGGACGTTAAGGATCTCAAGGACAAGAACTACATGGTTCATAGACTGCTCATCGGCACTCATACCGCAGAGGGCAAGCCCAACTACCTCCAGATTGCCGAGATCGAGATTCCGAAGTCTGTCGACCCCAACCCTCGCGAGTATGACGAGGAGCGGGGCGAGATCGGTGGCTACGGCAGCAAGGCGTCATCCGGGAGCCGCCAGTCATCAAGTTCAACATCACCCAGAAGATTGACCACCCCGGCGAGGTCAACAAAGCGCGGTACCAGCCTCAGAACCCCGACATTATTGCTACCCTTGCCGTCGACGGCAAGGTCTTGATCTTCGACCGCACCAAACACAGCCTGACCCCCACCGGCACACCGAACCCACAGATCGAGCTCGTGGGCCACAAAGAGGAGGGCTTTGGTCTCGCTTGGAACCCCCACGAAGCTGGCTGCCTCGCATCCGGCAGCGAGGACAAGACTGTGCTCCTCTGGTATGTGTCCACCCGGTTCTGGGAAGATCGCATCTAACTTGTCGCGCAGGGATCTGAAGACCGTGCAGGGGAATGGCAAGTCGCTCAAGCCGTCGCGGAGGTACACACACCACAACCACATCGTCAACGACGTGCAGTACCACCCCATCGTTAAGCACTGGATCGGCACCGTGTCAGACGACCTGACACTCCAGATCCTCGACGTCCGGCTTGAAAGTACCACGAAGGCCGCTGTCGTCGCCCGCGACGGACACACTGACGCTATCAACGCTCTGTCATTCAACCCGCGCTCCGAGTTTCTCATCGCCACCGCATCGGCCGACAAGACGATTGGCATCTGGGATATGCGTAACCTAAAGCAGAAGATCCACACACTGGAGGGCCACAACGACGCCGTCACGTCGCTCTCGTGGCACCCGCTCGAGTCGAGCATCCTCGGGAGTGGCAGCTACGACAGGCGCGTCATCTTCTGGGACCTCAGCCGCGCGGGCGAGGAGCAGCTGCCGGAGGATGCCGAGGACGGGCCCCCGGAGCTCCTCTTCATGCACGGCGGGCACACCAACCACCTGGCCGACTTCAGCTGGAACCTCAACGACCCGTGGCTCGTGTGCAGCGCCGCCGAGGACAACCTTCTCCAGATCTGGAAGGTCGCGGATTCCATTGTCAACCAGGACGACATCGAGATGCCGATGAACGAGCTGGACGCGTCCAATTAGAAGGGGGATGGTAAGAATCCGGGGCTGCGGCGGGCTGGGGGCAACGGTGCGCGATCGGAGTCGCCGGCAAAGGACAATAAGCCTAAGCCTGCGGGAAAGGAGTCGGATGCGAAGAACACCAAGCCTGGGTCGACGGCAGCTGAGGAGACGTCCAGCAAGTCGAATGTAATGACCAGAAGGCAGTGGGCCGACTGGGTAGGGACTCTGAGCAGGGAAGACGAACAGAAGCAACAGAAAGAGGGGTTAGAGGGAGTTCCGGAAGAGGGTGAGGGAGAATGCCAGGAAGCTGGCCCGGAAAAGGACCTGGAAGACAGCCAGGAATACATTCCAGAAGAGAGTCAGACGGATGACACGGGCTACAACACAGATTCGGAGGCTTGAGACCATGCCATGGGTGGCATGGTGAGGAACTGCTTTGGGATATATGTGTTTTGTAAGCTGGGAACTTTCTTTACTCTGGTCTGCGTTGCCCTCCTCACCCTTGAAGCACTTTTACGGGCTCAGCCAGTAGCTGAGATTTAGGAATCAAGTGCATTCTGGAAACCAGCAGCGACTGTGACTCCTCAAGAAGAAGTGACCGGTTCAAACCTGTGAAACAGGAGTGCGGGAAGACGAGCACGCTGGGCAGCAGGCTGGTGAAATCTACAGTGTAAAAACCCACCCGTATCTGTGCGGGCTGTTTGCATAACCAACAGGCTTGGACCTTTTCCGATTCCATCTGGATAAAAAAGCTAAGGTGTTGTGGTTAGTGGGTTGTGAATGGGTGTTGGTGGGTGAGTATATTGGTTCTAGTATTGTTCTGGCGACTCGTGCATCTTGTTGCTATTGTTGTTAACCTCACAATAGGGACTGGCGACAATAACAACTTCCGACTCAATTGCGATCCCCATCAACCGGAACCTTCTCCGAAGATTCGAATACATTACCTTGAGCGCACATGAAATTTGGACCTCTCAAGGCCCGCCCTCTTCCCATAAATCCTCTCTCTGCCATATTGACAACTCGCCGCCTCACCTCTTTATTCCCAACCACAACCCGTTAGCTCTTCATTCATCACCAAGACTTCCAAGTCGCGTCAGATTTTTAATCCACAAACGTCCCGTTTTCTGAAAGAAAGGACGGTGGTAACATGGCGACCAATACCGACCGATACGCGGCCCAGCGCAGACTCGCCGCCGCCAGAGCTGCCCGTGCGGCTGCGACTCCTGAAGAAATCGAGGCCCGAGGCATCAGACCGGATGTCAATCAGATTCTCCATCATATGAACAGGGTGCCTTCCCATTCCTTCAAGCGCACCAGGCTCAACGATTCGAATGTCAGCAAGATCTACGAGGACGAGGACGATGACTATGATCAAGACGAAGAGCAGGATGAAGAGCGCGAGGAGGACGAGTTTGAGGACCGCTGGCAAGGGCTCCTCGCCGAAGAGGGCCTTCAGGATGCCAACATGTTCCTCCTAGCCGAGTTTCGCCAGATTGCCCGCCAGCGCATCCGCATGATCAAGAAGGCCACCGCGAAGTGGCACGCTCTGAGTCGGCCCCTGAAGATGGACCGCTTCAAGCTGATCGCCTCCCTGTGCACCTGCACTGAGCTCATAGTCGAGGTGTGCAAGTACGTGCGGCCCGTCGACATAGTCACGCTCTACAGCATCAGCAAGGACTTCCACCACACCATCAACCAGCACATGCGCAGCAGCATCTTCGCCTGGGCCAATCATATGGCGCCCTCCGCACCCGCATCTACTCTTCCCCCGTCTACTGCCGCTGGTTCATCCCAGACCCGCCAAGCGCCTCGTCACCGCCGTCGACAAGGAACTGAGCAAGACCCAGCCGGGCCAAGCGAAAGTTGAGGGCCAGCCGCCCCTGAACAACGTCGAGGGCCAAGTCCGCCTCATCCCCGGGCTGCTCTGGCTGCAGATGGTCGTCAACCGTGAGATCCGCGTGCGCGACATCATCGCCACGCTCGCGCGGAACGGCCACCGCCTACCGCCGGGCGCCCACCTCACGCTCAAGAAGATCTGGCTGGTAATGGACGCCGCCGACCTCCCAAGCGCGCATGATGCTGCTCAACAACCCGGACTTCTTCACCGACGAGGACCTGTATATCGCCCAAATGTTCATGGTCAAGCTCGTCCTGCGCTTCAACGACCCCGTCTTCGGGCCCCAGTCGAGCATGCTCATGCGCCTGATGATGGGCCAGCGCGGCCTGTCGCCGCTGTGGGCTCTGCTGCGTGGGAAGAAGTACCGCTCGATGAAGGAGATCCGGCAGCTCAAGCTGCGGTACGACGTCGGTCCCGACCAGGTGGCTGTCCGTACCGGGATGCCGTTGCATGGCGTCGAGATTGATGAGCTGGGAGTGATGCACTATGAGGGATGGGGCACCGGCTCGGACCACCTGCTGCGGCCTGACGAGCTGGTTCCGCTTGAGGCGGCGCGCCGGCAGCTCAATTTTGATAAGTGCGTTCACGAGATGATGATCTATGGACATGTCGACTTCGCCACGGGCAATAGTCTCGTCCCGAGCCTCGAGGAGATGTACATGAGCGACGACGAGCTGGGACCGGCGTTCAAGGACTGGAAGCCGCTGAAGCATGAGCTTATTCACGGCGGATGTGGCAATGTCCCGTTTGACCAGGGCATGTGGCAGCCCAAGCATGCTCGCAAGGCGCGGTGGAAGACGCTCAGAGAGGAGGAGAAGGAGATGATCCTCGAGGCGGAAGAGGAGGAGATGCAGGAGGTCAAGGAGCTCCAAAGCGCCTTTGTTCGATTCGAAGTCGCCGCGGCCGAGCTGCAGCAGATGGCCTACGATTTCAAGTGCACCAGCATGGGTACGGGCGTATTCAAGCTCCGCCAGCCGACCATCGAAGACTTCAAAGACCAGCTCCAAGAGTTCAACCGTCCCCGGAAGCTGCGCTACGCCAGCAACAGCAGCCGCTTCGGATCCGACAGGATGGAGATCGACTCCGAGTCCGACTCTCCTCCTCCAAGAGCATTGTCTTCGACGCTGCCACTTCATACTACTCCGCAGCAAACCCTCGACCCAGATGACCCCTCGACCATACCCGACGAAGACCTCGACCTCGACCCGATCTCGCCCAACGAGCTCAACCGCATCTTGAACTCCTTCCGGCCGTCGCACGGTCCGCATTCCGCATCCGACACAGAATACGTCGAAGATGAAGATGACGAGAACGAGGAGGACTACAACTACAACTACAACCAGGATGGTGACCTTACCACCCATTATCAAACCCAGCCCTACCAAACCCACCCTCAGCGAAGCTTTCCCCCCATCAACATCCAAGTCCCAGTCTACCCCCACCACCCCCACCAGCATCGGCAGCACCAGGGTTACTACAACCCCAACCTCCCCAGCCAACCCGTCACGACCACCCCGCACGCCGCCGCCTACACCGAGGCAGACGAAACCGAGGCCGCCGACGACGAGTACTCAACCAATGACTCAGAATCCGAGGGGGAGGACGACGCATCATCGCTCACCTCCCCTCCCCTGCCACCGCTCTTTGCCCCCGAGCCAGACCTCGTCCTCGCGCTCACGCCCGCGACAGCCTTGTCCGAGAACACCGACGATATGCTTCTGGCGGGCGGATCTGGAGTACTCCGAGGACGAGGTAGAGGACAAGTTTGGTGGGTATGCTGCTATTGCTTGCTGCTGCTGCTGCTGTTGATGAGGGGCCCGGGGTACACCAGGGGGGTGGCAATACCCGGCTAGGGGGTGGTGGTGGTAACCAGGCGGGCGGTGATGGTGTTGGTGGGATGGGAGCGAGAGCGCTGGAACTAGACGCGGCTGTTGTGGGGGGGCGGGCGCGGGGTTTGCAGCGAGTGGCATGGATTGGGACGAGTTCCTGCGGAATCCTGCGGCGTATGCGGTTGAGCGCGGTGGGGATGATGGTGCTGAACAGGGGCGGGGGTGGATGGGCGAGGACGAGGGTGCTGAAGAAGAAGACAGGACTGAAGAGGAGCAGGATGGAGATGACGGCCTCCCGCCGGGGCTTCTCGAGATGCTCGAGGAGGAGGACGATGACGAAACGATCCTGGACGAGGACATGGAGGAGGAGGACGAAGAGGAAGAGGAGTTGGATATCAATGCGCTGATGGAGCAACTCCAGGTCGGTGGTCTTGATGACCAGGACCATTACGGCCATGGCCAGCAACAGCACGGTGGTCAGCAACAGGAAGAGGAGGACGAGGAGATCAACATCGACCTGTACATTGCGGACGAGGACATTGGCGAGGACGAGCGGACGAAGAAGCTGCGGGATTGGTTCCGGCCATGGTAGTCTGGGCCTGGCTAGCGCTTGTCCGGAAATGCCGATACGTCGAGCGGATGGGGGCCGACGTCGATATCGGTTTCCTTGAGGAGCGGAATCATCACCCACCCTCGAGACCCGGCTAGTTCCTCGGCAACCAACAGCCAAGGCTCTCCCTCCGACACCGAGTACTCTTTTCTACAGAGAATAGCTCCCGTGCTTAACCGCCCAGCATCCTTTTTCTTTCCTTGACATTGCATTTACATGCCAGGCCTGCCGTATACGATCTTATTTTGCTAGACTAGAACGTCGATATCACGGAAAATCTAGATGACTTGGTAGAGGTGACTGGGCCTAGGGTCTCCTGATGTTTGTTCAACTATTAGGAGTGTTCGGGAATGGAGATTGGCGTTTCACAATGAGCAGATGGGTCATTTCGCCCGGTAGGCTTGAGGTGTTTGACTGGCCCACGGGCAGTGAGCTTTCCTTTCCGCCTATGTCCTGGAGGTATTTAGCTATCATGGAAGGTTGGTCGAGAGTTAACCAGAATCCTGGCCAACAGAACTGCCTCAATGGAGTCGTGGAAGTGGCCTCCAATGGCCAATGTTAATATGCTTACGAATTCTCATCTGGGTGAACCGTGTGGAAACCAAAGAGCAAGCTCACAGAGATAGGCATGGATGAAGCGGTAGCGAGGCTTGCCAGTCATCCCAAGTCGACCCTGTCAAGGTGACAAAGAAAGATAACGCAACTAGTAGCTGAGGATACTTCTGCCAGTCATTGTCCCTACCACGTCGCGTTGACTCGTGTTCCCCTACATATCGAATTCCCATCTCGTTCAGATGATATCAGAACACATCAAGCACCGCCAGACCTTAAGGACTTCAGGCAACTCCACGAGATTTAGAGGATTTGGCATGTATATGGTGAAGATATGTGCCAGTCAGGTTGCGCGTCTGGAGATATGGAGACAGGACCAAGAAACGAAGACCTTGCAAGAACTTGAACACTGCGACAAGGAACAAATAACAACCTCCCCCGCTCCCAAGTCCGAAACCAACACCCCTTCGCCCCTGATGTCCCGCTTGACTCCCGCCAGCCTACCTACCCCCAGCCCATCCAGCAAACTTTTTGTCCTCGAAATGAGAAGTGAAATAAAAGATCCTTTTCAATCTGGAGCATATTGTGTAGAACGAATTAGGAAAGCAAAAACAACGAAAAATCCGACGCAACGATGGAACAGCCGACAAAAGCTGACAAGATTAACACACAGAAACGGGTTGATACCAGGCACATAGGCCAAAGCCGCCGCCGTTTACGAGCACCAAAGGCCAGACATAACCCCTGTACACTCCCTCGCTATGCACGCCTCTTCTCCTCTTTTTAGTCCCACGCGCCGAACCGCCCCGCCCACCGGATTCCAAACCTGCCCAGCCCATAGCCCGACTCAACCGATTCAGCCCAATTGTTGCGAGATTCGAAAGTCGACGATAGTCGGAAACAACCGTATGTGTGTGCCGCGCGCGTCCGGGGCGATTTGAGGATATAGAACATTTCCGAGAACCCCGCCTCCCTTGTGCCCCGTTGCCGAAGAGAGAGCCCAGTTCAAGATGTTGTCGGTTCGAAGAAAACTCCGCCCTGAGAGGGGTGCCCTGTAAGAATGGCATGTTCTTTTTGTCTTTCCAGCCCTGTAAGTTTTTTTGACCCCGCCATTCCGTCCGTCGCCGCGCTCCTCACCACGCAAACCCAATAAGTGACCAACCGCAGTCCCTGTTCCAGAGCCCATTACCTGCACCATGTTGAAGAAACAGACGAAACTTGCAGCAGTTATTGCCAAGGCCCAAATGTCTATCCCCCATTCTCAAAGTCGCCGAAGAAGAAAGCCACGCGTTGAAGAGCAGATGAAGCGTCGACAGCTTCCGAGAAACGGGCCGTTCCTGTCATCCGGCAATCGTCGAGGTTGCTCTGGGGAGGCGCTTTATGCGGGCGACTTGCTCGGCGGCGCGGCACCACCGTTCTGGCGAGCATCCTGGTTGCTAACCGAGAGGCTGCCGATTCCTGAAGAGAGGAAGGCGAAAGGGTCATTCTCGTTTTGCGAGTAAAAGTTGTTGTTAGGACCAGCAGACGCGGGGCCGTTGCCAGCCGACTGGAAAGCCGCCTCAGCGGCGCGGCTGTCGAAGGGACCGGCCGAGTGAGAGCCCGCGGCAGGTCCAAAGTGGGTGTTCAGGGGGGGATAGGGGGCAGCACCGCCGCCCAGGCCAGATGGGAGGGCGTAGGTGCTCGGGGGGCCGCCGAAGTGCTGACCATAGCCACCACCAGAACCAAAACCACCGGCAGCGGAGCCGAAGGGGCCGGGGCCGGGGTTGCCGCCCATGGAGCCCTGGCCCATGGCGTAAGAGGAAGGAGCGTCCATCGGGGAAGGATAGCCAGAGTCGGCGATCACAGCAGCAGCGGCGCGACTGGCGCCACAACGCAGGCAGCACACGTTCTTGGCAAAGTTGTGGTAACCGCAGACCTCGTTGCCGCACTTCCAGTCGCCAGCACGGAAAGGAACCACACCAGAACCACCCATGCGGCCGTGGCCACCGCCGTGGCCGTGGTGGCCCATGTGGGGAGGCGGGGGCATCATCGCCGGCGGCGCATAGCCATAGCCATAGCCCATCTCACCGGCTGGCCCAGCAGTGACGGCGGGGAACGAGCAGCGGAAGCAGGCAGTGCGGCGCTGAAAGTTGGAGAAGCCGCAAGACGGGCAGGTCCAGTCACCGGGCCGGGGACGGTTCTTGCTCGGGGGGAAGGGCGTGAGGATGTCGGCAGCCCGGTCCAGGACGCGGCTGGACGAAGGAGACACCTCGATCGCCTTCTCGTTCAGGGCGCGGCCGTTCATGCACAAACTCTCGGCAGCCTGGAACGGGTTAGTGCTTGAACGGGTTTCGAGACCATGAAGATCATCGGGTGTTACCTCTTCATGGGAAGAAAAGACAGCAAAGCCGGTGCCCGTCGGCTTGTGTTGTTCGGGTGTGCGGAGGGTCCAGAACGCAATAGGGCGGCCGCCAAACTGGGTGAACCAGCTCTCGAGCTCCGACTGAGTGGTGTCGTGGGGCAGGCCAGACATGTGGAGGACCTTGCTGCGCTCCGACAAGAAAGCGCGGACATCAGCACGGGCATCCATGGGCCGCGTAAGCACGTCCGGGTGCTCATGGGGAGGCTGCGACTTCCGGATGAGGCCGCGGAGCACGCGAGCCAGCGTCACGGCTTCCTCCATAGCGCGGCGGGGAGACGCCGGAGCAAGGGCCTGCAGGTGGAACGGGAGATTATGCTTGATGGGGGCGCTCCCCTGAACGGCCTCAACCTCCAGCGCAGCACAGATGTTCGCCAAGGACGACGGACCAAAGGGAAGCGACTCGGGGTGGTGTTGCTGCCACCGTTGGTATTCGGTACGGAGTTCGAAGGTGCGCGAGTGCTGCAGATAGGGGGGCAGCACAACGGACTTGTCGCGAGCCTCGCGAGGGAGCTGGACGCGAAGGTCCCATGCTTCGAGAGTGACGAAGACGAAGTCGAGATTCTGCGATGTCAGGTGCTCCGAGGCGAAGGCATCGAAGCGGTTGATGGCGTCCCTGAAAGTGCCGGCGTTCCGGACATGCTCCCAGGTCAGGGTCGTCAAGCTCGCTGTCATATTGGTCAGCAGCTGGGAAGCCGGCGTGTCACCCGGAATCGAATTGGCCATCAAGAAGGCCGCGGCCGGGGCAGAGGCGGACCAGGACTCACTGCACAGAGGAGTGATTGGGGTGTTCACGGGCTTGACGAGGACGCTCTCGCGGTGAAGCTACAGATATGAGCTGGTCAGAAACCAACGATGCCCTCCGAATTTTCAGGGGTTGCTTTTTGCCCACCTCATCCAGGGTGTTTGCGTCCAGCAGGATCCAGCCAAGCTCAATAACCTCGGCCGAGTCCTTGGTCACGTAGACACCATGTTCGTCGCAGGTAGTGGCGACATGAATGACGACGTAGCGGTCGACCTTGAAGGGCGTGTTCTGCTGAGTAGCCATGGCCGCGGTCGGGGGCAGCGTTCCAGTTCGGGGGCAGAACCGTCCGAGGAAGGGAAATAGGGATGATGCCGCTATCCGAGGATGCTGCCTGGCAATGGAAAGCGTCAGTCAGCCAAATGGAGCCATTAAGCACTGGCAACGGGGTCGGCGGGCGTCGCGAACCTTTTGTCGTCCCGGTGGACGTCTGCAGCAAACAGCGGGTTTTCGGGAAAATGTAGGCGCAGGCTGGGAAAGGTCCACGGGCGGCCGAGTCCACTTCCTAACAAGCAGCCTAGCAAGGGGAAAAATAGCGGAGCTGAGAAGCACGGTCCGAGTCCTAGCTTCGTACCTGCGGCAGGAGTAGACGATGTGTGCAGGCCCAGAAATGAATAAAAAACAGAATCCCTCGCAACCAGCACTGACACAATGCTCTGATGCTCTCGTCGTTTCAAGAGGCCGTCAATTAGGCCTGGCGCCCCTTTCTCGAAGCCTGAGAGGGAGGGTGGAGAAGGGGAGGAGGGAGACCGATGGAGGGTGGAGGATGGAAAGGGGAAGGGTGAGGAGAAATCGGAGACGCGCAAGAGGGCAAAAATGGCAGGCACTGGAAGGTGGACTATTGCTTGACCGTTGTTGGCCTGAGCTAGGCAGGAATCCCAGCATCAGCCCACTCCTCCCTGGATGTGCGAATATCGGTCAATGAATCCAAAGATCTGGCAGAGAGCTGAAGGTGGGATTGGACCCTTAAATCAATGTTTAAACCAATCCAGATTGCCTTGCATCTTTTCCGTCCCAATGTGAAGCTTTGGTAGTCACCATCCAAATTGATTCTTGCTGCACAGTTCGTGTCTTGCACCATGCAAGAGTGGGTCTGCGAGAAGCACGAAGCGGCAGGAGGTGGCTTGAGCATAACTCTCCATCGTCAGGTGCTTCAATGATTCAGAGTGAACAGCTCAAACCTGGAGGTCACCACCCCAGCAATATCGCATCCCAAGTTCGGGGCATGAGAACATTTAATAAGACCTTCATGCACCAGCACTTCCATACTCTTGAGATTCCAGCATCTCACATCGAGTTCCGTTCTCGGGAACCCCCTTGTCCTCCTCCTCTTGCCTTCCTTATTGGCTGATGAGGGCCAGTATGGAGACAGCTTCTTTTTCCCTTACACAGTAATGCTGCACATTCATCAATGTGTATCAATTTGGATCATGGAAACGCCCTCCGGTCAGGCTGATGGCTCGTTGGCTGGTTATGTGTGCCATCTGTTCGGCGCCTGTGTCAGCTACACAGAGGACACATTACAAGTGATATCTGCTGTTCTTGCCAGTTGGAACGGTCCCCTTCACTTCTTAGAGTTCTCATCCCATGGAAGAGCTCAGCGAGGATGTCAACGGAGGCCGCTTGGGTCTCCACGCGGTTCCATGTTCCGTCTCCGTAGCACTGCCGCCGACCCCTATTTCGAGATGAGGTCCCATCCCAGCACCGGAACCAGCATCCGGGCATTGCGCACTTGGGATTAAATTTTCCCTCGGTGCACGGGACAACCCGCGGCTCCTGAAACTCGCCTCAGCCTCGTCCTTCGACGTCGCACGGCACCCCGTTTCGGCCAGGCTGGGGTTTGTTGGGGAGCTACGAGAGCAGACAGTTCCAAAAATGGGCAAAATCTCCCACCGCAGGCGAACGGTGAGACATTCATTGGAATGCTCCACATGGACTTCTCCACATCAGATGAGCGGTTGTGGCTCGTGCAGGGCAGCCCAAGGAAAGGACCCGAAATACGATAAGCATCCGACAATCAGGGTCATTGCCAGCGTGCTGATATAGCTTTTTGGAAATGAGCTTGTTCTTCCGTGTAGTTTGGCCAGCGTTCCCCAAGTCACACTGTTCAGCCGCTCCCGCAGTCAGCGGAGAGTGGAGCGTAAATTACCTCTCTACCTACCTGAGACTCAACTGGCTGTAGTTATCAACGGCGTGTTTTGAACGCCTTGAGATCGACTTACTCCAAGCCTCGCTCTCAACCCCTCTCATGCCGGCGGTTATCTCGGAGGAGGAGAACGGCCTCGAGATTTGAATGCTGGACTAAGAACGGCAGGAGAGCTCTTGAATGGCCCGTGCGCCAACTACGTCATCGCATCATCTGCTGGCTGGCGAGTGCAACTCCAGGAGATCCTGATGGCGACGGCAATGGGATGCCCGAGATTCGCCCTTGCCCTTGACATATCAAATTCCAATATCTGAATTTGAAGCTTTGGCATACGGTCAGAACCAGAAAACATATCGCAACACGCGTAAGATGGACGGCGTCGCGGGCATTCTCGTTGGCATCCTCTCCTTCCTCTGTAAGGGCCCCATCGCAGCCTTGCTAACCCTTAACCATCAGCTTCACGAGACCGGTGCTAACAAGTATCGACCAAAAGTCCCTCCACTCGGAGTGGGCATCATGGCCGGCTGCGGTGCTGACTTGCTCATAAACATCTTGCTCACCATCTGGCTGTAAGGCGCCGTCCACTGGATCCAGAATTCCGAGCGAGCCGCTAACTAAGACCTTCAGCTGGTTCCCCGGCATGATCCACGCCTTCTACCTGCTCTTCGTCTACTATGACAGGCGAGAGAAGTACAAGACCGGGCAACCCCTCTGACCCGTGCGCCGTTCGTGTACAGCGACAAGGTCCAGTCTGGCGGTATGGCGTACGGGCGAATCTAATCAGACTGCGAGACCGTTTCTGGACTGGAAAAAAGTCGGAAAAACGGGCAGCAGCATGGAGTCGGGGGAGAGATGCCGTGGTGGGCTTTCCTTGCTTCTTCATGGCCGTGTTTGTATCCTTGTGGAAGAGCTACGGCAAGCTGCGCTTTCCTTTGATGAGGGATGGATTGGGTGCGTTGTAGTTTAAAACACTCCCAGGTGCTTTTCAGACTGCTGCGTTGGGCGTTTCTTGACCTCTGCTGCTCCCTAATCTCTTTCTCTGCGCGAGTTCCTGAAGCTTTGAACCAATCAAGGGGTGGGGGATCAACGGGTGCTGAGGAATATAAGCCGTCAACCGTCTACTGGCAGCCCTCTGCCGAAATCATACAGTCTGTGTAACATGATAAGATGCGAGGTTGGAAGTTGTCTCGAAATTGAAGCGGTTGTTTCTGGAAGGAAGTTAAAATTGGAGGTCCCTGTCTTGGAGGGGTAGATGTGGGGCAGCCGAGCCCCCGCTTAGCACACCCCTGTGCGCCCGCTGCAAGTGGCCTGCCACCAGGCCTTTGAACGACAGCCACGACTGCCTGCAGAACGCGAGCTTGCTGTCATCCAATGGCGGCAGCTTCTACCTCTGTGCGCTTGACCGTCTCTCGACCAGTCACCATGCCGCCAACAGAATAGCAACAGCGAACCTGAAGCGGAGATTGCGCGCACGCCAATCTCAGGATTGCAACACGCGTATCGATGACTCTCTGCTCTTCGTCGAATCGAACCGGATCTCACGAAACGGGCAGAGACGCGAAGGGTGACTGCCGAGACTACCTTGGAGGGACAGAGACAGGGCCAGAGGCAACCCAAAGACGCAACGCAACGGCGGGCGCAGGCGATCGGTGGAACGGTCGCGGTGTGCCCAGAGCTGGCGGCAGCCACGCCAACGCCCGACATCAAACCTCGTCCCGGCTCGAGACACGCGGGAGCTCCATGCCATGTCGTCCATGCCCTTGCTCCTGCTGTCATTCTCATGCCGTCCGCGTCCGCGAACACGTTGACCACGCCCATTGACCGACCCCTTGGTCCATCGACCCCTTGACGCTCCTGCCCGTCCGCCGAGTCCCACGGCTCTCCGCCGTTGCCCGGACCCGCTTGTTGTTGCTTGGTCCGCGCTGCTCGCTGCTCGCTGCTCGCTGCTTGCGTCTCCTGCTTCTGCTCCTGCTGCTACGTCGACACGTCTGCATGGTACGACCCCTACCCGTCCTTCTCGTCTAATCCTGCATCGACCTCTCCTGCCCGCCATGGATATATCCAATAAGCCACTCGCCCTCCGCCCGGTCGCCTCCGGCCATGCAGAGGCCGACCCTGCGGACGATGCCAGCGCAGAGCCGGCCTCCTCATGCCGCCCTGATGAGCAACCAGACCGGTCGCCACCCCCTGCTCCCACTATCCACATCTCTGAGTCTTCTCCCTCTTCCTCCTCCAACCCTCAGTCCTCCGTGGCGGGGCCACTTCCAGAGGGCTCCTCCAGAGTGCCGCGGACGTCTTTCCCTACTTCGATCCCGCTCATCTCCTTCCAGCGCAGCAAGAACCCGTCGGCAGCTCTTGCTCCGTCCACTGCCGAGGGAAGGCCGGTGCCGCTCACAAACGCGGACGCTCACCACACGTCCGCCTTGCAGAAGCTGAACAGCAAGTACCCGTCCACGGTCCGCCGTCACGGCTACACGCCCGAGGCGCCCGGCGCTCAGAGCAGCACCTACTCCCAACCAGTACTCGTGCGCACTTACAGCGGGCCGCCGCCATCCCAGGGCTCCGCAGCACCCGGTCACGACAGTACAGACCGCCGAGCAGCAGCCGGGGCGTATCCCGGCGCGTCCCTCTACCTTCATCCACAACAACAGGCAGCGGAAGCTTCCCCGGCCAACCCATCCAGCCGACAGTGAGCGACGTTGGCGTTGGCACGACCAGCAGCACCGAACCCACGCTCGAGACGGACGGCAGCAATGCCTACGGAGTGAGCATGCCGCGCCCTTACAAGGCCAAAAAGGCCACCAGCAGCAGCGGCGGCAACAGTAGCAAACTCCCCTTCCCATGGCCATGGTCTTCCTCCCGCCACGGGCCCGAGGAGCCCAAGCTCCCCCCGCTCGAAGCCTTCTCCTTCAAAAGCTTCATGGCTGATCTTCAAGCCCGCGGTGGCGATAATGACATCAGTACCGACCTGGACCGCATCGCCGAGATCTGCGCCCGCTCGCGCTACTCGCTGAGCAACCAGTACGAAGTCCACGTGGCTCCGCACGGTTCAGGCGCCGCCTTCATGTCCGGGGTGCCTTCTTCAGCCCCCCGCCGGAGGAAGGGACATAGCCATAGTCGGAGTCGGAGTCATGGTGGGCAGGGTGTTGGTGGTGGTGGGCCAACGCTGCAGGCTATCACCTCTGACGACGAGGCTTCGGTCAGGTCGGGCCAAAGGAGAAGGCATACGGGGAGGAGGAAGAGCGTGGCGTACGGCACACTGGAGACCATCATGTCGTCGAGCAGGTCATCGGAGGAGGAAAAGTCGAAGAAGAAATCGGCTTCGGAGCTGGTGGGGGAGGTGAGAGGACGGGCGGCACGGAAGGCGTGGGATAACAATAACCCCAGCGGGTCAGGTTCTGGATCAGGGTCGGCATCGGCGTCAGCATCGACCGGGAACGGAAACGATGGGAGCACGGAATCAGATCCGCAGGCGTCGTCCGGCAGGGTAAAAGGGGAGGAGAGACAGGCGCCGAGGCAAACAACAGGCTGGCTCGGAAAAAGTCGGCCTCGTTCGCAACAGCCATCATGGACAGCAGCCGCAGCTCGGGGAAGACAGCGACGAGTACGGCGTCTTCGTCACGGCGTCAGAAACCTGCCTCGACGACCACGGCTTCCGACTTGAGGAGCGAGCCCGCCAGGCCGCAGACGTCAGGGAGCCATCTTGGCGTGAAGACTGCCCCGGAGGGAGGCGATTCTCGGCCGCGGTCAGCGGGCCATCACGCAGGGGTTCATTGACAGCTCATCCCCCCACCAAGGGTCGACTGCTGCTAGTGGATGGGGCTCTTGGATCCCCTGGCGGTCGGCTCAAGAGCATCATCACCCGGGAACGCCGGGAATGCCGAGGGCAGCTTAAGACAGCTGCTCAGGGCTGCGAGTGATGGCCATAGAGAGAGGGGAAAGTGAGGGGGAAAGGGGACCATGGACCCTTGTCCCAAGAAGATTTATTACGAAAACCAGCAACGGATTTGTTGGATGTTATGACTGGATGAGTTAAGATTTGCTACCATGATGGCGTTACAGGTGGGCAATGGGCTGGAATTACGGGTTTCTTGACCCTTATATACGAGATTGGTAAGGGTACTTGTACAGATGTAGATGTATGGTTGACGGGGCACCGAAAAGATGTGATCGGAGCTATATTATCTCGGGTTTTAGAACAGCACTCCTCGCAGTACCGGACTCTGAGGGTCAGGAGGTTTCAAGAATGACGAATACGGGATTCATCTGGGTTGAAGCTAGGTATAATCTGGATCTGATCCCAGTTAGACATGGATCCGGTATCAAAACACATCGTGTCTCCTTGAACTGAGCTGAATCAAGGGAAAGCTAGAAATATATTCCAACCGGTTCAAGCTCACACACCTTTGCTCACCTATAGGATTGTGGAGGATGCTGAGAGTGGGGTTGCTTTGTTATATGATTTCAAGAATTGCATCTAAATAGAGCTATCTGATGTAGATCTTTAGTAATGTGTAGCTAGTCTCTACTACGGTCGTCTGAGTCGGCGCTGAGGTAACTGTTGAGGCGGGCTTGAAACGATACACCGCTTCAGTAATCACCGTGATAAAAAGAAGGGAAAGTAACGAAGAAAAAACAAGATAACGTGTATGATAAGCGAGTGAGCCAGACAAGCGAGTGAGCCACTCTAACACTTTTTAGTACGGCTACATGCGAAAAGGCGTTAACAAATTGTTAAGATGCACTAACAATTTTTGGGTACCTTTCCCGCAAATCCAAAGCAAAAAAATACCTAGGTGGCTCACTCGCTTGTCTGGCTCACTCGCTTATCATACACGTTATACATATATATTATATATATAGGGAGAGAGTCAATAGAGTGTGTCTGAGAATCAGATGGAGCGAGTCAGATGGAGAGAGAGCAGACGGAGAGAGAGCAGACGGAGAGAGAGCAGACGGAGAGAGAGAGAGAGAGAGGAGAGAATGAAGCTGTTCAAGCCTAACAGGCATCTATCTGGTCATTACCTGGTCCCGTGTTGTCCGGCGGATATTCCGTCGAGAACAGCTCGGCATAAGTAGTGCACCTCACACCTTCCCCCCCTCCATTGCCAAGTAGAGATCTCTTCTTACCGCCAAGGATTGGTATCTGGGTGTCAAATGGTACGGGGTCGTAAGTACAAACATGGATGCCATATACTTGGATAGAGATCCCTTCATGCAGTGTTCATGCCCGCGATGCCCAGCCGCCACTCACTCCATCCAGTGAGGCAGGGTTCTCTCGCGATAGCACCCCTCTCGCCTCCTTGGGTGGTCGATCAGCTCCTGGTTGATGCCTGTTTTGGCTCCTGTTGTGTACATGTACTGATACATCCCCGCGCCGTTTCATAGCGGTCCACGCTTTCCACCCTGGCCTTTTCTTTGGTTCACTTCGCTGGCATTGTCTCAGAGTGTCATGCTGCCACCTCTTTCTAAGCAGCCATACAATAAGTAATCATATCCTGGCCTCGCCCACCCCTCAATCCCAATTAGTTCTTCCCCCACCTCGCTCAGTGCGAATAACCAGCTCTTTTCATTCTATCCTTTCTCCGTGCCTTTCTCAGCCCCCGCTCCCGGAGCAGAAGGCCCACCCTCCCCGATGCCGGCGCCGGCGCCACGCCCCTTCCCTCTCACGAGCAAGAGCATGATGCGCCCTGCTGCTTCCATTAGGATCAATATGCGGCCTCTTAGCTCTCACGCTGTGCTTCCCGCGCCCTCGTTCGGCCGCTTGCGCTCTGGTCCCCTATCACGACCGCTCTCCGAGGGCTGCTGTTCATCCTTCGACCCTCCGCCAGATTGCCGCTGCTGCTGTGCGGCAGCAGCGCGCGCGCGCTCCTTCTCCTTCTTCTCCTTCTCGCGCCGCAGGGCCTTGGACTCGAGTTCGTGCCACTCGCCGCCGATGTCTTTGAGTCTGTAGCAAGTCGTGTTAGAATGGAGTTTGGCTAGGTGGGACAACAATGGGTGAGCTTACTCAACCGCCTGCCTCGGAGCAGGTTCCTCGGTCGTGAAGTACGGATGCTGCAGCACCTGGGCGGCAGTGGGGCGTTTGTCTGGGTCGTACTGGAACATGGACGCGAGTAGATCGAATGCGGCGGGGGTGACCTGGTCTTTGTACTTCTCTTCAAAAACGTTTGGCCGCCTGTACGTCGGCCGGAGGAGCGCGAACCACGGCATTTCGACCAGGTTCGGCCAGTCTTTCCTGTTCGGGGTGCCGAGCACGGCGTGGATTTTCTCGAGCTGACTGATCTCGGTGCCGTCGCCCGGGAAGATGGCGCGCTTTGTGAAGATCTCTACGAGCACGCATGCGGCGCTCCAGATGTCGACTGCCGGGCCATACTGCGTCTCACCGAGTAGCAGTTCGGGGGAGCGGTACCAGATGGTTATCACGCGGTTGGTGTAGTCCTGCTGGTGGTGCTTCGCATAGAAGCGGGCCAAGCCAAAGTCAGCAAGCTTGAGGACGCCCTCATTGCTGACCAGGATGTTGGCGGCCTTAATATCGCGATGGAGAACGCCTCTTGTGTGAAGGTAGTCCAAGCCCTCAAACAGTTGTTGGGCCAGGTGCTTCTTGTGACCCGGTTCTAGAGTGTACGTTGGATGGTTGAGCAACCCCGTCAGATCGTGCGATAGGTACTCGAAGACCATGAAGCAATCGTTCGACTCGACCATGACCTCCTGGAGCTGGACGATATTCTTGTGGCTGAGCGAGCGGAGCAGCTTGATTTCGCGCACCGCCGTAACGGGAAAGCCGTCCCTCTCGCCCTCCATACGGATCTTCTTCAGAGCGACGAGCTTCTTGGTGTAGACGTTCAACCCCTTAAAGACCTTGCCGTAGGTGCCCGAGCCCACAACCGATTCGTTGCCCGGTTTCCTGTAGTACACGGACTTGGAGACGGCATGATCGGGAGGAAGGGTAGGCTTCTCCTTAAGACGCTTGATGATCTTCTTCACCTTACGTGTTCTCGGCGTCGGGTCGGGTTGCCTCGGCGGCTCGGGGAGTCTGCGGTCGCTGGGGCCAGTGGGAACGCCGAGACGGGGTCGCGCTGATGCTGGCTCCGTGGGAGCATTCCTGGGAAACCCTCGGTCTCGCTCTGGTCTCGTTGGGGGTGCTTTCTGAGCTGCTGGCTTGGTCGGAGGCTCTCGTGGAGCTGGAGCTGCATTGAACTTGGACGATATCTCGGGCCTCGGGGCTGCCACGTTGGCTTGACCGCGTTCTTCATGCTGAAACTAAACTTATTAGGCGTCGTCGATTGCGGGCCAGTCGGCGGCGGCCGGCTGGGAGGCGGCATCTTGTCTTCCTTTAGTTGCTCCTCCTTGGTTGTATCTTCGACTTGCAAGTCCTTGGAGGGCCTGAACGGGTTTTCGGAATCTGCCATTGACATATCGCCCTTGTCCGATGGAGTCTCGAGATGGATGCTGGGCGATTGGTGGGCAGCGACGTGCGAGGGATCGGAATCGCCTCGGCCGTTGCCACTCTGAGGGTGCCATTGTGTGCTCTTGAAACCGCCGCGGAGGCCTCCGCGAGCGGAAAACTGAGTGCTCCGGAACGAGCCGCCCCGGTGGTTCCCACGGTAGGGCCGGAGGGATATTGGGATGAAGGACCAGTCGGTGCGTAAGGAGGAGAGTGGGCCTGGCCGCTATGGTAATGCCCTTGGGGCCCTGCGGGTGGTCCGTAACTGCTATGAGGAAATTGAGTGGGATATTGACTGCTGATAGCCCAGGTCAGTGGTTGTGTTGCAGTTACGGGTGAAAGGCTGGCGGAAGGCTGAACTTACCCTTGCGGAGAAAATTGGGGTCCGTTGTTCCAACCCCGTCCACTACCGCCATATGTGACTGAGCTGGTGGGGAGCCGTGAATGATGAGACGGGCGTTTGCGTGCCCCGAAGACTGGCCGTAGCTGCGAGCATCGTACGGACCTTTCGGTGGGTAACCAGGCTGTCCCTGGGGATGAAACCTCCACGGTAACTCCCTCTAGTGCCATGTTCACTTCGACACTGTTGGCGCCAGAGGAGGGATCCAACTTTCTGGAAGAACGTGATGTGTCACGGCTCCTCCTCTTTCTGCTTGATTTCGCGTGCCGGCTTCCTCGGGGGGAACCGGGCGGAGGTGGTCCGTGGGGGACACGGGAGGAGCCTTGGTCGAGGCTCGGTCTCCGCCGCGACCCAGTATCGGATGCAGTTGGGGGCCGGCTGCCCCACGCGGTCGGGCTGCGAGGGCTGCGAAGACGTGATCTCGACCGACGCCTGGGTTCCGGTCGAGGCGACCGATGCCGTGACCTGGGAGACCTGGGAGACCTGCTGCGGTGGCGAGGACGCTCCTGACGCTCTTGATGCTCCTCAGGGAGCCGGCGGGCGCGGTCGTCACGTGGGGATCGAGACCTACGCCGGCAAGAGGGACTCGCCGACCGGGAGCGGCCCGGCCGTTTACTGGGCCTCGAACGCCGATCGTGGTGTGCAGGGGAACGAGAGCGGTGCCGACGCGGCGAGGGGGCACGGTCAGGCCTGGGTGGCAGAGGTTTCGGTGACACACCCCTATCTCGCCTTACTAGACCGACGTCCTGCCGAGGCTTCTTGGCTGTGGCTCTCCACCAAAAGACGGGCTGGGGCTGCGTCGGCGCTTGCTCAGGGCTGGTGAACACGGCGCACGGCGGCGAACGCGAGAATCTGGGCGTTCGTGAAGGTCTCTCCTTGGCCGTGAAGAATCACGCTCTCGGCCCAGCGGTCTGGAGAAGGACGCGGCTCGCGACGTCGAGAGGTATCCCTAGAGCGACCTCGACGACTGCGTGGGGAGCGATGGGCCGGATGGGACGGACGGCTGCTGCGATGCCCTGGGCTGCGCGTGCGGTCGCGGCGGCGGTGCTGGGATTCAGGATATGATGGCTCCACCGAGAGGTTGCGAGGACGGGGAGGAGAGGGAGGGCGTCTGGAGGAATGGAGATGGTGCTTGCGGGCTGGGTCTCGGTCTCGGTCTCTATCTCGATCTCGGTCTCGCTGTTCTGGCTCTCGGGCGGGTTCAGATGACCGACTCAAAGCAACGGCGGGCGGCGAGGGGTTCTTTCGTGAAGTAGTCATGCCGAGATCATTACCGTCCTGGCGGAGGTGCTGGTGGACTCGGTGACTGTTCCTGTTGCCATTTGGTGATGCAGCGTTGGCTCGGCGCTGGATGGGTGCAGAGTCGTCCATCGTCGAGGAGATTCGACATTTGGATTTTAGTTGGTCAAGGCGGCGGCGGCCTGGCTGACAGACAGGGGTCGCCCCCACAAGTCGACCGCTGTGGACCAGCTCGGCGCGTGCTGGGGGACTGGGCCAGCCTGCCAGCTGCGGCCTCTGGGACCTAGTGGGGGAAGGTGCTAAACTCCAACACGACACTTGTAGGACGTGTTCAGCTCTCACCGCTTGCCTTGCCCCAGTCGTCAGCCTCTCGCAGCGTACTGATGAATGGCCGAAAAATTGAGGTAAACGGCCGACGATAGTCCGATGAGGTAGAGTTGCAGGCGGAGAGCAAACCGAGGGAGCCCGATTGCTTTTTCCGCCAAGTCGCTGTCCCGAGGGATGATACGCAGCCGGTTGCAGGCGACGTGATGTCGAATGCCGATCGAGTGGCCCACAAAGAGAGACGACGCCCGTCTCGAGACCTCCAGTATCCCAGAGCCCCTTTCTTCTGCGGTTGCCCTGTACTGTAGCAGTGGTGACAGGACTGCCCGATCCGAGTGTTGTTCACGTTGTCAGAGCTTCAGATGAGGGGTGCCTTCCCCACAACCCCCGAAACTTTCCTGGCAGCTTCGGGATGCCGAATCTGAGGACAAAAGTAGCCAGTGTCCAGTCCATAATTCGGGGTCTTTGGCTTGGCATATGGACTTGCTGCTTGAGCAGACAGTGGCAGTCCATGTCCAAGAACAGCCAGCTTCCACAAATTATCCATGGTGCTAGCTGCACCTCATCCAGAAATCCGCCCCCGTGGCAGCCTTCTCTTTCTCAAACCTGCAGTCCAAGCGTAGATAACTATGCCGGGAGCATGCAGACACCTGTTCACGGAGCAGAGACCACTATATACTGCACAGGATGCTTTACGAGTTCCAACCCATCCCGACCCCATTCTGGCAAACGAGGAGCCAACTTTGTCTGTGTCAAACGAGACGGGCTGGACGGCTCTGGCCAAGGTTAGTCAGCCAATCTTCTCTTCTTCCATGTGCCGATGCTCCATCCCAGCAGAACAAGGGCTGGATGGGTGAGCATGCAAATCGCCAACTGTAAATCAGTTTGCCGGAGGCATAGCCCGGAATGCCATCCGTTGGCTTTGCGGGCAGGTCGGCCACGACACACCAGTGCTTTAACAAAAGCAGGAACCGATCTTCAGCAGGCGCAGCATCGATGGCTAGCCCTTGTTGAACTCCCGCAGAGTTGCCACTCCGTCCACCGTGAGATGCGAAGCCGATGCGGGGCGGACACGGTGATATTAGGGTTTGCGTTGTCGTACGGCGTATGAGCGTTGTGAGGGCCTATGCAGCTGATGCTGGGTGCTTGGTCTGCCCTCCATGACAACAGCGTCAACACCAGCGCCCATCTCTATTATTGTTGCTGAGGACATCCATTCAGCGGGCACGAACTTAGCGTCTGTCGGCGGACGCTGGGTTTATCTGGCGAGGTAGGCAATCCGAGATGCAGCGGAGGCGTTGACAAACCGGTCGCACGCAGGGCCAGCCAGTGATCTGAGCAAGAACCAAGTATCCCCCCTCATCGTTGCGTCTTCATCGGCCATGGCTGAAGTCGTTGGTTATTCCGCAGCGAGACACGTCCTCGGGCTGTACTGCTGGTACAGCCCCGCAGCTGTCCCAGGTTGGATGGTTCTCGTTGTTCGGAGTTTGAGACGGCCTGGCGACAGAGGCAGGCGCGACAAAATGATACATTGCAAACCCTGTCGGTTAAGGCCTCCAATGCAACCAGTGGCATCAAATCGAGGCAGGCGTACCGTTCTTGTGTTTGGTTGACGGCGGAGATGGACATGTTGCGAAGAAATAATCCGCGGAGTGGTGGTTTCCAGTTGGAGTGCTGAGCTTGCGCCTGGTCGACTGGAGCTGGAGATGGCATTGATGCACAGACACATTTTCTCTCACGTGACTATACTGCATTCGGGTTAGATCAAGGAAATTCGAGATGAATATATCCGTTCCACGTAGTTGCCCGTCTCTTTCTGGAGCTCTCCGGATCACACGGTTCATCTATCGTTTCCATCGTTCCAAACTCGATATTTTTTGATATTTCCAGGGCTATACTACAGGATACATTGAGAAATTTTCACCCCGCCCTGTCTCCGCCGGTGTTGGTTTCTCTTTTTACCGCATTAACGGGGTCTCGTCTTGTCCCACATGTGCTCTTTGGTTCTGGCGGGATCAGAGGTGGGCTCGGAACCTCGTGGCGCCCTAGCCTGCTCACAGGATTCCTCGGTCGAACCACTACGAGTTCGGCGACAAACGTAAGAAAAACTATATCATCTCGACGAAGGAGCGTTGTGCCGCGCCTGACGTCCAGAAGTGATAACCTGGCCGTTCCCTGTCAGCATTGCCAGCCCAATAAGCAAGTCGGCATTTTCCACGCGAGTGTGGCCGTCGCTGAATATTGACCGTCGTCTACTACGTAGTAGCATCGGCAAATCCCCGTCTTCATCCTTCTCCAGCCGCTTTTTCATAGGCTTGCCGCTCAGCTGATGGAGCTTGACGTAGACACATCCGGTTGGAGGTTCAGTTCCCTGATAACTTGCTGTGGACTCAACCAAGCGCCTCACCCTTGATGTCGAACCAGTTGAAGGAGGCCGCAGCCCAGAAGATCAAGAACCTCATCGTCTCAAGAGTGATCATCTGTTTCTTCCCCAGCTCGTCGACGGCGTAAAATCTAGGTGTCTCCTGCTTCCTGCCCTGGTTGCGGCTCCGACCTCCCCTCCGGTTGCGGTCCTGGTTTCCGTGGCTGCCTTGGTTGCCATGCCATCCTTGGTGGTTAGGCCCACTATTTTGGCGACCATTTCCGGTGTTGTCGTGGGCGGTATGACATGCAACTTGCGTTTCCTTCCCCGTAGATCCCCTTGATGCTGGTATGGGGATTGAGCGCCATTGTTGTCCGAGTTTTCACGGCTCCCTCACCATTCTGCCATCCGCAGCTGAAGTTGTTGGTTGGGTGGTAGCCAAACTCGGTGTTGGGTTGTACCGGGGGTTGAGAATGCGGCAGCTGCCAGCCTGGGCCGCCCCCGCCACGTCTTCCTCGTGGCATATTTCAGTGTTCATTGCCGAGTTCTAGGTTGAGTGTCCGTTAGTGCCTGGTGTAAGCCTTATTTTCCCGCTTGTAGATCTCATATGGGTTCCGCGGCGTTAATATCTGTTTTGGCCGCTGGTACGAGTCTTCACACTTAGATGTCTTGGTCTTGCATTGATGGCTGCGGTTCCTCTGAAGCCAAAGACTGAGATCAGGCGTGACACCAAGGGTAGCTGGTCAGGGGTCGTGGGGACCACATGTCTCTTTGGCACACACTTGACAGTACCGTCCCAGAACAATGCCGTTGTCGCCAATACCTGCGGTGTCAGAAAAAAAGAATAGCATTGCAATTTGTGTTCGGCCCTCTCAGGAGTGATTGAGGGGCGGGGCGGATCCGAACATCATTTGCGTTGGCTTCAAAGACTTGTTGAGATGTTGGTGTGATATGGGCACCCCAGCCAAAGTGATCGGCCTGGGCTCCAGCGTAGAGGTGCCTTTAGGGGAACTGGCGCATAGTGTAGTGCGGGAGGAACTGTCTGGGAAGAGGGAGCACTCTCCGCGATCCATTCCGGAAGGCTCTGAATACCAGGGGTTGCATTCTTTCCGTTCCACAGAATACCAGAAAGATATCTCCTCGGGTGTTTGCACCTCTGACAGTGCCATCCGTTAAGCTTCGACAAGCTGTCCTCCGCGACCGTCTCGAGATGTCGAACTCCCAACATGCGATTCTCTGATGCTCTCGAGAAATGTGGGGCCTGACCCAGGGCACCCGCAGCGACAGGGAACATATGTCGTCATAAGCGGTCCATTATTGGTTGGACCTCTGGTGGGACTGGGGAGACCTCCACTGTCCGATCAACGGAGTGACGCAAAAATGGGTGGGCCGTGGCCAGCAGGTAGGGACAAGAGAGCAGCTCGGAGGGCGTGCGGAGGGTTTTCATCACCTGCAAATCGCTCTGAGAAGAGAGAAACACTCATTTTGGCTTGTCATAAAATAGGCGAAGGATGCAGATAACCTAGCATTTGCCTCGAAGGCGGCAAAGAAATGTGGCTGACGAAAAGAGTTTTTTTCAAGCGCCGGAATCATTAAGTATTGCCGTTCCCGGCAGGCACTGCAGCTCGCTAGCTCCAAAAGCTCCCCTGCGCGCCAACCTTGAGCTTGTCTTGCCTGGGCCACACGCCCCACTGGTTTCGCCCCCTGGCATCATGATCCTAGCCTGCCTCCCCTCAACCAACACGAACGGAGCGTCAGCCCTCACCACCCAACCCACCATCTGCGACGAACACCTCCCCCCTTCCGCCTCTCGGAAACGCCGTTGAGGTTTTTTCTCATTCTGGACTGTTTCCATTCAAGCTTCGCTCTACTCCCAACGTGCTTCACAGCTGGACCCGTAGGTTCTGCGACGCACCTGTACACACCTGGCCTGGCGTTCTGGAATCCAACGTCACCCCGCCCTCAGCTGCAAACCGGCCCTTTGTAAACAGCCAGCGACCCGCCCTCATCTCAATCTCGGCTCGCTCCGGCCATTCCTCGCTGAGAAAATCTTCTCCGGGTTGGTCATCCCATCGTTCCAGGTTTTCTTATAAAGTCGGCTCTCTTCCGGTCATCATCGACTGGCGGACCATCGGAATTGATATCGCGATCGCCGAGAACGCATTGCCCCGAGAAACGTTGTTGCCAATTTCCTGAGGCCAAAGTCAATTCACAATGTCCAGCGAAGAGACAGACCGCCCGGTCCGCGAGGTCAAGGGCCACCTCCTGTTCGAGATTGCGACCGAAGTCGCCCATCGAGGTATGCCCGGCGAGCTGCAGTTAAGTCAATAGGTTGGCAGCCTGGCTAACGACTGCCCTAGTCGGCGGCATCTACTCTGTCATCAAGTCCAAGGCCCCCGTGACTACTGCAGAATATGGGGACCGGTACACCCTCATTGGACCCTCAACCACCAGTCGGTAGGTCCTGACATCTAGGGCCAGCAGGCCACTTCCTCCCGCCGAGTGCGACGCTAACCGTGTTTCAGGCAGCGGTGGAGGTTGAGGAGATGGAGCCCACTAACCCAGAACTCGCGGCAACGATCCAGTCCATGAAAGAGCGCGGCATCGGTATATTGTATGGCCGCTGGCTGATTGAGGGCGCTCCGCGAGTGCTTCTCTTCGATACGAAGACGGCGTACGGGTACATGAATGAGTGGAAGGCGGATCTGTGGAATGTGGCGTCCATCCCGTCGCCTGACAACGACGAGGAGACCAATGAGGCGGTCGTATTCGGCTATCTTGTTGCATGGTTCCTTGGAGAGGTCGGTGATCGAACAGGATACGTTAGGGGTGCCCGAGCCAGCTGACACCACTGCAGTTCGTTGCCACGAGAGGACGAAGGCGGTCATTGCGCACTTCCACGAGTGGCTGGCCGGCGTTGCCCTCCCCTTGATCAAGAAGCGCCAGATTGACGTCACCACTATCTTCACGACACGCTACACTACTCGGTCGATACCTCTGTGCCGGCTCAGTCGACTTCTACAACAACCTCCAGTGGTTCGATGTTGATGCGGAAGCAGGCAAGCGCGGGATCTACCACCGGTACTGCATCGAGCGCGCTTCGGCGCACTCCTGCGACGTGTTCACGACTGTCTCCCACATCACCGCCTACGAAAGCGAGCATCTCCTCAAGCGGAAGCCGGACGGAGTGCTGCCGAACGGGCTCAACGTCACGAAATTCGCGGCCGTTCACGAGTTCCAGAACCTCCACCAGGTGTCCAAGGAGAAGATCCACGACTTCGTCCGCGGCCATTTCTATGGCCACTACGATTTCGACCCCGAGAACACGCTGTACTTCTTCACAGCAGGGCGCTACGAGTTCAGGAATAAGGGAGTTGACATGTTCATCGAGTCGCTCGCTCGGCTGAACCACCGACTCAAGGCGTCCGGGAGCAAGACGACCGTCGTAGCATTCATCATTATGCCCGCTCAGACGTCGTCGCTGACGGTTGAAGCCCTGAAGGGCCAAGCCGTGATCAAGTCGCTCAGAGAGACGGTGGACACCATCGAGAGGAACATCGGTCGGCGCATTTTCGAGCGTTCGCTCAAGTGGCATGATGGCGATCCGATGCCCGAGGAGAAGGAGCTCATCTCTAGCCAGGACCGCGTCCTGCTCCGGAGGCGCCTGTTCGCCATGAAGAGGCACAGCCTGCCACCGATCGTCACGCACAACATGGTTAATGACCACGACGATCCGATCCTGAACCAGATCCGACGGGTGCAGCTCTTCAACCACCCGAGCGACCGGGTCAAGATCGTGTTCCACCCCGAGTTCCTGAACTCCGCGAACCCGGTGCTGCCGCTCGACTACGACGACTTCGTGCGAGGCACCCATTTGGGTGTGTTTGCGTCGTACTACGAGCCGTGGGGTTACACTCCGGCGGAGTGCACGGTGATGGGCGTACCCAGCATCACCACCAACCTCTCCGGGTTCGGCTGCTACATGGAGGAGCTGATCGAGAACTCGGCCGACTACGGCATCTATATCGTAGATCGCCGCAACAAGGGGGTGGACGACTCGGTCAACCAGCTGACGTCGTACATGTTTGACTTCGCCCAGAAGAGTCGCCGGCAGCGGATCAACCAGCGGAACCGTACTGAGCGCCTTAGTGATCTGCTCGACTGGAAGCGCATGGGCCGGGAGTATACCAAGGCCCGGGTGTTGGCGCTGAGACGCGCGTATCCGAACTCGTACGAGGGTGAGGAGGAGGAGGATCTGTTTGGTGGTGCGGAGCAGAAGATCTCGCGACCATTCTCAGTTCCTGGCTCTCCCAGAGACCGCGCCGGCATGATGACGCCCGGCGATTTCGCCAGCCTCCAGGAAGGCCGCGAGGGCTTGAGCACCGAGGACTATGTTGCGTGGAAGCTCCCGTGAGTACAGCAATGCCTCGGCGTCAAGATCTTGGCTAACAATGTGGCACAGAGAGGAGGAAGACCCGGATGAGTACCCGTTCCCGCTCACGCTGAGACAAAGAGCGCAGACATCGGGCGCTCCCCGGACGGCCTTCCGATCAAGGCCAACGGCAACTGATGGGCCAACCCCTGAACTACCACTGCACGGAACAGCAAATTGCATCAGCTATAAAAGCATCATCATTCTTTGCTCAGCCGGCGTAACTCAGAAGCAGCATCAGCATCCGTACATAGCACTCTGTGGGAACAGCCGAGGCCGTAGAGACTGGCATGCCTGATCAGCGGGGCGGCGAGTGCTGGGAAGTCTCTGCACGGCTCTGGGTTGCGAGAGTGAGTGTGCTCAGAACAACCAGCACAAGTCCAGGGAAGCGGTAATTATTGGTGATGACGAGCGCAGGTCAGGTTTTCATCTATGTGTCACTTGTAAGATTGAGTCGCAAGAGTTTTCGGCATTGCCACCGGATTGCTGCATCTCGTCCATGGGTTTCTGGGAGAGAAACCGGGTGATTGCACCAAGGGAAGCTGCACCTATTGTAGGAAGTCCGCGATTCCAGGGTGTATGTGTTGCCGGACACCCCGGGACTATTTCAGATCCTTCGTGCTCTCTCTAAGACACGATCTCTCTTGTGTTTCAAGAAGGAATGGTGCCCCCAGGCAGTCTTTGATCGTCGTCCACGATGACGCTCAAAGAGGCAGGAGCTGGGGCTCCCATCCCTTGTAATTAGCGGCATCAGCACCCCGCAACCCTGCGCCCCCTCCATCCGTCCTACAACACAAACATTCCATCCTCATACCGTCGGAGAAACCAGCTCTTTGTCCTCGTCCTTCCTTCTGGAAGCTAACCTGAACCGGCACCGATATAGGTTTTCTGCGGCCAGGTCAAGTTTGGCTCAATCACCTCTCTCACGGGGGTGAGTTCTAGTGCTGTCTCTGGCCTGCCTGGGCATTTTCCAATTGTAAGGTGGGCATCTGATATCTTCCCATGTTGGTCTTTAGTGGTTCCTCTGGGATCACTCAATGGGCATGGAGACCCCCTTGGTTTTATGTATGGATGCTCGGCGCAGGATCGAGGACAGCGAAGAAAGACCTCCCAGCCTATGGCACGCTGGCCCCGACACGAACAAGTGCTGATTCAGCGTTCCATAGGACCACAGCTGTGATCGGGGGGCGCTCCAAAAAATGCCATATGCATGACCATTCCATATGCATGAGTTCTGAACGATCGTAACCACAGGACGCCGGTCAGTGGCGGCGGCGGCGGCGGCCTATCAGTTGCCCGCTTGCCCTCTCTGCAGGGGGTCTTTCACACCTAGCCGCAGGCACAGACAGGGGCCCGGCTCAGTGCCTAACGACAAAGCACCGAAGCTTTATCCTCCCGTACGCGCGCGCTGCCCCTCCTCGATCTCGCATCCCCATTCTCTTCAGTCCGCCATGGGGATCGCCACAACAGTCCTGGGCACAATGAAGTTCTTCAGGAGGAAAGACAAGCGGAAGAACGACTGCGACACCGGCCAGGGGCGCATGCCGGGCTTCGGCAGCAGCAGCAGCAGCAGCGCGAATGGCAAACACTTGGCTCCGGCATACGGGGGTACAGCCTCAGCGACCCCCGGCCCGACACCCACCGGCCCTCCGGCGGCCCTTCCTCCGGCCACTACGACCCAAGAAACCACAATGTGCAATCAGTCGCTTTTCAGCGCCGACCGAGTCGCGTCTCTGCTGCGATCCTTGCTCAGCTCCCCGGGCCGATCCTCGCGCGCATCTTCGCCTTCGTCTGTCCCCACAGCCGCGACGAGAGCTACGCTACCTGCGAGCAGAGCTCTGTCGACGATGGCTGTATGCTGTGCGACTTGCGCGACTTGGCGCATTGCGTCGCCGTTTGTAGGAGGTGGAGGGAAGAGGCTGTCAAGCTGCTGTATGTCGAACCACATGGACTCCTTCGCCTCAATCCGCCTGCCAGCGCCTGTGGCTCGCCCGTGATGGCAAGACGCTAACCCAGCTTCCCCCCAGATACCACAGCATTCGGATAGATAGCGTTCACTACTGCGATCTGGAAGCCGTCCTGGCCGAGCGGCGGAAACGGCGATCCTTCTTCGACCGCAATGGCGAGCCCGAGGACCCTGCCCAGGCCCGCCTGAAGCTGCTCTGCCGCACCCTCCGCGACGACCCCACGAGGCGCGGACGCCTTGTCCAGTTCCTCAAGATGCCGTATATGCTGCGCGAGTCCTGCCAAGCCGACTTGGCGCGGACGATAGCCGTGACCCGAACCTGCGATATGTCGACCTACCCGAGGGCCTGTTCACCGACGAGCCGCCGTTCTTGACGCTCCGGTTGGAGGTGCAGGCGCGATGTCTCGAATTGCGGAAGATGACGTACATGGGGGGATCAGAAATAGTCTGCAGGTTTTGGCAAGCGGGAGGGTGTGGACGAAGCTCGAGGTGCTGGAACTGATCGGGGTTGAGACGGAACCGGGCATGCTGCGCCAAGTGCTGGGCTCTCTGGGCAACCTGCGGGCGCTCAAGGTCAACCAGACGACATCTTTCAGTGATGAGCGCTGGCGTGGAGCGAGATGCTGCCGCCTTTCCCGCCGCTGGAGGAGTTCATTCTCACTAACGTTCCCAACGTGACGGCTGCAGGCCTCAAGGCGTGGCTGGTCCTGCCCGAGGCGCGGCAGGCGTTAAGGGTGCTTACGCTCAACGGGACGGGCGTACCGGCATGGTCTCTTCAGGAATTACTGGTCTACCTGCCTGGGCTAAAGCACTTGTCCATCATTGACAGTGTCTCGACCACCATGCAGGCCGCTACCGGGTCGCACAACATCCCGCCGCTCTCCTCCACTAGCCTCGAGTCTCTCCACTTCGAAATTACTGCCGCGCCAACATCGCCCAAATACTCGGGCGTCACCGCAAGCTACTACAACTACCTCGCCAGCTCGCTCCTCTCAGGCGGCCTGCCGAACCTCCGCGCAGTCTACGTCCGCGACCCCAACTTTCCCGATCCTCCTCGGCCTGCCTCCGCCCACGCCCGCCTTTGCCGAAGGCCGCATGGCGCGCCAGCAAGCAGCGGTTCAGCGTCCCCCTTCGCCTCGCCCAACAAACCTTCGCATGGCAATTTCCCAGGCGGCCTGCTCCCCCCTCAGCACCATTTGGCGGCGGTGCTGGTGGCCACCGCCAACAAGCCTCCCTCTCCTCCCTCAACGGCTCGTTCAACCCGGCCTCGGGCCTCGGCGTCAGCATTCTCAACCAAAACCAGAAACATCATCGCTTCAGCAGCAACAACCCGTTCGCCTCCGCCTCCTCTAACCTAACCGTCCCATCCCCTGCCGCGGGACTGGGCGGCGGGAACTTCTTGAATCTGCCTGCCAAACTGGAAGTCTTCACCAAGGGCGACGATGACCAGCTGGGGTGGGACTTTGTGCAGGTAGGTGGTGGGAGAGGGAGGGGCGGAGCGGCAAGTGATCGCGGTGAGCGACCCCTGAGCAGCTATGGCTTGGGCGCGGATGTGTTGGGGGGGAGTGCGGCGGGCTGGAGTTCAGGGGGCGGCGCGAGGAGGAGCGTGCTTGTGGGCGGGCAAGGGGCCGGGGGTGGATTCTTGGCTGTTCCGAGTGAGGTTAATGGGCAGCAAAGAGGTAGGAGAGGGGAGATGGGGATGGGGATGGGGATGGGTGGGAGTGGGTTGTTGGGGGTAGGGGGCGGGGAGGACGAGTGGCCCAGGCCGAAGAGCAGTGCGGGGGAGAGGAAGAGGGAGAAGATGGATCTATGGCGGTGAGGGAGACCTCTACTTGCGTGGGAGGGTGAGAAAGGGGTCGTCTGGGAGTTAAAGACGCAAAAGCAACCAGGTCATGCTCATGGATAGGTCAGCGAAAAGGACTAGGTGGGTATCTATGGCGTCTGACGGGTGATGAAGGAAGGGTAGCTTGGAGTTTGATCTTTGGATGTTGCCCGTTGATGCTGTTGGAAGTGGATCGAGCCTGGTTCTAGTTCAGTTTATGATGTACTATACCCCTGTTCTGCAACGATGAATCTGGTTCTTCTCTATCTCGTTGTTCGTGCTTGCTCAATATGTTGGACGGCCTCCGCTGCGAGGTTGGCTGTCCAACCTTCTTCGGCCAGTCCATCCCATTGTCTCCGACAACCCCAAACGTGGAGGACTTGGGACGGTGTGTTCGCGATCTCTGGTATGGATAAGGTGGACTCGGCGACGGTGGCAGAGATGTTAAGATTTCTTTTGAGCATTAACACGGACTGGAGCATATCTCGGAATGTTCAATCCCGTGGCCATTCCACCACCGAAATACCACAACAAACGAACGATAACGCAAACACCTCCAACTACCATCTTTCTTGCATAACTGCCCTATCCAACAACCTCTCCATAGCCTCATCCATCCCCCGTCCACCAGGACTTGCAACCCCCCTCGCAAACAAAATGCTGACAATTCCAATCACCGTCCCACTGCCTCACCTCCACCTCCGCGGCCGCCTCGACGGGCCTCATCTCCTCGCCCCGAGGCACCACCACGGCGTCCGCGTTGACGTGGCCGAGAAAAGTCGGCTGCTCAGTCCTGTCCACGCTCTGGTGCATCCGCTGGACCTGCCACTCGCCGCGCGGGGCTGGAGTTCACTGTTGCAGTGAGGCGCCAACCCGCGTGTATTGGCCCAATCCCACGGCTTGGTGGTACGGGGTCCAGTAAACTGTGCACACTCCGCAGAAGCCGGTAAATGCGGGGATGCATGGTGCTATCCTCACTCGGCGGGCGAGTCTGTTAGCGAAGGTAGCATCGAGGAAACCAACAAACAGAGCGAACCGCTGCAGACGCAGGTCAGACGGCAACGGTAAAGATGCCGACGGGTTGCCGCGCAGAGCATACGGCAGGTCTGCGGCGCGGTTGGCAGACCTTCAGTTAAGCTTACCGATGGGAGTGGTATCCATCCGTAAAGGTGGGTTTACATTACTGGCAGGGTAGTTTATTCTTGGTTGCAAGGGAGCTATCTCGAGAGCCACGTCTTGCGAAGATGAACGGTGATATTCACAGTATGTAGATAATAATAACATCGAATGCAAGAGTCTGGGTGTCTGAAAGGGTTATTGAGCACAACAGAAGAGAGACCCCGTCCAGACTCGGCTTTCACCGACGATTGGTCCTGTATCGCCGTGATATGGAAAACGCGGGACGGACAAGGCAAAGTCTCGAACAAAGAGGGGAAAGCCAGGTCTCCGGCACGGCTCTTGAGAGCTCACCGTTTGCAGCGATCCGAGGTTGACCCTGTACCGTGTGGTAAGCATCAGCTTTATTCTGGAACCCCGAACCCGGCTCCGGACCGAGAGCGGGGCCGGATGGCGATGCTAAATTCGGAGGATCGTCCAGTCCAGCTGAGCATCCTCAAAAGCCCAGCCGCACTCTGGCACGCACAGACCCAAGCAAGGCGTTGGCTCTTTTGACTTCCTCTGCCGTGAAAGCGGGTCAATGATTCGTCATTCTGACGGTTGCTCAGCCGATCAGCCCCAGTCCTTGAATTCCTGCGAGAGCCGAAGAGTTGGTGTCGAACGTCTGCGCCGCACTGAGCCATCGCGGTCCCACGAGGATGTATGGCTGCCAGCCATCTCCTGGGTGAATATTCTTCTGAGAATACCACAAGGTACGTGGTGCGAGGCTTGCATCGCTACGAGTGGGCCATCGTCTCTCAGGAACGGTTGAGGTCGGGCTCGCCGTCTGTAGGGAACGCGTGATCACAGATCTCGAATCGGGAAGTCGAAATGGAGTTCGGCTCGGGCTTCCACCACAGAGGCGAAAAACATTTTTAGAAACGCTGCATTTGAACCCTGTCCACCTTAGTTAGCGTGGTCCATTGAAAGCTCAGACGTCGTTTGATTGGAAGACCATTGCAAGGAGCTTGGGCCAGCGGCTCGTTGCAACTCCTCAGATGGGGCATGACACAATGCTAGATTTTAGGGTTGAATATGGGATTTTGCAGTCTAAGATCGGACGATGCACGGGTTGGTGTTGGGCAACCCGGATGGAAAATCAGCCCCGCAGAGAATTGACCGCATGATTCAATCGCTTACATCAAGGCTGCCATCCTGGCGGTCGAGTATTTCCGCTGCTATTGGGTTGTTGGACATCCATCTCTTCCCCCATGATCACAACGCTCGGGCGCTGGTTCCCGGATCGCCGGTAGCAACCTTGGAATTCAGACGTCAGGCGTGTCCCGAGCACCCACCCACGCGGGAGTCGTGTGTAACTTCTGCGTAATGTCTGAGTTCCAGCCGTTCACCGCTCCCGTCCGTCGAACCGCAGACTCGAGGCATGTCGTCGATCTGGCAATGAGTGGTCCGCCTCGAGGTGATTCTGCGGTGCACGAGATCGCCAGGGAATATCATTGCTGAGACCGGATGAATGAAGAGCACGGGCCCAAGTACACCCCACGAGTGTCGTGTTGACCCCTACCTGGTGGTAATTGCGTGGCGTGAGGGCAAGATTAAGACCGCGTTGGCGGAGATGGCAACTGGATTCGAGAAGCCGACGAAACGGAGCGACCTCGTCACCAGGAATCAGAGGAAGAGTTCGTCAAAGCGGCTGGAGTTCTGAGGATGCTGCTTGTTTCGATGATAACGCAGGTTGTTTTGGGGGGGTGTTTTGGGGGTGGGCACACTTTCCTTCTGACAACGCACGCACAATCCAATTCCCGGGAAGAGGCAGAGTTACACGACGAACACAAAGACGAGCAACTTCCCGCGGCTCTGGGACCCGAGAGAAAGGGTGTCAGTCCCACTGCTGGGGTCAGCCTTATCGATAGCATCGAGAGCTACAGGGCAGACACCAAAGAATCTGCATCGATTTTTTCATTTGCCACCGTCGTGTCTAAATATACTTCCATGCAGCCACAAAGACCGCCCGGTCTCTACACGCTTTCTCTGCGGAGCCGGTCATCGCGGTCTCAATTTTGGGAGGCCTTTTTTTTTTTTTTTTTTTTTTTTTTTAAAGTAAGCGGGGATACGCTCTCGTCGCCTTCACGACTTTTCCGTTTTGGCGTCGACGCGGAGTCAGAGGTCGCGGGAGGTTGCCCTTCGTCCTGCTTGCAATTTGACTCTTCATGCTGCTGCCGGGACTCAACAAAAGCCAACCTGGCGAGCGGCCGGTCCCCGGTCCATAGTGGCTACCTCAACGGCTAGAACATGCTTGAGGATAAAATAGCATCCTGGCTTACAGTCGCGTCCCGGACTGCGAGGACAGGCAGGGCGGCCCACACGAACGGCTGCCATGGTGGTCAGGCTCCATTGAATCTCGACAGTTTGAGTTCAGGTAGGGCGGGCACGCGCCGGCAGGACGAAGACAACCGCCCAACTCGGCATCCTCCCACGCTACGCACCCGCAAAGATGGTGTGCAGCAATGGACGTCCGGCCGCTGCGAAATATCTGTTAAGGTAAGCTTGTTTCGACTCCGAGTGGCTAGCCATCTTTCGACGACGACGACAACGTGACCACTGCACTCAATTTCCCCATTGGTCGGAGTTTGCGATGTTGTGCCTTGCCGCTGCTCAGTTTGGCTCCGGGTCGTGGTGCGAATCGCTGTTGGCCAGGAACTTGTCCCTCACCAACCATGCTGCCAATGAGCAGACATGTGCGTGACCTTGGGCTGGCCCCCCGCAGCCAAGCACGCTGGCTGGGGCTGATTACGAAAGGAGAGACAACGCAGATCTCAGGCTGGAAAACAAGAGCTCACACGAGGTTGGGGTGGCTGTGACGCGGAAAACGGGAGTCCCGTCTTGGGAATGCTTCGCCAACCGACTGCATAGATTTCCCCCATGATCTCAACAATCTGGAAGAGTCAGAGTTCCTCGCGAAGCTACGGATCACTCTTAGCCGGGTGCTGGGGGTCTGGCAAAGAGAAGGTTAGCCGTCGGCTTGCTTGGCGGGGACTTCCATCTCCGAAATGTCGGCCACGTTGACCGTCGAGGATCCGGTTCGACCTGAAACACGGGCTACGGCCAACCAGGGCTCGCCGTGGTGCCAATACTCGATCGCAGCCCAGACGACCAGCCAGCCCGCGGCTGGCTCTCGAAGATGGCCCGGCACATAGCTGTGGAGCGCCGGATTGCTCTGTGGAAGCGCTGAATTTTCTTTTCCCCGCCGGAATTTCAAAACACTGGTGATCGCAGGAAGAAATGGGCAGACCGAGTCCGCAGGTCGACACGATCCTCGTTGTGGAGGCGTGAGCAGGGATCGCCGGTGGCAGGGGAGCAAGGGCAGGGACTGGGGCAGGGGGACCTGGTTTGGTATGCATGGTCTGCGGGCTGTCATGCGAGGGCAGGCCGTCTTGCTCAGGTCCGCTACATTAACGGACCAGCTGCTTTGCACCCATTCACTGGACGGAGGTACATCCAATTCCTGCGCGCCCACGCACCACCCACCACTTAGACAAGCCGCCGAAGTCAACAGGGTCTCTCGAGCTGTTGACCGTTATGACATCTCTTGGCACGCCCTCACCTTTTCGCGCATTTGCCCACCTTGGGCAGCAGCCTTTCCATTAAAAGATCCTCCCGCTCCCCCAACCCTCGGGCTTGCTCCCCTCATGCCAGTCCCGCCCACTCCCGCCATCCCTCGAAGAATCCCGGTTCGGCAGACCGAGACAACGACGGTCAACTACCTCGCTCTCCCTCGCTTGCTGCTGCTAGCCTATGACCTGAGCATTCTCCTTCGAGGCCATGTCTCTCCCACACCGACTCCTTCGTTCGAGGAGTAACCGTCGCTCCGTCATAACAAATACCCCGGTTCTCGACGACAAACCCGACTTCCCACTCTCGCCCAAGCCAGCAGCCTTTGACGAGCCCATCTTTGACAAGCTTGACGAAATGGACACCCCCGGCACCATGGCCCCTAGCCCGAAGCGAGTCCATGCGAACGACGATGTCCCAGCGCTCCCCCGAAGAGCGCTCTCAGGGCGTCGAGGTTGCTTGACAATCACGGTCTGGCGCTGGGGGGCGCTGTCGAAGCGGCTGATCTTTCCCAAGCCACCACACCGCACGATGTTTACCTCTCGTCCGAAGAGGACGCCTCGTCTGACGCTGACGACTTCTCCGACTACGAATACGACTCGAGCATTGAAGATCCTGCTTCGCCCACGCGGCGGAGCAGTCGCGAGGATACGGCCAGGGCGGTGTCGGTGGTGTTTGCAGGGAAGCCGTCTCTTATCGACCTTCCTGCCACGAGGAAACGGCCGACATCAAGCAGCTCGTTGGGGACATCCAGGACACGGTCGAGCACCCGGACGTCTATCGAGCCGACCCCAGTCACAACAGCCACCACCGAGGACCGGCCGGCCACACCCGCGAGCACCGCTTCTTCACACTCCCGCCCTAAGAAGGACGTTACACCCAGCAGGAAGAGCGTCTTCCTCTCCGAGATCCTAGTCAAGAAGAAGCCACCATTCCTCAGCATCGACCCCTATGCCCATGGCAGCCACTACTCTCTCGACATTCCCAAGGCGCTCGACAGCCTCGAACACGAGAACCAGCCTGCCAGGACGCCGCGGACGCCCACAATGCTGCTCAAGGGCGTGACAAGGTCCTTGAGTCTGGTTCGGAAGCGGAGCAGGCCGCTCTCAATTCACCACAGGACCCCGTTCCGAGGATAGACACTTCGGTTGCGTCGCACCCGAGTAGGTTCTCGGTGCACTCACCAGCGGTGGTACATGCCGACCACCCTGGACAGGAGAAGGAAGAGGCCGACCGTCATTCCTTCCACGGGCACGACCATCCCCAGCGGCCGAAAACCCCTCTGACGCCGATCTCATACAATGACATCCTCAATGCAGTCAAGCGGGGCGCCACCATGATGGGGCGGCGTCGCCACCGAGCGATAGCATGTCAGCTACATCACCCGGCCCAGCACCGACCAAGAAGGGGATCCTGAGCGGCATCGCGGCCAGGCGGAAGAGCACCAAGCTGACGGGGAAGCCTTTGGTTTAACAAAAACGGTTTGCATTTGCCGGCGTTTGATGTGCAATATCTGGATATGGATCTGCGGCGTTCATCATGCGGGAACTTGGCAAGGGAAGCCGGCGTTTTGGAAATGACATCCGGGGGCGGGATCTACATGACTTCTTTTTTTTGGGAGATTTGCGCCTTCTGCAATGATGATACCACGGACAGATCGGATTTTTCGCATGTACTTGTCGTTTTATTTTGAGCTTCACGAGCGAGCAAGCAAGCAAAGCAAGCAAAGCAAGCAAAGCAAGCAAAGCAAGCAATGAGTTCCTCTCCGATCTTCGTCTGCAAGCCATACTGTATTGCATGTCCGGATACACAAACACGGAACTTTGTCGTTGCCTTCGTCTTTCCGAGTCTCCGTAATACCTCCCTCTGTATGTCGTTCCTCCGTTACCGTCTGGCTAACTTGGGGGATCGGACTGCGTTTCGCCTCCCCGTTTCTGGGTATGCATATCATCCATCCCTTTCATAGACCGACCGACCGAGCGGTCGCTCTGACAGCCCTCCGGTTTTGTCTCACCGGATGCCGCTCGGATGACGAGACTTGGCACATCCCAGGGATAGGTTTCACTCCAGAGTGGGCGGCAGGTTGCACAAGTCGTGGAACGGACTGATTCTCTTCTAGAAAAAAAAAAGAAAAGAAAAGAAAACGTTTCGGCTTCCCTTTCCACTGCGTACCATGCTGCATGTTCTGTGCTCCGTTTTGCTCGATACCAGAGTACCATTCGCGCTCGCTTGTCGAGGATGGGTCTGTTTCAAAAACAACGTGCCGCCAGCGTCCTGCCGAAGCGAAAGGCTTCCCGGCCCGGACGTACAAGCTGTGTTGCTTCCCGCGTCCGTGAGAAGAAACGACCCCTGCTTTGTTCCTATGATACCGTAGTACCTGCATAGAACAGACACGGATAGACTGCGTGTGGGTGGTTCGTTACGGTTTGCTGGGATGGGGGAACCTCGGCCTTGAGGTGATACGCAGGGTAAGGGTGTCCTTGGCGCGTGTCGACGGTGAGTGCTACATACAGCGGTTAGACGAGATGGGATGGACGCTTGTTGAGCGATTAATTCCACCAAAGGACCGCGGCTTTTGCTATGGGATGGGGATCGGGATGGGAGACAAGACCTCGTCTCGCTTTTCTGCTTGAAGGGTTGGTGCAGGTCGGTTGCTGCTCCACCATGGGGTGATTGATGGTAGACAGAGACAGCTACGCTGCGCAGGTACGGATGCTACTGCGAGTCCGACAGTCCGGCCATCATTCCGCTGCCAAAGGGAGGAACGGCGGAAAGCGCTGGTTTGGGAAGGTCGAACGGCAGATGGTGTGGTGTGTGTGGGTGAGTTCGGAGGGTAAGGTAGAGTGGGGTGGGGGAAGAGCGGACCTTGAGGGGACAGCTTCAGGGGCAGAACAACGGAAGCTTCTCCCCTACCAACCCCGCTGCTGAGACAGGAAATCCCATTCCACCCACTCATATCGGTTCGCACGTTGAGGTTCTTCACATGGGGTTTTGCCATAGCGAAATGAAGGAAGACGTCGCGTAAGGATGGGGGGTTAGCTCGCAAGATGAGTGGCCGGTGAGAAGGGAGGGCTGGAGCCTCTGGATTGGATTGGTTCGCAAGGGATCATGGGACACAGAAGGGAGTGAAATGAGAGTTGATGGAAACACTCGTCGGGTTCAAACCTCACCTACCTTAACAGCTTAATCGTGTTGAGGGAGTTGCGAGGGGAGCCGCTGGGGAAAGCATGCGTCGATCGCTACTTGCTCCTTTCTGAAGTCGACCCCTAGCTGAATTGATTGTCTTCAGCTGTCACCTCTGCAAAACCAATAAGTGGCAGTTTAAGTGCAATACATGTACCTTGGGCGTTGTGGCACTCTCTGGACGCTTTCTCAGTGCCAAAGTCCGCCAGTGGCACTTACACAGCAGCGTGTGTTCGACTAGTTTCAGGGGTAAGCCATTAGTAGTACCAAGCCTCGTCCCTTGCGTCTCAAAGAAAAAGTATACGCGCAGAAGAAGGAATGAAACAAATGCATTGACTTTCATCCGCGAGTGTGAAATCCGGTCCGGCCTCGGCAGTGAGGCTGCCGGTGACGGGAAGGGCGATCACGGTTTCAGGGGGAACATCAGAATCAGGCTGGGAGCAAAGTCAGGGTTTGAGTATAACGGTGGCACTCCTTTCCAGGTGTCTCAACTCGTGTTTGGTGACAAGTATACGTAATATCCCCTTTGTAGATACAAGTATAACCCGAACTTGTCTGAAGCATAATGCGAGTCGCAGTATACCACACACAGCAGCGACACCCCCCGACGGGCTGGGTACGTGGCTCTTGGGCTCCCACCCAGGAATGTCGTTGCTAACCAGTCCGGTTCCGTGTGGCTTTATCTGCGAGTTCATGCAAGTACAAGGTGGGTGGTTTCCGCCCAACCGCCATAAAGTCCTCTCGCGCCCTTGTTTCTGCGAAGGACAGTCACGATAGTTTTGAGTTCCTCACTAGGTACCGGTCGCGAGGCCGCCCCTTGGACCGGCCGTCACTAAGACCAAACTCTTCTGGCCTTATGTTCAACTTCACGATCAAGGTCAAGACCACATCGTAGCACGCGGCTGGCCCAACGCAAGGCTTAGTGTCGAAAGGGGAGGCTATTTCCAATGCCCATAAGCTTATATTGCCCTTTTCGTACGAGCAGCGCCGCATTAGCCCGACCTAGGAGTAGGAACGCCGAGATATCCGGCCGTGCTATGCTACCCCCGAAACATGGCCGGCCGGGCCCGGTCAGCGGCCGGCCTACCGAAACACGGGAACGAAAAAAAGTTTAGGGCGTAATTCCCCAAGCAGCTTATTTTCTCTGACGTCGGTCTGGAAGTGTTGGCCCTGCGGTTTCTATTCTCGTTGCAAAAGGAATTTGATGATGTCGATGGTGGCTTCTGTCTCGGGGTCATCGCCATCTCACACCAGTTACTCACGAGCACAGATACATCACTTTGCTGGCAGCGAAGACTTCTTTAGATTCTCTCTGCTACAAAGTTTCATTGGTGGTTTCATCAGGACGGACTGGTTGTCAGGTGATACTACTACACTATCCATCCATCGTCTGCTCCTAAGATGATGATTACCCTGAGTACAGCAAACAGCTCATCTAACGTATCCCGCCAAATAGAAAAAAATCCATCAGCAACAACATGAATACCACGGAACGAATACAACTCTCCCAGTGTTGATCATACACCAAACTTCATTCACAAAGCTATAGACACGAAGGTTCAAGACCACGTATGTACAGCACATACCCGTTCAAAACTATGTTCATGAAGTCATCCACGCCCATTTTCACCTATTCAAGGAAGGCACTGGCTATTACCACTGGTTCTGCGCCTTGCACGTGCCCTGCGCGCACGTTGTCGGCCCCGTGTATCCCTGACACACCACTGCCCGTAGAGCGGGACGGTGCCGCCGTTTCCGCCGCCGGACTGGCTGGTCTGGGCGGGCGCGGAGGAGCTCGTGGAGCTAGGAGTCGGGTTGCCGCCGCCACCGTTGTTGCCGCCGGAGCAGGTGATGGGGCGGGGCCCGGGGATGGGGTAGGCTCTGCCGCCGTTGTTGGGCTGGCCGGAGGAGTCATAGATGCTGAGCACGATGCCCGGGTCGTTGGCCGGGTAGGCGCCGGGGAAGGAGACGGTGCTGCCGGCGCCCGTGTTGGTGCCGGAGCCAGTGACCTCGATCTGGGCGCACTCCATGTAGAACTGGGCGCCGCCGGGGGACGAGGCCGAGTGCAGGGCAAGCAGCTCGACGCGCATAAGGTACTGGCCGGGCGCCACGCTCGACGGCATGTCGAAGTAGTGCAGCGTTGTTGGAGATCATCTCGTCGACCGCCCACACGCCGTTGTTGAGACCGCGCTCGGCAATCTTGAACCACTTGAGCCCGGAGGTGCCGGTGGTGGCGGCCGAGTCGACCTTGGCGAGGTAGACCTGGATGGGGCCTGAGAGAAGAGGTTAACTCACACGGCTTCCTTGTCTTGAAGGTGAGTGACATATACCCTTGTGGGACTTGGCGATCGGGTTGTCCGGGTCGTTGGGCCCGGAGCCGCCGCCAATCTCATGCTGCCACCACGCGCCGACCTTCGCGCCTGCCGGCACCTTGATGACGGTGCTATTGAGCTGGAGGTTTGTGTTGCACGCAAAGTCGGCGTGGTTGACGTCCTGGATGGGGGAGTTTGCTGTAAGGTGCGCGGATGCCCTTGAGCTGGCCTGGTCCACGCCGTTGACCGAGACCTCTGGAAGATGGCGTGGCCGCTGACGGCAGTCGCCAGGGCGACGAGGGTGAAGGGCTTCACCATGGTGTGTGTGTTCCGTTCTTTCAGGGATAGGTAGAGAACAGCGGAAGGGGGTTTTGAGGTGTAGGACCGGGTATCAAACTTTCCAAAAGTAGCTACAGAATAAGAACAACAAGAGAATATCATCATCTGGCCGAACCCAACGCCTTATTATACCCTTCCAGTTGCCGTTCCGAGTCCTCTCCCAGGCCTCTATCGCCGGCAATCGCCGTGGAGCCGTCGCCCCCTCTCCCGGAAGTTTCAAACTCCTCAAATAGGAAGCGGAAGCTGCTCTTCGTCGAAGCAAGCTGGATTGTCTTGGCACCTCCACGCGAACCAGACAAAACCGCCCACTCCGTGCCATCCTGCGGGACATTGGAGCCACATCCGGGTGATGAGCCCCCTGTCTCCCCCGGATCTTCTTTGATGAAAGGGGCGCGAAAACCCGGTTTTGCATCGTCTGCGCCGGCACTGGTCCAATCTCGCTGTCCACCCTCCTGAGACAACGGGATCATCGGTCCGAACTCCGAGCGCCGGTACTGTGGTTCCGACGGTTGACGCACTGAAAGATCCGTTGCTTAGTCTCCTTCTTGGAAATGCAAGCCTTCTCGAGTCTTTCAGTTCTCAGCTAGGCCAGACGGAATATTTATAGCCTGGTGCCGCAATGTCCTCGTGATGGCTGGCTCGTCTTCGCTGCAACGCTCTTGCTTACTTCCTACTCCTCTCGTCTTCTTCCATGCCGGGCGCTAGGGAACTCGTCCGCTGGCTTGTTTTTGATGTCGCAGCGATGTTACTCCAGAGCCTGAAAAGCTGTCAGCCAGGCGGATCTTGACCGCATGAGTGCACTCACTGAGCATAACCAGGCTGCCGCCCTCGCTCCTGGCAACGGGCCCTTTTGTGATTTCCTCCATCTGGCAGCAACCACCTCAACCGCGCTCTGCCCTTCGCCTGCACATTGAACTACCGTCGTCGGCAACCATCCCCTCCATTCCAGCCACGCTCTCTGTGCTCAATGAGATCCGCCGAACCATCACTCCGGTTCATGTCCGCTTCCCGCATGTTGATGGTCAACGCAATGTTATTAAGACTGTTTATGGTGAGTGCCCGCTTGTATCCGCTCGGGCCAGTAGTACAGGACGAACGTATACACATAAAACGAAATGAAAGCCAAAACAAATCGCAAAGTCTTTGGACCAGGCTTTGAACACCGTCCCCACCGGGGAACGACTCCTACTCAAACCGATCCAGCCGAACCAGCTTTCTTCTCTTCCAGCAATGATTGGGGGCCCAGTTGACGCCGCCCGAAGATGCCAAACCTGTCCAGTCCGTCCATCCATCATCATTACACGCGCCTTCGCCCCGTCATACATGGCACAACCACGCACCCTTCCACATTAACCCACTCTAGTGAGCGCCATCTCTTCTCTCTTTCTCTGTGGGTGGGCTCGCCCGTATGTGTGTCGTCATGAGAAGCTCCGAGCCCCGCTGGAAATGACTCCCCCTCCCCCGTGTCTAATCCGTAAATGAATACCAAGATGCCCTTAGTATGGTACCGAGGAAAATCGTGTGCCCAACCCCTTCCCAAAGACGACGCGCGGAAAGAACCCGCGGCCGGGTACTGTACAAACGCTCCCATTACTATTCCAAGCTTTGTTGCCTTTGTTACTGTTTGTCGTGCGAGCGCCCGTTGGCGCGGCTCCATGGTTCGGGCAAGTGCTCCATGATCGAGACGGTCAGTCCCGTCAGGCCACCGGGGCACGCTTCGCCATGAGCGACCTAAGCTCTCCGAGACCGGGTCGAAGTGCCGTTGGTCTTGATACCCGAGGCCTTGGCGTCGCCGTTGGAGCCGTTCGCGGCCTGGCCGTGGATCGGGTCGGGCAAGGGGGCCTGGCTCATGCGGCGCACAGCCTTGCGCCCGCTGGGCCGCTTGCCATCCTTCTTGTACGTGGCGAAGTAGAACGAGATGAAGAGGAAGAGGTACGAGCTCAGGATCGCTATGCCCGAGAACGCGGCAAACTCCTCACCGGCACACTTGCCGGCGTTGGGCATCCACGGCCAGTAGGTCGAGGTGAAGTAGGTGTACGAGGCGAAGTAGACGAAGCCTGCAGAAGCATCAGCATCAGCATCAGAAACCCCAACACATAGAGTAACCGGTGCGCTTACCGAGATCGATGACGAACTGGATGATTTGGAGACGGGTGATCCACTCCTTCCACCAGATCTTGACGCCGCGCGCGCTCTGGAAGTAGTACCAGTACATGACCACGTGGACCATAAGGTTCAGCGAGATGACAACCCACGACACCGAGGTCGAGCCTATCAGCTGGGTGTAGCAGAGGAGAGCCGTCGCGCCGTGGTGGTAGCAGTGGAGGAAGGTCAGCGGCTTCTTCTTGAGGAAGAGGAAGCACGTGTCCAGAAGCTCGAGGTACTTGGTCAGGTAGTTCAACTAGGCAGTTTCTGTTAGCGCTGGCCCGTCTTCCAAAGGCCGCCCCAGCAGGCTACTTACGTAGTAGAGAACGACCATGGGCTGGGTCCAGCCGCCCTCGGCGTGGCAGATGGCGTGGAAGATGCCATGGCGGGCAACAGTGGGAAACACCTGTTCAATGAAGAGAGCGAGCAGGATGGCGCTGATGGCCGTGAGGTAGAAGTTGTGGATCAGAAACAGCGTGCGCAGTTTGAAGGGCTCGCGGTTGCGCATCAGCTCCCTGCCGCCGAAAATGACCGTGTAGTAGATGACAATGAAGATGCTCGTCTCCTTGAGCGTCGACATGGGCGTCACACGGGCTGAAACCTGAACTCCTCGGCTGGGTATCCAGCGACATATTCGAAGGCCTTGCTGAAGATGGGCCAGAGATGGATGCCAAACGGCCGGTCCAGCGTGGGGACCGGCAGCTTGTCGAAGAGCGCGACGGGGGACGCGGACGCCATTGTCGAGCAAGATGACAACCGTGCGATAGTCTGTCAGCGTGCAGCGGCGTGTCAGTGTGATGGGACTCCTGGTCGATTACGCGGTTGAGATGGACTGATATACCTAGCGATGCAAAGGACAAGACGCGCGACACGTCAAATATGAGAATTAAGGCAAGCACCGATCAGCTGCCAACGAAGGAGAAGGACAGTCTAAGAAGCCAGAAAAAAAGAGACGAACTGAAGAGAACAGGCAATCACCCTCAGCAGCCGCGAACTCAAGAAACGTTGACTTAAGGAGACTGGCCACGGGGAAGGAGAGGTTCACGGACAGCGAGAGGGTCGCGATTCCAAAGACGGGAGTTGGACAAAAAGGACAGGGAGCCAAATATTTCAGCAGGCCCGCCCCCCAAAAAAGGAGAGGAACGACCATGCATGCCTCGATCCTTGAACCTCATTTCCTGGGTCCTGCATGTGAATTTTCTTTGCCAGCCAATCAGATCAACGCTGACCCATCGCCCAAACCCGTCAGATCTGCCCATACAGGAAATCCTGGGCCTCGGGTCTGCTTTTTGTCAGGCGTCAGGCCCAGTAACTCGGAGGAACTCTGTGCAGATAGGACATCGAGAAAAGTCCAATGCCGATGCACCGGTCGCTTGTACAGACCTGCACACACCCTTCATTACACGGCACAATCATATATCATGATTGCTGCAAGAGGGAAAGGCAGTCGGCTTGCCCGACCTGGCTCCTTGTTGTGGGCAACGCAGCAGGTACCCACTCGGCATGTTCAGATGTTCGGATGGACCAGGAGATCGGGGAACGAAGGGTGTTCGTCGTGGTGACTGATGATGAGGTCTGTGAATATCCGTTCCACCCGCCAACAGCACACCATTGGCCAATTTGTCCTCGCAGAGGCAAATACGGCAGCTGCCGAATATCTCAACGCCGCGGGTTTCGGAGGGCCGGGTGCCGAGCTCGCCCACAGGCCGGGCTCCGCGGCCCCGAAGGAGAGCCCCGTCTCGACTGTTTCTCGACAATGGTGCACCGGGTGCCTTCAAAACAATCACTTGCTCATGAGCTTGAGTCGTCTTCGTACATTGACTATGCACGTAACAAGCAGGTGCTTTGTTCCAGTGATGATGCCATCCCCATGAAAGACATCGACTGTGCACGTCCAGTTGCAGCGCCGGGCAGCGCCGGTTTCTCATTCGCCGTCAAGAGAAGCAGGAACAATCCATTAGGGTATACAGAAATCCTTGGGGTTGCAGAGGGCGGACAGGTTAAAGCATTCAATGCAATTGCTGATATAGGTATCTCCAGCTCTGCTCAAACTGCTTGCAATTATTGGTAGTGAGATGAACAATCACTGTCGTCAGAGCCGAGACACAAAAAGGCCAAGCCACATGCTCTCGGCTGGGGCCACAAGACCAGCCCACAGCTGGCGGAAAGCTTTTGCCTCAATACCTCGAATATCATTGGCGGGGCGCTCGCGCCAGCACAGAAAAGTCAGCCGCTAGGCAACTAAGCGAGCGGCCAGGCTCGCATAGCCGAAAGATCGTTCGATGCCAATATCCATCACTTCCAGGATCAACACCAAATGCACACTGGCCTTGCCCTGCACCCGAATCAATTGACCAAAGCAAGCTTCTCCCGGGCCTGCCCATCGTTGTCGAGCTCCCCCGCCCGCCAATTGCCGCCTCACGACTCCTCCCGGCTCGGGACCCCTTTTATTTTATTTTATTTTTCGCAGCGCAAAGAACAGAGAAAAAAAATGTCGGCTTCCCTGCTCCGCATTGCCGCTCGCGGCCCCTCCAGCTTCATCCGCGCCAACATCGTCGCTGCCCGGCCGCAGCCGATGGTCGCCCGCGTCGCCATCGCCGCCCCCAACTTCAGCACAACGACCCGCATGCGCGGCGAGCACCAGGAGGAGACCTTCGAGGAGTTTTCCGCCCGGTGAGTTGACGGTACCGGCCGCTGTTTGTTGCTGTATGGGGAGGAAACAGAGCTTTCCCGAGCTCCGCTGCTAGCTTCGCTCTCATGACGTGACCTGTCTTGGTCCACCCACCCCGACGCAACACGCAAGCTACGCTATCTCGATTGACCCAATTGCTGATTACCGAGCCCCGGACAGGTACGAGAAGGAGTTTGACAATGTCCAGGATGTTTTCGAGCTCCAGGTATGTTCTGCCAAACCTTATCCGAACGTCGCATCTTCCGTCGCCGGCTCCCCTGACCTGATATCCTAACCACCGCAGCGCAACCTGAACAACGCCTTCGCCTACGATCTCGTCCCCTCCCCTCCGTCCTCTCTGCCGCTCTCAGGGCTGCCCGGAGGGTGAACGACTTCCCGACCGCCGTCCGCATCTTTGAGGGTACGACCCATGCGGGAATATCCGTTTCCGAGGCGGAACAGAACAGAGCGCTGACAACGTCAAAAACAGGCATCAAGGCCAAGGTCGAGAACAAGAACCAGTACCAGCAGTACCTCGACGAGCTGAAGCCCCTGCGCGAGGAGCTTGGCGTTGTCCTCAAGGAGGATCTGTACCCGGAGGAGGCCAACTAAGGAGGATTCTTGCCTAGTACTGCTTCGCCCGAGGTCCCGCCTCCGAAACAACCATGGATACCAAAGGAATAAAACCAAATCTGTATATGTGCTACTAGACTTCTTTCTCTGCAACGCAAGGAAAGGTATCGGGGGCCTTCATGTGGACTGGAGCAAGTGAGGTGATAGAGCCGGGGTGTGCTGGGGACGCTTGGATGTATGAAGTTGAGTTGCGAAGAGATGTCCCATTCATTTTCTTCATTGCCGTGGCAGTTCTTTCCTGATGTTTCCTCGTTGTGGCTGTGAAATCACCAAACCGAATATCACGCCACCACAAAAACGCAATGTCCCGGATGTTCTCCTGCCTTACTAAGGGCTTCACTCTGTCCTGGGAGCTGTAACTCGCTGTAACTCGCTGCCCCATCACCTCAGCTGTGTCAGGCGAGTCTCGGCCGCAGCGGCCAAGTGGCTGGGTTCGGTCCTTCGACTCTACATGCCTTACACATATATGGTGTGGAAGTGTATGCTTGATATGCTCCTTCGGACATACCTCATCCGGCACGAACTTCTGCCTCCTTCGTACAATGCAAACCCACCACCGTCCTCATGTGAAACGCTCACATTACGATACACCTCACGGCATGCATCTTCATCCAGGACACTCGTGTCTTGTTGTATTCTCGGGCAAAAAGCGTGAGGGGAACCCCCCCCCCCCCTTTTTTTTTTTCATGCATTGACAAGAGTCCAACGGCCTATTGTTCATTTCTAGCTATGATATCAAAACCCTCTCTCGCCATGTGCTGTCCAGTCGATACAATGCAAATGAGCACACGAAGGATGAACTGCCCTGTATTTCTCTCGCTGCGCCTTCTCAACTGACTAGACTGCGAGTGAAGAAGCCGTATCGACGAGGTTATCTCGTCGCTGACTACTGAGAACGTCGCTCCATCTCCTCCGAGTCACGCTGACTACTCTCCCGTTTCCGCTTCGCCGGCCTCGGCTTCGCATTGTCCCAATCATCCTGCGTCATCGGCTGGTCCACGTTCAAGGTCGGTAGCCGCCTCCCCATTTGCGTCCGGGACCGTTTGGAAGGCGACTGGCTGAGCTGCAGCACGTGTTCAGGCCGGAGACGTCTTCCCCACCCCGAGGATGGTGTCCGTTCACGATCCTGGTTGTTGGTCGAAGCAGGTTATCCGTCCTGCTGTATTCGTCAGATGACTCCATGGGCAGAATGGTCTTTCTTCTCTTTCGGGCCTGCTCCTCCCGCCGCGGTCGTTTCCGTCCCCAGTCCTTTCCCTGTTGTTGAAAGGTTTTCCTGCGAGGCCATGTCTCGTCATCCGACCCTCTCCCCTCTTTAGGCGACTGTATGAGGACGATCTTGTTCTTTAGGGGCTGCTGCTCGCGCCGTTTAGGAATCACACACTCCTCTGGTCGCAAAAAAGACCTGAGCGATGTAAAAGTTTTGTTCTTCTTCGGGTGCCCCTCGTCTGCCGGTTGGGGGGCCAAAAGCCACTGTCTTTTGCGGACGCCGAGTGTGGCACAGCATATTTCTTCCTTGGGGGCTTCTCTTCCTAGTGCCCCTCAAGCGTTGCTGACGCTGGGGATGACTGTGATCGCAGGGGGTTCTTCTCAGAAGACTTGCCACCCTTCGTTTGGCCAAGGGGTGATGGCTTTGGTTTGATCTTGAGCTTCTTGAGCCTCGTTGTTGGACTGCGGCTTGCTGTTGGGCTGGATCACAGACTGTTCAGAGGGCTTGGTAGTGGGCCCCTCAGTCCCGTTCGGCTCCTCTTGCAGACCGGAAGGCATGGACTGAAATTTCTTCTTTGCTTGCTCACCCTTATCCTTGTTTTGTTGAGGTCTATTCGCGCGTAACTGCTCTCCTGACTCCGATGACTGGGGTTTCGTTGAGTTCTGTTGCCTCTTCGTTGGCGAGCTCTTCTTCCCGCTCTGCTGCTCCAGAGATGCCTGGGCCCGGTGTTCACCACCGTTCGGCCCAGCCGCCGCCGCATCGCTGTTGCTGTCAGTTTGGGAGTTCTAGTCCCGAAGATGTCCCCAGCGGCCGCCATTTCCCACATTCGGAAGGAAGGTCATACCCGGCACCGGTGTGCCGCCAGCCCCGCTGCCCAAGCCATCCGAGCTCATCAGCGGTGCCGGGCTGGTGCCCCTGCTACCAGCACCTCCCATTCCACGACCCGGCCGAGGGCTCATGACGCCAGTCCGCGGGCTACGCGGGACGCTACCCTGACGCGTCTCGCGGCGGCCGTTCTTGAGGATCTTCAGCTCCTCCTTCGCACGGTCCAACTCGCGCTCACGGTTCTCTAGCAGCGCTTGGAGCTCGTCGATCTGCCTGCCGACCTCGGATATCTCGTTCTGAGCATGAATCTGATGGATCCTGAGCAGGTTCTCGCTGGCACGCCTCTCCAGGTCTGCGACCTTTTGACGAGCTCCTGATGCTCTTGGTTGAGACTTGTGTGGGCGTTGGATGCCCTCTGGTAGGCATCACGGGCGTAATCCGCTTCGTCCTGAAGGTGCTGAAGCTTCTTCTCGAGCTTCTCGACCTTGGCAAGAGCCTCGTGGCAGGCCTTCTCGGCCTGGGCGAGCTTGGCGATTTCGGGGAGGTGGAGTTCGCCAGGGCATCGTTGGCCTCTGCCAGTTTGGACTCGAGAAGCTTGTTCTTCTCCTTCAGCGCTTCATTGTCGGCCTTCTGGGCCTCTAGGCGCTCTATGGCTGCATTCGCCTCCATCACCGCGGCCTGGCATTCCTTCTCGAAGGTTCCCCGATCCCCGATAGCCTCCATGTATTTGGGCTGAAGGGTCCTCACAGTCTTCTCCCAAGAACGAAGTTGCGACTCAAGGCTCGCCATATGGTCGCGCATCCTTGTTTCATACTCGGCCTGCTTCGCGATACGGCCTTCCAGCTCCGCAATCTTGCCTGCCATCTGCTCGAGTTGGTCAATGGGAACTTCAACGACCGGGGTGCCGGCCCTCGAAACGCGATGCTTGGCGAGGGTCTGCTTCAGCAAATCACTCATCTGCGCCGGGGTCGCCGTCCGAGAGGGTTGTCGCAACTCCAGAAGAAGTCTTGCCCGTTTGGAAGTTCCCTCTTCGATGACACTATCCTAAACCCATTGTTAGGAGAGACTTCTGACCAACACGAAGGAACGCAATGCTTACCAAATGGCGCTCTCGCCACCGCCTGAGACACCTGCCTGGTATGAGTCCTGAGATTCTTGGTTTTGCGAAAGCCAAACCTCGACGATCTGGAAGGCAGGGGATGAGGTTCCCAAACCAATCACCTTCTGGGTTCCTTAGGAAATCCGAAAAGATCTTGGCTATGCTGGCGGCTCGGGGTAGTGGCCTTTGCTGTCCTTGAGATACTCGGGGTTTCGCACATGCTCTCTCGCCGCACCAGTCGCCAGATTGAGCGCATTTTTCCTCTCCAAACCGTCTAAACCGGGCTCGCTCTGCAGCTGCTGGTCGATGTGCTCCAGTGAGTATGTGGTGACCAATGAAAGGACGATAGGGGGCATTGCTTCGTAGCCTAGGTTCGCTGGTAGGTCAATTGATCTCGCGACGTGATCGAACGCGATGACAATGTCGATGCCTCCACGAATCCTAGACAGGTCCTGTCCAGCCACAGCCAAAACGACGGATAGACCACCCAAGCTCTGTCCAGAACCGTCTTGCCCGAGGACAGTGTATGGAAACCCGGAAGCCGAGATGACCGCCTCCAGGTATTCAAAGACGCGGCCTGGTTGAGACAGAATCAGGATACGAGTGTTGAGGTCATCCAAGCCACTGAGGAACTCGTAGACAAACGAGTACTTGCTGTTCGAGTTGGTTGCATGCTTCTTCATTTCCTCTTTGTTCAACTCGGGGATCGAGTCATCGTACGCAGGGAGGTCGCAGAGATTCAGCAGCCGCTCGAAAATGGCATCTAGCTTTGCCACCAGCGAGGCATCAGGGCCGTCCGACAGCAGTTCTCCTGAAAAGAACTGGCCGAACTCTATCATGGTTGGCTTGTTTTCGGCGATGGTCTCGAGGTAAATCGACCGGGTGTTCGCCGCCATCGGAAGAGTTACGGTAAAATGTCTGCTGAGGATCTCGTCCACTTCTTCGTCCTCGTCCTCCATGTCAAGAGGGAAATGATCCCGCTGGACATCTGCAGAGGGTTGAGCGAGATGCTCGGCGTCGCCACCAAGGAATGGATGCTCGCCGGCTGACAGGTCGTCATCGGCACCATGTAGGTTGCCGACAGAGGTAGTCAGGTCTGCTGGGCCACCGTCTTTGGCAGTTCCTCAAATTCCATGCCATGCCTTTGTTCAGGAGGAGGCATGCTCAGGGATCCATATCGAGGGGGTGCCCTTTTGACGACGTGTCCAACACAGAATGTTCGTGCGGCTGCACAGAAGAAGATTCCTCGAAGTGCTGGGCTAAGTTGCCCATCGCTGGAGAAATGGCCGTTGGCGAGACTAGGTCTGCCCCGGGTCTTGGTTCGGCAGGCGGATTCACCTCGGGTGATGCGCCGAACACCTCAAGGCCCAACTGGCGCATTATCTCGACCCCAGAACGCGGGGTCTCTTGTGGAGTCCCATCCATATTCCGGTTCTGCGGGGTCACCGGTTGAGGACTGTTGTTGTTCCGCGACGATGTAGATAGATGCAACCGTATCGGACTGCTGAGGAGTTCCTCAAGATTCTGGGAAGGCGGCAGCCCTGTCAACGCTCTGTGAGGGGTTTGGGGAAGGTCTTCGTCCGGAGGAGGAATCCCCGAGCTCTGCGTGCGGATGTGCCCTGTACTGACACCGGGTAGCGATACCCTTTGAGCGGCCTCACAGAGAAGACGAGACCCTGATGCGCTCAAAAATGAATGATTCGGCTCGAGACCACTTTGGCCGGTGCGCTCTTGCCCCTGATCAGTCGCAGTCAGTCCTTGATGGCCAGGTGACGCTTCCAAGGTTCGAGAAGAACCGGCGGTCGCCCAGGAAGCAGGAAGATCGTACTCTGGCTGCGTTAAAAAGCCTTCACCCCAAGGACTGTCTTCCGAGGGAATCTGCTGGCCTCCGAGCAGCTGTTCCGGTCTTAAGCTTGAAGGGTGGCTCGCTTGGGCTGTCTCGTGAGACTCGAGGAGGCCTAAGGATTGTCTAGGATCTTCGTGATGACCTCTAGCTGGCGAGATGGAATGTCAACCTCGGAGCGGCTTGTTTGACCCTCAGGACTCGAGGCGTACTGTTCGTTCTCCGCCGCCTCGCGCGCGCTTGCGGTCTGTTGAGAAGGGTGTTGAGAAAGGCCAGTCCGAGAATTGACTGTGTTCGCAACGAGTCGAAGTTGTCCTGTGAATCGGGGATGGTGCTCCGCTGGCTGACTGGCCCAACGTGAGGGCTACCCTCGGCCTGCGAGGAAGTGGCGCCCGAGGAGACGGCCTGCGAGGCGGGCGGATTGGGATGAACTGATCACAAGGTACTGGGACGGGTCGAATCCGGGCGGCACCACAAACTCGCAGACAAGTTCGCCTTTCGTTTTGGGGACCGACGGCACAACTGCCAGCTGGATTCGGGGTCACCGTCAGTGGATGTGTATCCCGAGTCGACTGATCGTCTCGGTCGCTTCGGTACCCGGCCGTCTTCGCTGGGCCGAGAGTTCCGCCTACGCTTAGGTCTCAAGTTCGGTGATGGAACGTGCTGGTGGCTGTCACTTTCGACGCTGGGAAGAGGCGCACTGGGGCTCTGGAGTTCGGGTCTTTGCCGTCGACCCTTCTGCCTCTCCCAGTCGGCGACCGCGGCTTCGGTCACGTTCTCTGCGGGTTCCTAAATATCCAAACGCAAACAGCGCCGTTAGCAAGGCTGGGGTTGACGTGAGAGTCTGCGGACAGGCGTACCCAGGTGGGATCGTATCGTTCGCCGGTGGTGGGGTTGTCCGCCCAGTCTACTTTATACAATAACCTGCCCTTATCGTATTTCTCGTCAAGGATGTCTCTAACTTCGTACAAGACCTCGCCCGGGGATGGTTCCCGGGTGGTCGATCTGGCTCTTGCCGACTTCCGGCGTTTTGACTTGGCTGGCTTTGCCGAGAGCAGCTGCCTCGTCATTTGACGCGGGAGATGGCTGCACTAGCGCAAGTTGCGGCGCCGAACCCGCAGTGACGTCGTCGCGGGTATATAGGTTCGTGGCCTGGAAGGGTGGCAATGTTGGACCAGCCTCTTCCAGGAAGGAATCGCGAGCGCAGGGAGAGCGCAGTCGGTCGCGAACGCGTTCCCGCCCCAAGGCTGCACTTTCCTTTTGCAGCCAGCAGTCACTGACACGGTCAGCCACCAGTTCTCCCGCCTCGCACCGCCCCCCCCACCTTCCACCTACCGCTAATTGGCCAGCCTTCTGGTGAGTCACGTGGAGATAAGAATCATGCCAGCCCTGTTGCCGGACAAAAGCCTCGTCGATCGACTTTCCTCGGGCCAATAGCTGGGGATGTCTATTTTGTCTAGTGAGTTGGTGGGTTGGCGGAGGGGATTCAGTGAGTTCGTGGGAAATGTGAATTGCGCGAACGCGGAAATAGAGAATTGGGTTTCAGACTCCACGTTGCGAGGGGCATGTGTCAAAAGAAAGTTTGGGGGAGAGTTTCTTCTAAACGAAGGTTTGTTGGGAAGGCGAAGGCACCAAAATGAGCCAGAGGAGGACTTACGGGCTGCAGAAGACGGGACTGCACATTCAGAGACACAAAGCAAAGCAGGTTTCCGGGCGGCAAGAATTCCCATCAACAAATGGGCACCTGCATCCAAACTGATTGATGGCTCTCCCTCCAAAACTCGCTCTGGCGTAAACTACTCCCCCACAAGTTGGAAAGCATCGAGACGGCACATGTACTCTAGTGGAGAGGGTAACCTAGAAGTTTTGCCCTATGTTTGGTAAGTACTGTACAAGCACGGAAAGCAAACCGGGATGAAGAATTGAATAGGTGGAAGAGGGTAAAAAGGGGCAAAAAACGAGGGAATAATATAAGAATGAAGAAGAGTATTAGCAAGAGGGAGAGTTAAAAGGTACAACGAGAACAGAAAGTGATGCCAAGAGTGAAAACGATGATATGCTGGTGATACATACTGTAGGTGCAACAACTCCACAGTAATCAACAGACAAGTCCAGGAACGAGATAGCCATGGTCCAGCGATTAATATATTATACCGAATACAAACTTTGGCCTTTCTGATTTCCCATTCAATCTCCAACCGTAGCCCATGCCCATGCCCTTCGCTTCTCGCCTCCCCATTTTCGTTCCTCGTATCGTACATGCTGATTACTCTTTCCAATCTCTGCACCTAGACATTAACCATTAGACCATCGGGTGCCTGCTTACCCCGCATGCTCTCACGTCTCAAGCACATCCATCTCCTCCTCGGTCGGCAGCGCCGGCGTCTCGTAGGTAGGAATGTCCTCGCCCTTCTCAAACGCAGTCCCAGGACCCTGATAGCTCGGCGGCGGAATCCCGCTACCCAGACGCTCCTCTACCGGCATCCTCCCCCCCTTCCCATTCCCATTCCCCGCCTCCTGCTTGCCAATATGCTCAGGCACCTGCTTCATCATCTTCTCCACGGGACTCGCCCTAAGACTAAGACAAGGTTTAACCGGCTTCGGGCTGACCACCTCCGTCATGCCTGACCTCCCACGGGGGGGTAGGGCGCGACATACGTGGGCGACCTGGCGTCCTCGGAACCAAACGGCATCGGGCGGGCAGGCAACTCGCCGCGCTCCGCCTCCTTCCGCAGGGCCGCGTCCAGACGCTGGAGCATGTCGGCGCCCTTCTCCTGCACCAGCTGCTCCAGCCTCTGCGTCGGGTTCTTGTAGTAGGCAGACAGCGCGTTAGCCACGTCACACAGACAGTCCGCTGGCGCCCAACGCAGTCCGTGTACACATACCCATTCCGACTGCGGCGGCACGCCCTCGGCGTCCGGCAGCAGCCTCTCACCGGTCCGGGAACCGCCGCCGCCGCCCCCGAAGCTGTAGTCCCCGTACCACGCCCTCGTCGTCCGCAGCACCGGTGCCGGCGTGACCGGCAGGCTGGGCCGCTCGTCCGCGCTCGGGAAGTCGGTGATGAGGGACGGGCGCCGACGCCGCAGCACGATGCCAATGTCTTCCTCCTCATCCAACTCCAGGGTCTTGCCCGCCGCCCGCGCCCCGCGCCCGCCGCTCCTGGAGCATGCGCGCCTGATACCGCTCCTCCCACCGTTGGATTGCCGGGATTTGGTCCCAGGCATTGGTGTATTTGAGGTTGGCGAGGCTCCTTGGTGGGGTAGAGTGAGAGGCGAGGGCCGCTCGCCCACGGGGTGCGAGGGTTGCGGCGGCGGTGTTTCTGGTAGTGCTGGTTGTTTAGCTGACTCCGGAAAATTCTGACCCTGCCGGGCTGCTGAGGAGTCCTCGCCCTGGGTCTGCTCCGCTTCTCTTCTTTCTCCTGGTTGGGAGTCTGGAGAGTCTGAACAGACGGGCTCTACCTCTGCGGCGCTTGCGGGTGCAGGCTCGACCGGAGGAGCCGGTGGAGCAGGAGGAGGTGCAAACGTGCGGGCCGGCTTTGGTCTGTACGCCTCCCAGCCAAAGTCAAACGTGCTCTCGTTCGTTGGCGGTTCACTGGGCGTCTTGAACCACATGCCTGTGGGGGCGTCTGGGTACTTCTCCGGGGGGACGAATGGCGTGGTATCGTACGACATCTTGTATTGCGTTGTCGGGAAGTTTATGGCCTCGGGCTTCGAGTTTGGCGGAGGAGGGTGTCTGGTTTCTGTTAGCTTGCAAAGTCGTGTAGGGCCATTGACTAGCTGACTGACCGTTGGGCATCCCAGCTTGGAGCCAAGTCTGGCTGGGGTTGAGACTGCGTTGGCGGATGGGAAGCCCAATCATTCCGGTCCGTTGCCTGGTCTTGTCGAGCTTCAGCATCCGTCCCTTCCACTGGCTGAGAAGGCACGCTGGAAATGCTGGGAATGGTGGGAATGACAGAATGCGCAGACGACTCGGCTGAACTTCCGGGCTGTGGTGGTGGAGGGTGAAAATCATGAGGTTGCTGCTGATGCTGCAGATGGTGCTGGTGATGATCATGGTGAATGTGTTGCTCAGGCTGGGGAAAAGAGTGCTGGCCATGCTGGAAATACTGCAAATGCGCATGCGAAGGTGCCGCTGGAGGTTGATACTGCTGACCGTGGAAGCTGCCAGGTCCAACGCTTGGTGGCTCGCCAACTGGGATACGGTAGTGAACCTGAGGCTGATATTCACCCTTGACGAAGTACTGCACGATCGGGGGAACCTGCTGCTGCGGTTGAGCAGAAGCGGCCTGGATAGCCTACACCAGCGGGTCAGCACCAGCACTCCAACGGTGATAGGGGTTCAAAGGACGCACGTCTTTGTGGTAATGTCGATCATAGACCGCCCACCACCGGCCTACCATCTGGTCAAACGGGGAGCTTCCGGTAGATCTGTCTCTGCCCCTGAATCCATGGCTTTTCCGTGCCGATAAAGTGTACCACATTGATGCTCGACTGGAAATGCTTGTAGGCGGGCACATATTGGTAGTGGGCCGAGGGCGTGACGTTGTAGGTGAAGCTGAGGCGGTGGAAGCCGTTCCTGAAGTACATGTTTAGCAGGCCTTGGTCGGCGCCGTCAAACGAAATGCCCCTCTGGGCCATGGCCATCATGGCGTGGTAGTCGCCCAGGTTTGGGGTCAGAACCATGAGGCCCGTGTTGAAGATGTCGGGCCACCCAATGTCGGGTGCGGCGGCGAAGGCATGAGGAAGGTCGAAGAGCTCGTCAGGTGCTCGGTAGGCCACCATATCGGCATCCATATACACAATCTTGCGGAACTGTGTCTGCTTCCAAAGGTTGAGCTTGGTGAATGCCGAGTGGAGATCCCGACGGTTCATCAGGTCTAGGTTCGCCGGATGCTCATTCTGGATGCGACTGACGGGAATCACGTAATCGTACACATTCTGAGTGAGGGTTAGTAGACCTAGCCCGGTGTGAGCCAGTGAAGGATGATGACGCTTGCCCTGAGTTGCGTGATGACTTCGGCTGACACCGAGTCGAGGGTGACCAGGATGGCCAGCTTCTTGGTGGTGCCGGCATCGCGGAGCGAGTGTGCCAGCACGAGTGCACCTTTGAGAGCAGTGTCAGCGAAAACACACACACACACACACACCACACACAAGCTCTCCGCAAGTTTGCCATTGGGCGCTCCCAACGTACCAGGAAGATACGTGTCTGTCAAAAGAAGCTATATCGGCGGCCATGTTAGCATTCCAGGGCCCCCGGCAGAGCTCCCACCCGGAGCGGCGCCCCCGGCCGCGAGGACGAACTCCGGTGGAGAGTCGCCTTGAGCTGGGGCGAGATCAAAACTGGGACTCACGCTGGCATATGCATCCTCCCCACGGTGCGAACCCATCGTCGTCTTGCCGGTGGGGTCCCGTCGGATCGGAGCACTCTCGAATGCTCGCTAGGAGAAACAAGCAACAAAGGCAAATAAAATGTTGCTGAAAATGCAGGAAAACGAGCGACAGAAAGGAACGGTCGGCTGGAGGGGCTGGAGAGTCAAACCGAGAAAGGAGAGGAGTAGAGAGGGGAGATGCACTATGCTCTGGTAGGACACCGGTCTGTCTGGGTTGTCGCTCGGAAGCTCGGGAACCTTTGCCGGGAGGGGAAGCAGTAATAAGGAGAGGACTCGTCAATTCGATGTCACGCTGGTTGCAGGTCAATGTCGACAATTGCTCTTTGCAGGTGCAGTTGCAGAGCGCCGATGAGAAATTTCGTTGAGGTACGGCGTATGTACCGCAGCATGTACCACAAGGGCAAGGTGCAAGCTTCCAGCTTGTTTGACGACAGGGATGCAGTTGCAGGGAGGAGTGTGCTTACTAGTATGAGGGACGGGAGGCGAGAACCGGGGCAGCACCAGTTCAGTTCTTAAGCATGTCAAGCTCCCGGCGGGCTAGATGTCTGCTGGCACTTGCTGGCTGGTGTCGCGGCAGGCTAATTAACACGGGAGGGAGAGGTTGGAGACAACAAGTGCATTCACCGGCACGTCGCTGGTGGTACAGGCCATTCTCCATCGCGCGAGGCCATAAACTATCACGGCACCTGCTGCGTTCGTGTTCCCGTCGTTCTGGCCTTGCAGATAAGCACCTGGGCTCGGACAGGACCCCTACCCGCCACAGGTGAGGGATTGGCCACTCAGTAGCTCGTGCCAAGACCTGGAACCCGGTCATTGTCCGTTCGAGTCTGTGATGTTTCATCCACGAGGCAAGGGCTTGCAGCTGCAAAAGACCGCAACGGTCAAATGAGGAGATTGGGGGGCGGCTCCCGAATTGAGGAGTACCTCTGGAGCTCAGAACCTAAGGTTTGTTGAAACATTCCATGCTCTAGTTGAATGTTGAATGCACACAGTGGCCTAGATAATCATCGATGTCAGCATCTGCAAAGAGGAAAACAGTGCAAATTGCCTGCTGGGTGCTCTGGAGATGAACTGATCCACAACAACGCAATTTAACTTTGGCGCGCCTCCTCGGCGTTGTGGGGAGCATGGTGGGGATCATTGCATCATCCTACCAGTTGTTGCCCCGCCTTGTCGGGGCCCTGCGTCCATGACGACCCGCGTCTGAGAGAAACCCATCAAAGAGTTCGAGAACAATTCCTGATGATTCCAGAGGGTTTGGAGAATGCTCAGGTAGGTATTGCTCGTTAACCCACCAGTCACCGATGTAAGGCCCCTAAATCGATTTTCATTTGAAGAGCCAGGCCCTCCCACCTGCGGCACCTACCACAAACTGAGCATCCTAACCTTCTTCTGCAAGCTTGGTTTTCTCTGGCCACGGGTCTGAGAGGAGTAGAACCAAGGTCCTCTACAGTCGATCTGCGCACCCTGCTGACCTCTTAAACGAGTACCACCTACCCCATCCATCAGAAGACGACTTGCCGTTCCTGTGACCACAATGACATCAATTCAGTGTCCTGGAGCCGAGATCGGACCTTGAAGAAAGTTGGCAATCTCGAGTATTGTGCGGGTATCAAACATGGCACCTTGGTAGCTCGTCATCTTCTCCATCTCCGGAGGCCTCAAGGTGGGCATTTCTACTATTGTACAGACAGAAAGGATGGCAGAAAATCAAAACAGGAGAACCGAAAGGGAATGAGACTAAAAGTGTGAGAACATGAGAGAAAGACGAGAAAAAGAATGCAAAAGTTAAAAAAAAAAAAAAAGAACAACTGAAGACAAAAAGTGAAAAAAGCACGGAGCTCCAGGCCCTCATTAGACAATATGCTGAGTTCAAAGCAGATCACACATGTATCCTACCCAAAAAATCTGCACTCAGATAACCACGCGACAGGAGAAGGCCAGAGTTACCCGGCCCCTACAAAAGCATTTTAGTGTGCTCTCAAGAAACTCAAAATCCCATGTCACGCTCATAACAGGCAACCTAGTACGAGCATCAGAAGAGAGATATCACTCAAATAACGCACAGAGCAAATCAGAACCAACACTTATCATACAGCTAGCGGACAACCGCAATGTAACAATGACCACCTAACCCCCGCCTTGCTCTCCCCCACACTTTCTCTGTTTCACAAATCCTTCTTATACGCATGCTCCGGCTTGTGAGTCGTCTCGTAATCCACATGCACATACGCCCTCTCCACATCCGGCAGCCTCTCCAGCTTGATCTGCAGCTCCTCAGCGACATCGTGTGTCTCCATGAGCGAGGCCTCCGGGTCCATGACCACATCCACCTCGGCAATCAGCCGCGGACCCGAGTGGTATGCGCGCACGGTGTCGATCTGCCTGATGGCCGGCGAGTGCGTCAGGCACACGTATGTGATCAGCTGCTGGATCTCGACCGAGGCGACGACGCCGACGAGCAGCAGAAACTCGGTGAACGCCGTGCGCAGCCACAGCGACGAGATGACGACCGAGAGGAAGACGGCGCCGGCAGGGTCGAGCCACCACACGAGCTTGCTACCGCCGACCGATGTCAAGATGCCGAAGCCGTTGACCAGGAGGTCGTTGCGGTGGTCTTGCCAGAGGATGCGGACCTGCGAGTACTTGTTCTTGATCGACCAGGTGTACAGGAAGAGGGAGCTTGGTGCCGAAGGCGACGCAGACCGAGATGATGGAGGGGAGGTGGAAGAGCTTGAGCTCGCCCGTGTGCTCAGCCAGCTCGCGCGCGGCAAACGCGATGATGATGAGCGAGACGGCGGTCATGAGGAAGCAGAAGACGATGTTGCCGACCGTTTCGAGGCGGGCCTTGCCTGAGGGGAAGCGGTTCGGGTCGACGCGGCGGACTGCGCGGTTGGTGAGGATGAGGGTGACGTTGCTGAGAGGGTCGAAGATGGCATCGGCCATGGTGGTGAAGAGGGAGAGCGACCCGGAGGAAATGGCTGCGTAGAGCTGGAGCGCCGAAAGGATGATGTTGGCCACGAGGGAGCCCCAGACAGCGATCTTAAACTTCAGGTGGTCTTCGCCCTGTTCCTGACGCGCGTCGGCGCAGTGCTCCTCGACGCTCTTCAGCAGCCGCTCGATGGTTTCATTTTGGGCCTGATAGAAGCCTTCGACGCGCCGGGCCCTGGTCGCCTGACGGCCGAACGGTTTCACGTAGCGAGCCAGCTTGCTGGTTGTCGAGGGCTGGGCGGCGGCGGAGGTGGGCTGGCGAGCAGCATCGCGTTTCCTAGACGTGTTTGCCTTGATCTCGGCCAGCTCCGAGGCCGTCTTGTATCGTCGGGAGAGGCCGTATGGTCGTTGCCCGCGCCGATAAGCGGGAAGCGGCCAGCTCGCTGGCTCTCGACCTCTACGTCGCCCGCTGTGATCACATGGTGCCGGGAGACGGCGGCATCATCACCCCCGTCTGTGGCCTCGACTGCCGTGCTGTTTGCGCCTTCTCGTGACATGGAAGCTGCGGGGGACTGGGATCTTGCCAGGCGGCTCGCCGAGTCGGATTGTGTCTTGAAGGGATGCGGGTGCAGCGAGATGCTGCTTGAGAGATCGGGCTGGTCCATATTCGCAGGTGTATCGCCTTCGCGGGTATCTTGGACTGTCCAGACCACTACTGTTTTGTGTCAACCAGAGGGTTCCGAGTCTTGATGGGATGAACTGTGGGTGCGCAGTGGCCACTGATTGATAAGATGCTATGCACATCAAAATCAAGCCCCGCAAATTCCAAATCGAGATGCAGCAGCTCACCCACCCTTTTGAAGGACCTTTCCTCTCAACCAGCCAAGCAAAGAAGGGATCTTCCTGCGAGGCGCAGTCGGTATTGCGTTCACGAGGCTAGAGTTTCCAGGACTACCCCCGGCCTGTGCGTAACTGTTACGCAGCGCTGCAAGAGTCCTAATCTCAAACCCTGGGAGCTCCCGGTTCCAGTGGTCAGGGTCCAAGCTGGCGGTCTTGTTGCTTTGTCACATCCAACCAGGCCCGTCATCTCCGCACGGGACTGTGGGTCAGAATACCCGTTGTCGGTGCTGGGAAATGAGGTGGAACACTACAAGGGCGGGACGTTGCGTCCTGGCTGCATCATTGTCGCCCAGGTCGCTGTCGAGGATATCGACAACATGTCCGCTTCCTCTCCGGAGTCTGTCTCCGACAACCCCATAATGGATGTTGAGATCCGATTCCGTTCAACTTCGGTTGTTGCTTCATTGCGGCTCTCAGCGGTTTTAGTGACCAGCTTCCGGGGCTTGGGCGCTTGAATGGAAGTGGAGATGCTGCGTGGCGGTGCTCTGGCTGCTTCATTCTCGTGATCAAGGGCCGTGATGGTTTCGATACAGGAGCAGAAACCAAAAACGAAGAAAAAGGGGCAAAAAGGAGAACTGTTAACGTCGATCCAGGTTTCTTATACTCTGGGTCCTGTTCTCGTGCTTTGGCGGGGAAAAGCCCAAGCTTCGGCGGCTTTCGGAACCCTTCTCAAAGCCCAAAGTGGGCGACTTTCCGGGTTCTCCAGCCGAAGCGATCCCGATTTATGGGGCATGTTTTGATGTTCCATACTGCGGCCTAGACTCCACTTCCCAAAGCTTATCACCTCCTTGATGGCTTGAAGCAGTGAATGGTTTTAAGGTTCATGAGAAGTTGAGCGTTCGACGCTTTTCGGGTTCAGATGGCAGCTGAAGGGCCACACTATTGATGCTAAGAGTAGAGTCGAGACAAAGCAAACAGGAAAAAAAGAACACCTTAAGGCTGTTCAGTACCCGAACACGGATAGGAGTAAAAGTTCCAATGGGCATCTAAGTCCCAAACGCCCATCATACATTCTCTACCGCCTTCGTCCCCTTACAACTTCGCTTCCACCTTTCCCTCGGCCCTCTCTTCGGCCCTCGCCGCATCGCATCTCTCCAGAATCCAATCCCCCACATCCCTATAGAACTCCACGCTCTGCGGCCCGTCCGCATGCAGCTGTGATACCAGCCCTCATACGCCTTGAAGGTCCGGTCCCTCACCTCCCCCAAACACTCCTCGAAGTACTTCCTGCTCGCCTCGAACCACGTCGTCTTATCCTCCGTCCCGTGGCCCATCCACACGCTCTGTATCCTCCCTCCTCCCTTCGCGGGCCTCACCTGCCCGCTCGCCAGCGCCGCCGTGCGATCCAGCAGGCCCGCCAACCCTTCCAGCGTCCCCGTATTGTGCATCAGCTCGTCCTCGGCAATGGACCTGACCACCTCCGGATCGCGGCTCAGGTGCGCCGGCAGGATCTCATGCTTCATCTGATAGCGCGGCAGCAGCCGACCCACCAGCCTCCCCGCGAACACCTTGATCGCCGACGGCTGCTCCTCGGCGAGAACCCGATAAACGGGCTCTCGAGCAGCCACCCCCTCACCTTCCCGACCAGGTCCTGGTACGCCGGGTTGCACGCGAGCGTGAGCACCTGCCCGCCGCCCATGGAGTGGCCCATGACGAACAGGGGCGGGTCGGCGGGGAGGAGGGCAGGTGCGGGGTGATGAAGGCGGCCATGTCGGCGAGGACCTGGGTGGTTGGGCCGGTGCGGCCGCGGTCCGAGGGCTTGCGGACGGAGCGCCCCCAGCCGCGCTGGTCGAGGCCGTGCACTGCGATGCCGCGGGCCGCCAGGGCCGGGAAGAAGTTGCTGTAGCGCCCGAGGTGGTCGCTGAAGCCGTGGATGAAGACAAGGTTAGCTTTTGGGGGGCCGTCGGGCTGGGAGCAAGGTAAAGTGAGTATTAGCGATTTCCGGAGACAGGTGGGTGGGAAAGGAGTGAATGAGTGATGACGTACCAGCCATGACTTGGTATAGAGGCTGTGGCCTCCGATATCAAACGTGCCCTCTTTTTCCATGACCATTTTGTTTGTTGACTTGCGAGAGGCGTTCACGAAAGAACAGGCAATTGATCAGTGGAGCGGACGAAGAGGGATGGATCGACAGGGTAGGACTTGGCGGATCGTCCCAGTCTCGTGCAGTTGGGGTTCCTCGGCAAACACAAAGATCTTGCTCTCGCCAGTGTTAGCCTGTCGCCGCCAACGTCGGACGGTTTCTGAGAGAAAGTCCGACTCCGACGACAGAGTTTACAAAGGACCTTTCCTAGTTAAAAAGGTTGTGGCAGCGACTCGAAGGCAGCGATGATCAGGTGTTCCAAGGCTTGCGTAGTTCCCAGCCTTCGGACTTTGCGGGGCTGCCCTGTCGGTTCCCAAACTCATTCACATGTTAAAACCCAACGACCGCAAGCAGAAGGAATTGCAAGTTAAAAGCCACGGTTCTGAAACAGGATAGGTGCGTATATGAGGAGTTTCCGATAAATTCCAGTCGAACAACACGACACGGGACATCGGTGGCATCCAGCGTGTTAACGTTATTGGCATTAGCACTTCATAGCAGAATATCCCACTCCCAGATACAACCCCCGCTGCGCCTGATTCCCTGTCTACTAGTGCGGCAAGCTGCCAACCAACATCCAATGTCGACGCGGAAACCTCCTTTTCCAGACACGTTAGCAGTAACAGTTACTCGACATGACCCAAAACCCGCGCCGCCTCAAACGTGACAGACATCAAACAAAAATAATACCCCGTAACCACTCATCCCAATCATCCATCGTCAAATCATGACTCCAGGCTCCACAGCAAGCAAGCAATTCCCTCGTGTGTGTGACGCCTGACTCCATCCCGAAAACTCCATCCCTAGTAAAACAGTGTTGAACAGACCACCGCCGATCAGTAGCCATGAGTCGGAGTGGCGGCATTAAATCTCTCCCAAGTGATCCTGCAACTCTGTCCCGGCAAACAGGTCCTGAGCATGCGCAGGTGTGAGGCTGAACTTGTCACCCGGCAAGTCCTCATCAGGCGTCCTGATCCCGATCCCACTATCATCGTGGCTCGCCTGCTGGCCGTTGGCCGCTGGGCCGGAAGGGAACGGCGCCCGCTCTGATTGCGGCTCCGCCATGCGCGACATGTTGAAATCCTCGCTCGCACTGCTGTAGCGAGACCCGTGATGCCCAGCTCTCGGTTTGCAGCTTGCCGCTTGGAACAGCCAGCGGGTCCTGGGCAGACTTTTGCTGCATGAAACCGCCCTGCTCGGCCATAAACTGGATCATCTCATCGACCAGCACTTCGTCACCCACCATGACCCAAAGCTCTTCCCTTGCCCGATCGTAAGATCCCTCATGAGCGCGGTGCTCAACCTCTGGACACACCACACGAGGTCCGTATCGGAAGCGTAGGGGAAGCGGCCGGGGAGTGAGCGCAGGAAGTTAACCCAGCGATCCAGTACATTAGACGAATCGCCTTCCTCGTTGGTCGCTTCCTGCGGTTGCCGGCCGTTACGCATCGCAACCTCACCATGCACCGTCAAACATTCAATCTCCCATGGGACGTTGACGGGGTCGAGCAGGTCGCGCATCTCGGTGAGGAGGAGATTGACGACGTCATCCATGCCTCGAGACGGTATGCTCTCAGCAATCTTCCGGACGTTGATCATGGAAATCCACTCTGTGTACATTAGGTCGCGGTTTGCTGGGTTCGAGAGCATGTTCGCCGCTGCGTGGGCCGTGAGGTTCACCCGCAGAGCCCTGTCCAGCAGCCCGGCAAAGATGGTAGCTGGGCCCTCCTTGGCCCTGACCACATGCTGAGGCTGCCCCTGAAAGGAATCGCGAATATGGGGACTAGCCGCTCCGAGATATTGCGAAGCGTGTCCAGAACCGGTTTGGGAACAACCTGAAGAGTCAGGCCGGAAACAATGCGCATCATCCGCTGATACAGAATAAAGTCGCACTCCTCGATCCAGGGCGCGATCGATGGTGCGAGAACAGCTTCTGCACGGGCATCGTGAGGGTGCCCTGGAATGATGTGAAGAGGTGAAAGAAGGTCTTCTCCTTGCAGTACCGGATGCACTCGACCAGAGATGTACAGTAGGAACGATAGAGCGCCATGAGAGACTTGGCCGCATCCGGATCCGTGCCGGTCGGAAGGTAGGGCTCGATTCGGGGTAGGATTATCGGATCTGATTGCTTGAATGTCTCGCCGGTCTCCGTCGAGAAGCGGAGCTGCTGAGCCGTCTTGCCCATCGTCGTCTGCAACTGGTCAAAGCTGACAACCTGGGGCTGGTTGTAGAGACTGTGGTGGAACTCGTGCGATCGCATGTTGTTCGGCCCAGGTTGCTGTGCAGAAGGAGGAGCCGAGAAAGGAGTTCTCTCAGATCGCATTGACACAGAGTTGTTTGGGAGGGCGCTGATGAAGGTCAGTATCTGCCTGCATCAACAAACAGACTGGTGCTCACCTGAAATTTTGCGACAAAGAGGCGTTTTCCCCTAGCGGCATGGTTGGTTGACTTGGGGTGTCGCGAACATCTGGCTGCTCTTCCTTCAACTGGAAATTAACATAATGATATTTGACTCTCCGACCGCGAACACCCAGGCGCCGTGTTTTTCAAGCCTGGGAAGAGAACCCGCACGAGTTTGCCGAAGCTAGCAGGATTCAACACGGTGATCCTCTCGGTGGCGCATCGCGAGGCATAGTTGGCATATACCCGACCCCGAGGGACTGATCCTTTGCCGGCAGAGCACACCTGGTTTATCCTACAAAGGTGTCAGCATCTGGGTCTAAGGGTCCTCCACTGTGCTGGCATACCAGAGCATGGCAAAAACCTGGCGAGTCCTCTCCGAGTTCGGACCACGCTCGTTGCCGTGGAGCTCCTGGGCAACATCTTGGAGGCTGCGATGCTTATTGGAATGGAAAAGCTGGCGCATCTCCATCTCGTTGTTGGCATTGGACCGCGAGCCTGACCTCGCTGGTGCGGGCAGCCCATGGAGCGAGTCCCCATCCTCATTCCCATCGCGGTCGAGCATCTGGCTATCGTCTGCAAAGCTTGTGTTTCCGGCGAAGGAGTCGGCAGACAGTGACTGCCGACTCATGCTATGAGCGTGATGGTGAAATGAAACACTCTGGATGGACTGGCTGACCGGAGGTTCGATCGAGAAGTCGCGGCTTGCTTGCAGCTGGGAAGCCAGGAGAAGGTCCTCTGGAGTCATCTGGGTCGATCCGTTGGGGACTCTCGCGGTTGGCCGGGGTCGTTGGGTAACCATGGCGCGGAATACACCTCGGCAGACTCCGCGAAGCTGCTTCGATGTTGGCCTGTGTCGTGGCGCTGTGGATGGACGCCGTCGAGCCTCGCGACCGAGGACGCTTTCTGGCCTTGGCGAGGGCCAGTGGATCTATTAGACGAATGAGTGTCTACACTAATATCTATAGTGTGATGCACGGGGAGGGCAGAGGAGTACGGTCAGGAGATGCGGGTCTGGGGTGCGGGGATGGGGCCCTTCCTTACCGTGGTTCGAGTCCATTGCCACTCCTGCCATGGGCAAACAGTGTCGTCAAAACAGAAGAGGTTGGCCAGCCGTTGCGACAACGAAAAGGCAGCCCACGCTGCAAAGAGAATGGATAGAAAAACTTGATGATCAAAAAGATATACGGCAGCTTCAGGGTCGGGCAATGGCGGCGGAGCAAGGGAGCGAGTGCGCGTTGTTGGGGTCCCGGGAACGTGCTCAATTGCACACTCTTGTTTCAGAGGAGGAAGAGGAAGAAATCAACAAACATGGGAGGCGCTACCCGGGGCAATGCGCATCTGTGGCCAGCTCCCCCGCACGTACCACCCAGCCCCACTTTTTCAAGTCGGTTCTCGATTGGCCGCAGGCTTCCTCGATTCCTGCAGGTGAGAGCAACAAACCGAGTTCGAGCAGAAAGATTCATTGTCCAATGCGGCAGGGCGGAAATAAACAAACCCTGAGGCGGTGTTCAAGATTGCAGATGCAGATGGCTGCACGGCTGAGTTTCACCCATGCCTTAAATAAGTCCGGCGTGTATATCCGCATCTAACTCGGTTAAGAGTGCTCGCGTCCTCCATTCCCCAAATCCACGAGTCGAAATAGCGAGGCAGGGCATAGAAATATTTGGGGGCTCAACAGGAAAAAGAGAGACTCAGAAGTTGAGCTCCCAGAGGATCTCGATGTGCAAGGCAGAGTTATTTGTGACATTGACGGTCCTTGTTAGAGCCAAGACCTGCCCTGTGACGGAATGATCACCAGTTGCCTGTCCCAGGTGACGCATCAACCCTCGAACCCTCAATGTAAGCCAAAGGCCCAAGCAATCGTGAACAACTCTTCAAGAAGCACCAGGCGATAACCGCCCCCTCTACCCTGATCTTGCTTGAAAGACTCGGGCAAAAATGAAGCAAGGCTCAAACCAGCAAAATAAAAACTGATCCGATCCAGGTTCGAACTGGAGACCTTCAGTGTGTTAGACTGACGTGATAACCAACTACACCATCGGACCTTGCTTAATGGTTGTCTTCAAATTGTGAAAAACAATTCTTATTTGCGATATGTTAAGCACGTGACCAGTCCTTTGCTGTGTGCGTCATGCGCTTGATCGGGCACGAGCTGCCGGGGCTGGAGCTTGTGACTGGGGTTTCTGCACACGTAGCAGGCTAGTCGTCATTGCTCACCTGCATCCACCCACACACCTGTAAACACCCCGACCCCGTATCTTATTTCAACCAATTTCTCGCCGATTCAACAACCTCACGACTCCTTGTTGGAAATATTTTGCCCCCACAGGCTCTCGACTCGCGATATTAACCCTTTATCAGTAGGTATTACCGTTCCTTTGTCCACCACTGCCGATTTTCCAGCTCAGAAGCGGGACGGCTCCCCGCCAAAGCTCCCCGGACCAAATGCACGAGCGAGCTGCAGCACCAACCTCCCGTTCCGCCACCACTTACACCGACCTGCCTTCTACCGAACCACTGCTGACTTCTCCCATGGCTCTCCAGGTGCAACTTCAGCCTCAACAAACGCAAGCATGTCTTCTCCTCAGGACCGCGTTCAGCACCTGGTCGGACAGCTCGACAAGGAGGTGCGTCTCGTCTCTGGATCCCGAATGTGACTGCCTCACCGACTCGAGGTGCATGCTGACTGAATGGTGTCGCCAGCTCTCCAAGTACCCCGCTCTCAACAACCTCGAGAAGCAGACGTCGATCCCCAAGGCGTACGCTGTGCTTGGCCTGGGCGCGCTGTACTTCTTCTGATCATTTTCAACCTCGGCGGCCAGCTCCTGACCAACATCGCGGGCTTCGTCATCCCCGGATATTACTCGCTCGGTGCGCTTTTTACCGCGAGCAAGGCTGATGACACCCAGTGGCTGACGGTGAGCGCCTCGCGACCCTGTTCTTGATGGACGACCCTGCTAACTGACTCGATAGTACTGGGTTGTCTTTGCCTTCTTCACGTAAGGATTTTTTTTCGCGGCGGTGTGACTCGGCGACACGAGCTGACCTCACTATAGCGTTGTGGAGAGCCTTGTCAGCGTTGTCTACTGGTTCCCCTTCTACTACACCTTCAAGTTTGTCTTCCTGCTGTGGCTTTCGCTGCCCAACCTTCAAGTACGTCGTTTTGCATCCAGCCCTCGTTTCGTGCCGAGCTGACCCTTCTTCAGGGGTGCGGAGATCATCTTCCGCTCCTTTATGGCCCCGACTCTCGGCCGCTACTTCCACCAGGGCGCTGGCTCCACTGCCAGCGGCCTGCGGGCGAAGGCCGACTCTCTCCACACCGAGTAAGCGATTCCCGGGTCCTCGAGCGGGGCCCGTTTGGCCAAAATACAAAGCGCGTGACTTTGAGAGTGGCCCAGCCAGGATAATGGAGAGTTGGTAGATGGAATGACGGTGGCCGGTTTCCCTTTGCCGTCGGACGTGAATGAGGACCTTGGACGCAGCCCGACGGCAGCACAAGGGGACCGCTCAGACAATTCAACAGACCGGAGGGCTATTTCCTTCTTGCTCGGTCAATCGGGAGGTATACTTGGCGCGGATTTCCTTGGAACTCTCTTCCTTGGACGGTCAACTATTTTTGGGGGAGAGAATGGTGGGTTCTATGTCAGCAGTGGATGATGACGATTTGGATTGCGACGTCTTGGAGGGCGAGGGCAAGTAGTGCATTGTAACTCAATCAGTCCTGCGTTCCCCTGCCTTCTCTTGCTTCCAGAATCTCTGAGAGCACCTCGAGGCCTGCATCCACAGAGCATTCACAAGCATGGTGGAAGAGCGTTTCATGTGCAGACAAAAGCCTCGTGTTTGATACGTCAGACCGATCGCTAAAAGCCTTGGCGGGTCGCCTCCACCTGACCCCCCACTGCAAGGGACATCAGCCACCAGCCCTGTGAGCGACCCGTTTGCCGATCGGGACGACAATGCGATTGCTCCCTCGGCGCTCCTGCGCCTGGACACCGGATCGGACGACGACATTCGGGGATAAATAGGAAGAATTAAACACTTTGGAAAGCAGTTTTGCTAGTTTGGTTCTGTGGAGAGGGGCAGGTGCCGGCCAAATACTATGTTCCCGTAGCCGACGGCCTCTCAGTGGTCAGCTACAGGGGGTCAACGGCCAGAGTGAGCGACAGAGACCCGACGCCACCACATACGACCCTCACGACGACGCCGACAACCGGTTCATTAAAGCGACGACAACTCCCAGTCTAAGGCCCCGCGGGGCCATATACCCATAATGCACCTCAGTCCCTTGCAATCGCGGTTAGTGGCGTCCCTCGTCGCTAGCTGCCTGCTCATCCTCCTCTACCTCTACCTCTTCCCACCAACGTTCGCGCTTGCGGCCGAGTTGAAAGAGGCATTGCCCATCATCTTCGACGATGTCGACTTCACGACCGACGAAACGGCGCGCAGCCTGCGCGGCTCGATATATGAACCCGAGTTCACACAATTCGGCAGGAGTATCGTTGGGCGCGCGCCGGCGGGTGTTACGTCGCTGACGAACAATGAGGCCATGCCCATGAATGTGGACGCGGGGACGACCCAATGGTTTGTCTTTGCCCTGCCGGGAGTATCCGGACGGGAGGCGGAGGAGAGTAGGTTGGAGTTGAGGGGCCGCCATAATGCGTCTCGGGAGCAAAACGCTGGCGCTGGCGCTGGCGCTAGCGCCGCGGAACACGAGGAGGAGAACGAACATAAGCCTGAAAAGAGACAAGGCCTTCGGAGCATCTACATATCGGCGAATACCTGCGAGCAGCCACAGCCGGTCGATCCGTCGAAAACAACCTCGGACCCTCCGCAACTCACCCTGTTCGTCTCTACGTCACCAGACAACGACCCAAAGACTAAGGTCCCGTTCAAGGAGGGCGCCGTCATGTACACCCTGAGCACCAGCAGGGATGTGTACCTTGGCATCCACGCACCAAATGTGTCGGACATCTTCTCGGGCACGTACAACTTCAGGGTCGCCGCGTCGACGGATAACTACTACTACAGCTACGACGAGAAGGACGAGGCCGACCTGATCTGGTGGACAGCGACTCGCAGGGAGCCCTGTTGATCACTCACAACCTGACGGACAAGGCGGACCCAGCTCTGGAACAGCAGATCATGAGCTCACAACCATATGTGCTGTTTGCGCACAACAAGAAGGACCGAGCTATCAACGGCCTCAAGTACTCATTCTGCGGGCTGCAGAACTATGCACAAATCGCTGCCATCAAGAACGGACGGCGGACGGATATGGTTAGGACGGGCATCACCAAGAGGGGCAAGGGAATCTCCCGAAGCAGCAATTCTTTTTCAGCAGACTCAACTCAAGCGCTGAGTACATCGGCATCCTGGCAAAGGATGGGAGTTCACCCGCAAGAGGCAAACTCAGCGGCTGGCGGAACGCGGGTGTTCAAAGCAACGAGCTTCTCCACCAGTCTGGTAAAATACCTCCCTCCCTGCCGCTCCTCATTCGTACAAGTACTCACCAACCCCCAAAGACCACGGCAACTGCGCCCTGATCATCGACCTCGACTTCTGCGATCAAGTCGCCTACTCGGTCCCCAAGCAACCCCAATTTCGGCAATTCGACCAAACTCGCCCAGTTCTACGACGATTACGCCTCCAGTGTCTACGGCAACTTCAACAAGTCCCTCGCGCAGATCGCCTGCGAAGCCCCTCCGCCCAGCGCTACTCCCTCGCGCGCAACTGCACCGACTGCGCCGCTGCCTACAAAGATGGCTCTGCTCCGTGACCATCCCGCGCTGCGAGGACTTCTCCAACACGGCGCCCTACCTCCAACCCCGCGCCATCAGTCAGCCTTTCCCCGACGGAGAGGTCATCGACCCGTCTCAGTTCTCCGCCCTCAACTTGAAAAACACACCAGCTACAACTCGAGTCGCAACCCGCTTATCGATGAGGTGATTCAACCGGGCCCGTACAAGGAGCTGTTGCCGTGCGATGATTTGTGTTATAAGCTGGTGCAAAATTGTCCGGCGAGTATGAAGTTTGCCTGTCCCACGCCGCTTGGGATTGGGTTTGAGGGGAATTATGCCAGGCACGATCCTGCGATGGGCTTGACGTGTAATTTTCCGGGTTCGGCGCATTTTCCTAGTGCGGGTCGGAGGAGGGGGTGAGTTGGGGGTTGATGATTGGGGTGGTGGTGGTTGGAGGTTGGATGGTGGTATGATGATGATGGTGGGTGGTGCGTATGAATTGGGATGGGGGACTGGGTGGGTGGTTTAAATGGGTTTGGGTATCTTTGGCGTTTGGAGGGTTCTCGGGCTTGTTGGGGCTGTGAATTAAAGGTTCATAGAAAGGACCCGTGTTATGACTCGTGGCATGGGTTGAAGCTGAGAGCCATGGCGTTGATATTGGGACGATCATGGTTGGGATCAACCTGCGAATAGTACCAGGGAGGTGGCCATGAGGTGGTTGTCATCCATGTAAGAATATTATTCAGTTTTTGATCGAACAAAAAGATAGTATGCGAGATTGTACACGTTCGCTCAACAGTTTTCTCTCCCACACGGTTTCCTCCATACATCACAATTCCCTATTCCGCATCCCACTCCGACAGCCAATGTCACCTCTCGCCCTCAACAACCACCCCTTACTCAATCACCTCATCCGCTTCAACAACCCGCTATTTCCACGGCCACCACGAACCCCCATTCGCCTTCACCCCCTCGCTCCCACTTTCAGCTTTACTCTTGTCACTCGCTGCCGCCGCCGCCGCAGCAGCAGCAGCCTGAGCAGCTTGCAAGCTCTTAACCTGCACACTCGAGCCTGGTAATCTCAGCTGGTTCAAAAGTCAGCCCACTAACCGCCAAATACAGAGAGATATGTCGCATTCCAACAAAAGAGAATATATGAGAGCTAACATTCACTCACCCTGCCGCTCTTCCTTGATCTCGTCCACCTCCAGCCGGTCCAGCCAAAGTAGACGATCTGGTAGACAAACGGCGAGGAGCGCGCACTTGGCCACGGGGCGGGTGAAGGTTTTGTAGAAGGCGCCCTGTGTGTGTCTGTTAGTGAATTCGGAATGAAGATGACGCCTGAGACAGAGGCATGGTAGTGTGGGCCAGAAAATCCCATGGTCGGGAGATTGGCAGAATTGGGTAGTCTTACGGTTGGTGACAGTTGTTGTGAGTAGCCTCTGAGTTGGGTATGAGAGATGGATGAGGCTGTCCGAGAGGCCCTTGTGAGGGCGGTTTTGAAAGGAGGGCGCATTGTCAGGGTTGTTGACTGGGGCGTGAGTGGTGTATTGCGTGTTAGTCTCAGTGTAGTCCTTTTGCTATCAATCCGCTAAGGAGAGTTTATTTATGTTGACGTTTCCTGTTTGGGGAGTTATCGAGTTCACATCGAGCTGAAGCTCACAATGGAAGTTACAGATGGAGTCCCATGAGCGATGCGGCAGCCATGCTAAGCTCAGTGATCTGCAAGCCCATGGCGTGTTCATGATTGGCCTGTGCTGGGGACCCACTCAACCCCGTGGCACCCCTGTCTTCAAGTGATTGCCGCTTGCCGAAACCAGCAAGGGGCCCACTGCTGCCGACCCACTCCAGTTGTGTCGGTGGTGAACGACAGATGGCCTGAAATCGAGGACCTTGCAATCTGTCCCATTCTCCCTTGAATTTGACAGCACCATCTTCCCAGGACGGCCATTTTTTTGTATCCGGCTGTCTCTGAGTGGATAGCGTGATCAAGTTACTCTTCGGACCCCAATACACCATTGTCGTCGAACACACCAGACGGATTGTGAATCTCCATCGCCTCTGGTCGCCCCTGACGAGAGAGAGTCGCCCGCACATCCCCGTTAGACCTCCCCTTTCCACGCCTCACATCTTCAAAATGGTATGCGCACCCATCATGTCTCCATGGTCACCACAACTAACAACGGCTTCCCCAGGCCCAAACACCGCAGCAGAGGAGGGCAAATCTCAAGTTCGCCAAGGAGAACGAGCACGCATGGGCAAGTCGGAGGAGCAGATCAAGAAGCGTGCGAAAGACACCCCTAAGTCGCCCATCTCTCCAGTGTGGCTCGGTACGAAAAAATTCCGCGCGAACTCTCTAGTTTCTTGACCAGAGGAGCATTGGCTGACTTGGGCCTTCTCAGTGCTCCTCGGTTTCGTTGTCTTCGGCGGCCTCATCTTCGAGATCATCTCGCGCATCTTCCTCCGCTGATTTAAATATGAGCACCAGGGAGAATGGAGATACCCCCTGGTTGAGTGAAAATAATGGACGTGTACATTGAAGCATTGTCCACCGGCAGGTTCGAGCCAAGACGCGCTGTGTGAGGGACAGAAAGACCCTCTGTCGGATTTAGGGGTGAGCGCGCGCCGCACATGTACCACTACACGGCCCTGGTCACGGGAATAGGGTTTGATTATATTAGCGTATACCATCTCCACCGGAACTGCAGAGGGCAGCTGGGGCAGGAGGCTTTGACATTATGCTATCTGCACCTGTACGGTCATATTTGGCGCAGGTATCTCAAGCAAGATAAATAGAAGATAGCACCTTTGGGACTCTCTCAATTAAGCACCCAACCCCTACGCTGGCCGCCTGTGCCGAACTTGAGCTGGATGCCAGCATCAAACTGCTTTTCGAGCTCCTGTGAGACCTGGCCGATGTCGAACCGCTTGCGAGCGCCGTCCTTGGCCTCACCCCCAGCAGCGGTGGCACCGTGCTTCTTGCCGCCAAGCAGTCGCATGAACTTGCTCTGCCGCTGAGCACCACCCTCCAGGCCGCCGACATTCCACCGTTCGGCGAGCTCGGCTGGGGGAGCAGCGGATGGAGCCGATGCCGTAGTTTTCTCATTCGACTCCTCTGCTGCCCCGCTGCTTTTGTCCTGATCTTCTCCTTCTTCTGTTCATTTTCCTTTTTGTCCTTCTTTTCCTTCTTCCTCTTCCGCTCCGCCTCCTCGTCTTTCTCCACCTCGGATTCGCCAGTGACAGCGCTCACATCGGCCATCTCCATGTCTCCTTCCTGTTCCTTCTCCTTCTGCTTCGTCTTCTTCTTGCCCTTCTTCTCAATCTTGGTCTCCTCCTCCTTTCGGGTCTCGATCGGCTCCGCACCACCGCTCTTCTTCGACTTCTTGCCCCTCTTCTTGTCCTTCTTCCCCCTGGCAGGCTCGGCGCTCACTTCCATGGTGTTCTCAACGGTGGTTTCCTCAACACTGTCCTGATTCTCCTCCAGTTTCTTTCCCTTCTTCTTATCCTTCTTATCCTTTTTCTTCTTCTCTGCCTTCTCCTCGCCTTCCAACTTCCCGTGCTTTTTCTTCTTCTTTGGCGGCTCGGCCGCCTCCTCGGCCCTCACCTCCTCCTCTTCAGCAGCAGCAGTAGCAGAAGCAGGAGGAGGAGGAGGAATCCCCTCAGTCGATACTTCGGTAGCATCTCGCTTGCGCTTGCCGTCCTTCTTCTCCTCCTTGGACTTCTTGTCGTCGGCCTTTGATTGCGCCTTTACCTCAGGCGCCTCAGCAGCCCCTGTGGTTGGCTGCTCCACCTTTGACGTTTTGGACGTCTTCTTCTTGTCCTTGGTGCTCATCTCCACGGTGTCCGCGAGAGCCGCCGCCTTGGGCTCTTTCGATTTCTTTTTGGACTTGTCGCCCATCTTGCCAGTCCGGCCTTGGTGATGATGAGATGTGCGTGAAAGCGCAGTGAGCCGAGATGTCGCGCGAGAAGATTGGCAATTGGAAAATCGAAAATTGTCGATTTTTCCCAAATCAATTGGTATTCGAATGTCCGGGACGTATGCGAACCCCCAGTGTAAAAGTCATGGACCGGCCGTCAAGGTGCTCAGGATGAAAAGAATTCGATCAGCTTGAACTTCAACCCTAACCCTACTGTCCGTCACAACTTAAAACCTCACTCCGCCAAAGCCCCAACACATCACATCACGATTCCGCAGAATGGGAGAGAGAAGATTTTCAGCTAACACAGGCGGAGTCAGTTGAAAACAGTGGAAGTCCATCACCAATTGTCGGTCCGGAGCCATCCAGATACCCTTCTGGAAATTCAAGAGGACACTCGCACTGGACACGCAAGAGTCTAGAGAGATGGATAGCTCCACTGATATTCTTGATTCGTAACCTGGGTATCTAAACCAAACCATCTTCACGACCGCCCATCACCGCCGTCTGCCGCTGACTGCACCTCTCCTCTACCTCGTCGGGCTCAGCGGCCGGTTGAATCCTCCCACCCGGTTCATATACTGCCGGTACTCCGTTTCTTCTCCTTCCTCGCCGCACCCACGTTGTTCCCCAGTACCTTCTTGCCCTTTGTCGAAACCAAACCCACCAAATCCCATCATGGCCGCCATGTCGTCCAGCCCATCGTCCTCGACCACGACCTCCTCCTCATCCTCGTCCATAGGCTCTGCATCGAAGCGCCCCCTTGGGTGGTGTCTGTCCTCGTCATCGTGGTGTCCTTCCTGCTCGTGGGCACCGTCATGTGCGGAGGTGGACTGCTGTCGGTGTTCTGGCGGGTGGCTGCTGTCGCGGCTCTTGACTTTGAAGGATACTGGCGCTGCCGGGTGGACGTGTTCAGTTTGAGCGTGTGGGAAGCGTATGCTCGTCTCCGTCTCGTTCAAATACTCGCCTTGGGCTGGTGAGCGGCGGGGTGATTCTGTAGTGGTGCGAGCGCCGCGGTCTCGATCTTTGTCGCGGCGGGGACGTCTAGACCATCAGTATGGTGAGCTTCAGCTCCATCGGTAGTAAGAACATGGTGTGTGTGACATACCTCGCTCTGGCCTCTCCCACTCGCCCCTCACACTTTTATCCCCACGCTCCTGCTGAGGCGTCCCTCGGCCCTCCTCCCGTCGCCTCTGCCCTCTGTCCCTCTCCCTGTCCCTGTCTGCATCGCGCCGGTCATGGCCCCGCTCGCGGCCAGGTGACGCGAGCGCCGACGGTCTTCTCTGTCCCTAGAGCGCGACCGATACCGACGGTGGTCGCGTTCCCTATCTCTATCTCTGCCGTGGTCGCGGTTCACTCTGTTCCGATCGTGATCGCGGTCGCGGTCCCGATCGCGCCGTCTGTCTCTGTCGTCATAGTAAGATCTATCGCTCCCGCGGCGGGAATAGCCGTCTCGTCGGTCAGCCATGGCTGTTGTGGTGGGGACTGCGGTTGGTTGAAAGAAGAATTGGCCCCTAAGGGTTGAGGTGGTTGTGAGGTTGAGATTCGAATAGAACTTAATTCGGTGACGTCTGTAGCGAAGTTTCTCGGCCAGGTGCGGCTGAGACAAGGCGCTGCAGGCTTGCAGTTAGTGGCCGCTACCCCTGTATTTCTGGCACGTTGGCGGGGCAGAAGGCCTGAGACGCTTCATATTCAATTGTCCGACGGCCAATGAAAAGGTGCATGGCGATTATACCTGAGGGTGGCCTGGGGTGGTTAGAAGGAGTCGATCCCTTTGGTTACTACTTGGTATAAGAAGAGCAATAACATCTAGAGTATGGATAATTCCCACAAGCCGCATGTGGATATATGTATCGGGTATCTTTTCACCCATGGTAGCCTCCCATACTCTTAACCATGTGTGCGATCGGCGATGGCCATGATCGTTGAACTTTCAACTCTTGACGGAAATCCCATTTCCCACATGCATACCGAACCCTAAATCTCATCCTCCTCTCATCAAAATCATCCTCTCTTCCCATCTCATACAAAATCCTCCCCCCTTCGCCACCCCCAACCTCAACCTGCGCATCGAAATACGGCAGCACCACCCCCTCCCTATCCCTCCGTTGCTTCTCCGTCAACCCGAGGTTAAATGTCGCCTCCATTTCCTCATCCCTTTCCCCTTCCCCTCCCTCCGCCTCTTTCTTCCTAAACTCAGGATGATCCCTCAAAACCATCACGCCCCACCCTGCCTCCCCCGTCCTCTGCACAAGCACGAACCGATCCACCACCGCCCGCCCGCTCCTCCTCCTCATCTCCATCTCCACCACCACATCCTCCCCCCGTCCGGTCTGGTCCCTCAACCCAACAAGCACCCCCTCCCTCCCCTCCCTCAGCCCCCACTCCGGCTCGGGCAGACTCCGCTCTTGCGCCCGGCGCGCCTCGACGGCTTGATACAGACTCGAGACGCGGAAGATGGCGGTCGCGAGGTGCGAGAGGAGAGTGAGCGGGTGCGGGGAGTACTCTGTGATGACAGCAACAGCAGAAGCCGCAGTGGTGGAGGGGGGAGGCGGGAGGACGGGCACGTCGAGGTGGTAGACTGCCACGAGCGAGACGGAGGGTTGGATGATGACGGAGGAGAAAAAGGCTGGGAGGAGGTGCGGAGAGTGGGAGGATAGCGGGTTGAGAGTGTCGAGGAGGAGGAGGGATTCTAAGCATACATTGTAAGCGTGGATGGGAGGGGAATGGAGAAGGGGGAAGAAGGCTTACTGTGGGGAGGCGTGGTGGTGTCTTTGGCAGCGGGTCGCGGGGGGGTGAGGTGTGAGGCAATCTCTGCTACGAGAGCCTTCAGGGGCTTGCGCGGGCTTTGATGAAGACGTCTGCGACGGCGGGCTTTTTGATGGTGGCGAAGGAGACGAAGATGATTTTGGCTCGTTCAAGCTGAGGTTGACTGTCAATGCCTGATGTTCGAGTTACTGGGAATTGCTCTCTGAGGTACCTTGGCTCTCCTCATAAACTCTTGCATAAGTGGTTCGCCACTCTGCTCTAGGGTATCCAGGATGAGGGTGAGTGGACTGGCGCTGTCTCGCAGGCTGAGGAGCTTCTCAAAGAGAAGCAGGCTGTGAGCCCGTTTTGTGGGCTTGGGCAGAGGGCGCCATAGCTTGACTTGGGGAACAAAGAGTTTGTGTGTCGACGACAGTAGTTGTGTCCTCCCTAAATAGTCAATCAAGCAAAGGAGAGAGGTTAGGTTGAATGGCGTGAGGTTTCCTTCATGGATGTATAGTTGTGATGTGGAAGGAGGATTTCAGCGAGTTGCAGGTTGAGCACGAGGAGCCAGTGGGTAATTTTCGAGAACCTCTACACTGCAGTTTAACTTCCATCCCAAACTCCTTTGAGGCGCAAATCACACGCATAGGATATTGAAAAGAGCTCAGAAGCACAAAGTTCCAGGATTAGGTCGTATAATATGTCATGATCTTTTCCAACTCCTAAACTCCCTGTTTTTCCGCAGCCACACTGGGCAGAGGGGGTATCTTCCGTCATACAACACTTGAATAGGTCAACACCGAAACTGCCCTAAACCCATGCCTCCCAGACCTCGGGTTTCGCATACCCCTTTTCTCGTCAACAGTAAAACCAGCTAGAAAATTAGAGCGAGAGCGACAAGAAGAAGGTTGTGGAAGGCAACTGAGTGTTCCGACACCTCCATCACTGATGGATCATGCACAATAATTACCCGTGGTGCCCTTGAGTCACTCTCCACCACTCCTATGACGTGGTGGGCATTGTCTCAATGCAGCTACGAGCATCCGCTCCCTTTGCCCTTGACCTGAAAATCTAAGCCACGCGGCTGATCGATGGTGGTCCCGGCTTCACTCTCGTCGATCGACGCCTGAATGAATGCCGTCCAGATCCCGCTGTGGGCGCCGAATCTCGAGACTTCCTCTTACATCGGCCATTGTGGCTCGCACAACCGAATACTAGTCGGGTTGAGCGGCGTAAATGGACATTTCTCCTTCATTCTGTCGGGATGTGCTGGTTGGGTTGCTAAAGCTTCTCTGCCGTGAACCAGCGGATTTTGATGACTTTTTGTGATGTGGCGGGAGTCAGAAGTTCTTCTTCCGCGCTGTGACTCTGCTCTTCCGTATCCAGGCCGTTCCGAGTGCCCTGTGGTTGTGGCGAACCGCCTTCAGCGGCAGATTGCGAAACCGACAGACGACGGCCTCGAACGGCGCTTCGCAGGCGGGGTCTCTCGGTCCTCGGTTTCCGATGCCGCCTGGGACCGCTTCCCCCTGCCTTTCTTGCGCGGTTGTTCAGTTGCAGTTTCCGATCCATGATCGGAATCGGTGCCCTCGGGCTTGCTCTCGCCGGGCAGCTGAGTCTCCCAATCCTGCTCAAATCTTTCCCGCAGGAACTCGTCAAAGTCGCCGCGCCGGTGCTTCTCGTGGGCAACCCAGGCCTGATACAGCCACTCTTCATCGTGCCGGCCGAGGTAAATGTTTTCGCAGTAACGGGCGCAGTCGTATCTGAAGTTGTCGTCGTTACGCAGCGAAACGGTGTTGGGGCGGGAATCTGGGGTGCCTGTATCCTGGATGTGCGTCTCGTCAGGGATTTGGCGAGGATTTCTTGCTTCTCCCCTCAGTGAGAACATCCCAGGCCCCCGGAAGAAGTAGATCGCCTGCGGTAAAACATGAGAAACCCTGGGTTAGGAAGATGGGGCCAATAAATGCGTACTCTCAAGTCAGCCTTCGCCAGCGGCGATTTCGAATCTGTGTAGACAAGCGGAGCCTCCCACTTCTTGTCCTTGGGCCGATTTCTTGGTTACAGGGAGAGCCCGTCGGGGTTCTTCGCCCGAGCTGGCTTACTGGCAATATTTGCCTTACGTTTCTGAACACCAGACTGCCCATTCCCCTCTGAGCCAGGCGTCGTCGAGCTATCTTCCTGGTTATATCCGTTTGGGTTGGTTGCCGGTTGAGTAACTCGAGGTGTGGACGCCTCCATGTCTCAGACACCAATTCCTGACGGCCAACTGCGATAGATTTGCTGTCGGGGCTCGCCGCCGGGCTACCGAGTTGAACATTGATGATGCTCCTCGGAGGGGAGGAGATAGGGCTCGATGCCTCTGCCATGGTGATTGCGGGATATGAGCGTCAATGAATAGAATATTCAAAATGCGACTGAGGATGGGTGATAGGTTTGTGAAGACGAAAAATAAGGCCACTCGCTAGTGAGTCGTCACAAGCCTCGCGGCCCTATCGCTGACGTAGCCGAGGTCAGCGAGTGTGAAGAGCGACCACGACCGACAAGCAGAGGAGGGGGAGGAGGGTGAATGGTTGTTCGGGACATGGGTCTCTAACTGATGGGTATTATACATCTGGAATCCGAAGAAAATAATAAGGTAGCTCAAAGCGGGGTATTAGTAGCAGCAAAATCAATGGTAGAAGTGAGGCAGTTCCAGCACGCACGTTCGGCC